>CM059188.1:15478990-16078990 GCA_030323885.1 Branchipolynoe longqiensis | reverse complement strand
CATCATCATCAGCATCGCCATCATCACACATCTTTCACATTCATATATACATTTATACATATAATATAGCACCTGTTTAACCAAGAGAACAGCCAGCGCACCAAGTGGTGGGTTTGATCATTTTGATTGCACAGTACAGGCTGAGTGAGCCGTCTTAGTATTATAGGGTCTTTGACATAACTGACTAAAATATTACATTTCAACCAGGTAAAAATGAGTACAGAAATGTATGCTAAAAGAGCACACAACTGTGGTAAAGTCACATGTGGTAAATGATAAATAAAGCCAACACTAAAACACTTCTTAAGTTAAAATGGAAAATGAATGCTTTGTAAAAACCAGTTCCCCTAAAAGATTATATAATGTGTTGCGGATGGAATCAGAAAAACTCAATCATACCCTCATTTCCAATATGCGAAGAGTTCAAGCGCAAAACCACGTAAACGCCAATCCAAAAATGGAGATAAACGTTGGAATCAAACCCTCAACAACTTCATTTCTTTATATTCCTTCTCTTTTGTTCATTGCTCCATACCCATGTCATCATATGAAAAGTGGAATTTGTGAGAAATAAAATTACTTTTAGGTACAATTAAAAAAAAAAGTAAACTACAATTTTGGATTGGCGTTTACGTGGTTTTGCGCTTGAACTCTTCATGCTAACCTCAATGACACACATTTCAGGAGGAATTATTTCTTACTGACATTAATGCTATTGCCCTTTCAGATTAACTCAGACCGGGTGGCTTGAGCAATTGAATGAGCCGAGAGCTCGCTTCCTGTGCGGGTTCGAACTCCGGCTGTGTCAAACCAACAAGCTAAAGAATTGATTCTTGTCACCTGCTAGCCAGTTTGGTTTATTTATTTGTTTGTTGGAGTTTTACATCCTAGCAACAACTAATGTCATATCAGGACAGGTAACGACTTGTGACAGTGCACACTCATGGTGACTTTATAATGCTGCCCCAGTGGGAGACCTGATATCTCACTCAGTCACATTATCCTGACACTGAGCCAACCAGTCCTTGCTAACCAGTCCTTGTCTATTACTATCACACAACAGATTATAATAGCATATATATAGCTAGATAAAAGACCACGTTCAACAAGAAGCACTTCTAAATCGGTGACATTCTCGGCGATTCCGTGACCTTTTAACATTGAAAGTTCGATCGGTAAGTAACCCACTACTGATAACAAACCCTGTATCTGATAAAATCAGTCTGGACTTTACTCAATCAAACATTCAATTCTCGTTTATTCACCAAACTTCCTAATGTGTGACCTCTCAATGAGTCTAGTAACACTAACTGCCCTGTCTACTTATTTAACACTCCGTCTTGATATGACCTTAGATGTTGCCAGGACGTAAAACTACCAACCACATTATCAAAAAAAACAGCTTATTTAACATTTCATAAAGTAACCCAGACACACATGTTTGTTTGTTGTTGTTTTATGTCCTAGCAACATTTAAGGTCATATCAGGACGGGTACTGACTTGTGACAGTGCGCACTCATGGCGACTTTATGTGCTGCCCCACTGGAATACCAGGCCGCCAGCACCATGACCTGATATCCCACTCAGTCACATTATCCTGACACTGAGCCAACCAGTCCTTGTCCTATCCTAATAATGCCATCATCGTCCTTAACAGGTAACTAAAGCAAATATACACAATTGTAAATTTAAATGTAGGCATACGTAGTAGGTTGCTGGAGTTTTACGTCCTGACAACATCTAACGTCACATCAGGATCGGTACCGACTTGTGACAAAGCGCATTTATGGCGGCTTAATAGTGCTGCCCCACTGGGAGACCAGGCCACCGGCACCATGACCTGATACACTACTCATATTATCCTGACACCGAGCCAACCAGTCCTTCCCATATCCTAATACTGCTGAGTGCATAGGTAGGAAGCGACAAGTATTAATTTTGTAAGTCTTTTTTTTTTTTGGTCCATTAGTTGTTTAAGCAGGGGAAATTTCAGTCATGGACGACTGGTCTTCCTCATTCCACTGCTGGTCGATAGAAAGCCTGAGCCTACACCTTTACCGACCCAAGGGATTTTTAACCTCCCACACCACATAGACATGGTATGAGAGCAACCGGCCTTTGATGACGCTGTAAGTTATGCACAGTGGTGGAAATCCAAATTGCCAGAGCTGGGGGCACGGGGAATTGGTTTGACTCTACCGGGAATTGAACTCCCGAACTTCCGCATAGGAAACCTGTACGCTATTGATTTGGCCACCGCCTCCGGTGATGCAAGTATGTAAATAAGTAAAGCCTGTTTTATTTAACGACACCTCTAAAGCACATTGCTTTTCATATCATCGGCTATTGGATGTCAAACATATGGACATATTCTATTATATATGATTCAAACAAAATCATATATAATAAACCAGAGGGGCTTGGACTCTCTCACACTCTTTCTTTTGCTTTACTTTCTTTCTTTCTCTCCATCTGTATTGTTTTTCACTTTAGCCTACCTACATAGCCACAGACTCGAACACCCACTCTACACCTGTATACAAAAAATAAAACTGAAGTTGACCTTATTCCGATGGGTAAACTATATATCAATAAAAGGGTATGTCTGTTGCCAAAGGTCTTTAAACTATTGTATTGTTCATATTGAAGTTACATAGCCTGATGCTTTTCAGTTTATGCCATTTTCTAAGATAAATTTAGTAGATTGGTCATTATAATCTACTTGACTTTAGTTTGAAGTAACTTTTATTTAAAAAATCTAAATTTGGAAATATTTGGAGTGCAAACATGTAAAATTAGTTTTGAAAAGCGTGGTTAGAGTGTCTGACTTTTTTCTAGTTCAGTCACCTAATCTGAAGATTGGTGGTTCGATTCCCTGTGACCCCACCTCTGCCAATTTGGATTTCCACCGCTGTGTATAACTTACAGCGTCATCAAAGGCCAGTTGCTCTCATACCATGTCTATGTGGTGTGGGAGGTTAAAAATCCCTTGGGTCGGTAAAAGTGTAGGCTTGGGCTTTCTATCGACAAACTGTCTAATGGTGAAAACAAGTCTATTCAGGCTTATCCATGATAGGCAGTATAAATCTTCAAGAAAAAAAAAAATAAAGTGAAAACTCTGACACCATAGACTTTTACAGTGACATGTCTTATTAAATTGACTTAGTATGCCCTTCTATGTAGCAACGCATACTTAATATGTACACTATTATCTAAGTTAGATATGTGGAGTCAAATCTAAGCAAGTGCATTCGTTTTGAAAAGCTGATGCTGTCATCAGACTATGTAGCTTTAACATATAAATATATAAATACAAACATTAGGTACATAAAGCATTGCTTAAGTTTATTAATAAATTTGCAAAAATCTGATGGTATTGATTTTCTGCAATATCTGTTTGATAAGTATATTACGTTGATTATAGCAATCTATTTGTATTTAGTTTGAAATATTTGTGGTTTTAGAGGATTCAATTTGGAGATATTTAATTCTAAGTCAAATTAATTTCAGCATGTATATCGAAATGCCGTTGGACCCCCACAGGCTTCAATAGTGACAGGTTCTATTGAATTAATTTAATATTCCTTCTCTGCTTAATGAGTGCACCAGTACCTGAGTTGGATATGTAGGATCAAATCTAGGTCAGGCTTAATTTATATGCTTTTGTAGTAGTCCCGATATGAGACTGACCACCACACGGTGGTGGTAGACACTATGCTGCTCACTGTTGCCTTTCTACTGTGACAGCTGGTGGCAGGCTAACCCTGGGTGGACCGCCCCTTATTGCGACTGGTTAGTGGCTTCCCCCACCTTGAGAGCTTACTTGTGACCTGGCTGGTCAGGGGGCGGGTCAGTTTGTTCTGTGATGTCACGGTGGGTGGAAATAGTGAATAAAACATGGAAGCATATGTTTCTTCTTGTCATCATCCTTTCCGCACTGCGTTAAAGAGACAGACCAGGGGGAACTGGCCGTACACAGCCTTTCACATTTTCATCAGAACATGCAGCTTTATAGTTCTATAGAGATAAAACAATTACTGCGAAAGATCAATTGTCAGCAATTGATCCTTCCAATCCTCTGTGTCTTTGTTGCTCCCTCTTCGATATCAGAAGTCCCTTTTAAAAAATTATTGCTAGTGGTCTTATTTTGCTCGTTGTGTAATCTTCTCAGGAGGATGTTTTCATTTGGGAGGTAGCAAAACAAAACACACCTGTTTACCTCCTTGAGAACTGTAACTACTTGATATTGACGCGGGTCCTCTTAGGTGTGCGACATGAGTAAACACTTGTACACATTGTGTTGTCATCCATCGCGTGATACTCTATTAGTCATTTTCCATCATCGGCCAAAGCTAAATATCAAATAGAACCCCCAAAAAAGTCACGCATAATCGGAATCGAAAATCTACCTCCGAGCCATTGTTGACTATTTAATATTAATGCACGTTGGGTGTAGTTGTATTTTATTGTTGGTTTATTTATTTATGTTTTATTACAACACACAACTAATAAATACACACACAAATATAATAAACAAGAACATGCCAAAATTAGTTGCCTACGGATGCTATTGATAAGATATGTCATTGCAGCATGTATATTGGTCACGTACTAGAATCAGAGCTTAATTTACAACACAAACAAGGAACTGCATGATATGAACTTAAGTCAAGCAAGGTGAAGGTATAAGGGTAATATCAAATAAGTTCAGATCAGTTAGCGAATCAAGCTCTCAACCCTAATTGTGAATGCTGTTTTATTGTATGGATGGGTAGGCGGCCGAGTAAGCCGGTGATTGTCATCTGTCTGGCTGCTGGAGGCATAGTGGTAGAAGCTGATCGGGCCTAGGGGGCTGTCATCAACCGGAAGTGACGTCACGGCTCTCATGGGCGAGAGCTGGTTCGTCGGAGGTTCGGCAGGGGGCGTTTTTCGGCGTCGGAAGTGGAACCCAGGAGGCCCTACCGTAGCAGCCCCTTGTTCATGCGCAAATTGACGAACCAACATGAACAATGCTACAGCATGTCTCACATTTACGCACTTATGTCTCCCGTGTTGGTAGACCATGGGGTCGTGGGTTTGAACCCTGGTCGAGTCAAACCAGTAACTCGGCCGGAGGAATCACTGAGGGTACCCGCCGACGGTACCGAGCCTCCGTCCGAGGACAATAACAAAGACAACCCAAACGGTGAGCGTACAACTAAATCTAAGTGCCCTCAAACAACCCTCAGCCCACCACCAGTCTCCAGCCCCTCCTCACCCCCTGACACCTCCCCGCCCCGCGCAGCCCAATGCGCCCACCCTCCGACCCCACATACCCACGCTAACCCTAACCCACTTAACGCCACGTGCTCAGCCCGCAACTCCAGCGTGCCGCCGCGACTAAGTGGGTCACTCATCCAGACGCAGATACTCACTCCGGCCTGGGAACTGGGTCGCCCCCCTGCCCGCGCTGCCCGCGCTGCCAGCCGGGCGCGCAACCCTACCCACGCCGCCGCTGACCCACTTACGACCACGTGTCCTCCAGAGGAACCGACACGGCCGCCCACCACCTCCCCTGACCCCCGCCCTCCACACCCACCCATCGTGCTGCCGCCCCGCACCCGCGGCGGCCACGCCCCCTCCCCTGACGTTGTCAACAAACACGACACGCCCCCCACCCGACCCCAGCCCCAAGCCGGCCTTACACAACCAGTCCTCGCCCTCCCGCCCAACCCTCAACTCATCACCCAGAGCGGCACAGTTCTACCCACTGGTGGTGGGTACCCACGGGTTGAAGAGACCGTCCAAGAAACCGACGAGGCTCTCACATACGACGACAGACGACGCGCAGATGAAGACATAGACGCCATAACCGACAATGATCTAACGACTCCGATCACACCCCAGGATCCTACAGGCTAACCCTTATCAAGATCTGGCCTACCACCGTCCCTGGTGTCTGGACCGACGAGAACTATCGCGAGATATACGACAAGGTCAGGGTCACTGGCCTACCCAACCACTTAGTCGCCCGAGTACCCTCCCCTCAGGGCTAATAATAAGCAAGTGGAGACACTACCTCGCCGGCTACCATGATCAACAGCTGCTCGAGTACCTCAAGTTTGGCTGGCCGGCGGACTTCACCGGGGACCAGGCTCCACTTCCTTCAAGCGCCAACCACAAGGAGGACCCAGCCCACCTGACCTGGATAGAGAGATACGTCCATGCTGAATTGGGACACGGTGCGCTCCTCGGTCCCTTCTCGACCCCACCCTTCACCCCTTGGGCGCAGACCAGCCCCATGATGACCCGCCCTAAAAAGAACACCAACGAGAGGCGGGTTATCGTGGACCTCAGCTTCCCAAGGGGTGCTAGCGTAAATGCTGGCATTAGGAAGGGCCAGTACCAGGGACGCCCCGCGACCTACACTCTCCCAGGCATACAAGACCTCGCCGATGAGGTGACTCGCCTTGGCGACACTTGCTACCTCTGGTCAGCCGACCTGGCAAGAGCATACCGGCAACTCCGTGCTTGCCCCCTCTCGGTCCCCCTTTACGGCATCACCCTACATGGACTCACATACTTTGACGTTGCGCCACCATTCGGGTGCCGCACCTAATCTTTGGCCTGCGCCCGAACGACCAATGCCATGGTAAACCTCCTCAGACAGCGAGGACACCATGCACTATGCTACCTCGACGATTTCGTTGGGGTGGCCCCTTCCATCAAGAAAGCACGCGATGCATATGAGGATGTCATGGCCCTCGCCAGCGAACTCGGAGTCGCTCTCTCCCCGGCTAAGTGCGTGCCGCCGACCAAGAGCCTCGAATGGCTAGGATACCTGATTTCGACAAGCGAGATGACCATACGGATACCAGACATTAAACTGGCCGATATCCTGGCGGAGTGTAGGCTATGGTCCACCGGTCGGAAGGCATCCCGGCGAGACCTCCAAAGGCTAGTTGGGAGGCTCCAGCACATAGCCCGCTGCGTCCAGCCCGCTAGACGCTTCATGAGTAGGATCCTGACGGCTCTACGCGAGGCCCCGCCAACGGGGAAGCACTTTGTCCCCGGGGAGCTGGCAATGGACATTGCCTGGTTCCTCAGGTACGCCGAGACCACCAACGGCATAGTCCTCCTCCACCCCAAACCAGCTAAGGAGTGGACAATCGAGTGCGACTCCACCCTCAGAGGGGGCGGGGCCTACTCCCCCAAGGGTTTCTTCTCGGAGGAGTACCCCCTCGCCCTGACCAACCGCGCATACAACATCAACCAGCTGGAAGCCATGAATTTGGTCGTCGCCCTCAACAGCCTCGCACCCTCCGATCCCCACAACCACACCATCGTCGTCAACACCGACAACCAGGCCTCGCAGGCAGTACTATCCTCGGGCGCCGGACGCGACCCAGTCCTCTGTGCCTGTGCCCGTGAGGTCTGGAGGTTCGCCGCCAACCACAGCTGCGTGGTCCAGGTAGTCCACAAGCCGGGAAAGGACCTCCTACTCGCTGACGCCCTCAGCAGGCGCCACCACGACCACACAGCTGACACACGAGCCCGCATCATGTGCATGGAAAAAGGCATCGATCGCATCAGAGTACACCACCGCCTAGACGATTATGGACCCCCGCTCTAGAACCGCCACCCCCCGCCCCCTGGGAAGCTCGTCTATAATCCGCACGAAGACAAGGAACACATCTTGTAGCTACTGGACGCAGGACTCTCCGCGGGAACATGGAGAAACAAGCGAATACAGTCCACAAAATACACAGACTTTGCCAAAATGAGAAGATTCAACCCCCGAAGGCCTACCCAGCTAGACGTCATGGCCTTCATCGCCCACCTCGACAAGATGCTCAAGTCCCCCGGCGGGGTGCTCAACTACCTGAGCGGGGCCCGGACCTGGACCAGGCTGCTCGGCGGCACCACCGAGGCATTCGATACCTACCCGGTGCAGCTGGTTAAGAGGGGAGTGACCCGCACGTCGCTGCACGAGCCAACGCCGGCCCCGGCTTTGTCCACGACCCATCTCGAAGGGGTGGTCCGTTACTTCAGGGCCGGGGGCCCCGCTGCGCTGGTTTTCACCGCTGCTACCCTCATGATGTTCTTCACACTCCTATGGCAGAGCAACGTGGTCGTCCCTAACAGCCGCTCGACACGCCACACCCTCAGGCGACACGACATCACCGATGAGCCGGGGGGGCTCCGAATACACATACGTTCCACCAAAACCTCCAAATCCCGAGCCGATCATTACGCCATACGACTACACACCATCCCCAACTCACTGTGCTGCCCGTCAACGCCTGGTATCGCTACATCAATGCAAACCCCGGCCACCCTACCGACCTCGCTTTCGCCACACCAGACGGACACCCTCTGACCGCCAGAGTCCTGACCACCGCCATTCGCGGGGCTCTTCAGGCTCATCACCGCCCCGCCCCGACATCCTTCACACTGCACAGCGTCCGAAGGGGCGGGGCACAGGCCTGCGTCAAGGCCGGGGCCCCGGCCGACGACGTCCGCGATCTCGGTGCCTGGAGGTCTGATGCCATGTACAGTTACATCCCCAGAGAAGCGTTCTCGGCCGCCACACGGGCACTCTCTACCTTATTTGGTTGAGATTGCCGAAGTGTCCTGTTCTCCCTATTCTTGAGCCTGTGTTTCTCTTGTTCTGAATAAATGCAAATTATACCACACCTGTCTCGTTGTGAATTGTCCATGTTAGCCTAACATGGGTAATTCACAGCGGGACGTGGGGTGGTAGACTCTCAAGCTGCACAACGACTGAACCGCCACCTGCCGATCTGTGAACTAACTAACCCGCTCGGATCCCTGCTGGGGCGACCCCACCCTACTCCAGCGCCGACCCTGCTGCCACCTATCGCATTGATTTCGCATCATACGAAACCAACCTGACCGCACGCACACGACTAACCATCAGTCGTCGCTCGGATACCAACCCGCCCACTACACCCAGACTGATTCAGCCGCCGCCCACCCCTCAACTACATAGGGACAGTAGTTCGCGGCGGTCGGTTCGGTAGGGTTGAGATTGCCGAAGTGTCCTGTTCTCCCTGTTCTTGAGCCTGTGTTTCTCTTGTTCTGAATAAATGCAAATTATACCACACCTGTCTCGTCATTCAGGTATGTATACACTATAATTATACATTAGTACACCTATATATTGATACATTTATATATTCATATATTTAAAAATGTACGTGTTATACATTTATACATTATACATCAATGTATTTACACATAAATACATTAATACATTATGCATTTATGCATTCATATGTGTATGCATTTATACATTTATACATTATGCATCTATGCATCTATACATTTATATATACATTAATGACATTCACAATATGGCCGCCGATCAAGCAGCGGCCTACTTCGTAGCGAGTTGGGGTTTGACCCATTTGCGGCGGATGCGTTATTACGGACTCCAATTCATTAGTTAGTTGACCAAATCTTACTTATTTTGTATTTTGATTGTTCGACAATCGACTTGCTAACCACCCCATACGCGTTTTTTGACGTCCACAAGTGTTTTTTAGTGTGCGTTTCGCCTGTATATTGTTACCGGCGGTACCGCTGTACCCGAAATGTTCTCCGCTGGCACCAGCGGCACTTCCGTGTGAGTTACACGAGCAACTTGTCTTCAACACCTCGCAAAACCACACGTAATACTTCTATAACTTCTCCCGATACAATTAACACGCATACTACTACTACAACTTTGACTACCACTTCTACTACGCATACTACTAATACTTCTACTACAACTACAAAGGACTACTTGTACCTGCTACGTGATCTCTACACATAGCCAAGTGGTACCTACACGACCACTACAAAGCAGCGCCGCTAAAAGCCCAACACAGACACATGGAAGAAAAACGTAAGAAAAACACAACTATCACCCATAGTACTAAGGCTACGAATACAGCTACGACGATGGCTCATTCAGAAGGTTCTGCCGTGCCGGCCAAGTGCCAGAGGAAGGCGAATTACGCGGATCAGGAGATCCAAATCCTCCTGGACGAGGTAATGCTGGGCAGGGTGATGTTATTCTCAGCCTTTAACAGTAAGGTAACACTTCCCGAAAAGAACAAGGCGTGGGACACGGTTGTCAATGCCATCAATGCGTGTGGGATAGCCAAACGTTCCCGCGCAGAAATAAAAGAAAAGTGGAAGGCGATGAAATCAGAGGTCCTAAACAGACAAAGAAGGGCAATGGAGACTGGAGGTGGCCCTCCCGACACGGCACCCCCCTACGAGGAGAGCGTCGCTAAAATAATAGGCTTGGAGTCGAATCTATACACAGGCGTCACGGGTAAGTTTACATATATAACATAACAATATTTCCTTTGTTACACTTTATTTTAAGTAACCTATTCCTGTTGTCAAAGGAACACTCTTACCTGGTAAATATTATTACATTAATCCTTTGTTCCTAACTTGAAATTCTTAAAAACTATATTTGCTGTATAGTCATATTCTTACGTCGTATTCTAATTCGCTTTCCCTCTATTCCAGCTCCCTGCACGCTTAGCTTTCCCAGTGAGTACACTTGCCGTATATCCAGAAAACAGTCGCATATGTGTTGGTATATGCGAATTAGTTGCGCAGGCTCGTCAGGCCACTTGTAACAAAGGTGACCGGTGAATGTCTCATTTGGAGCACAGCATATCTTTAGCTTGATGAAAACATGTGACACCACAAAAAAACGTTCAAATTTAACCTCTACTTTAGCGACCTTCATTTACGAGTAACACATTTCTAGGGTCAATAGGCTTTATGGCCTCACATGTTAGCGCGCAAAAAAATGCAGGTAACCATACACCATTCGCTTGACGTAATGAATAATTGTTCGATCTCACATTGCCATACATTCTTTTTGCAGGGCCCTCTACTATGCCTACCGCCAGCAATGTGCAGGTTGTCGGTTTCGACTCGCAGCTAGAGGCGCCCGACAACACAACGGTAACAACGTTCACGCTCAGCCAGCCAGATTTTGTCCAGTCGATGCAGACGCCAACAACACCTGTCTCTACATCCATGCCCACGCCGTTATTTGTGCCATCAGGTAAATATAATCAGGGTTTGTGTTTGATCTAAATGGGAGGAGAGCACAAATTGTTTTCAAGGGCTGGTTTTGTTGTCAACATTTTACTTGACACAAAATCCTCGGACACAGTTGGACTGTGAGATCTTAGCGTGCACATTAGTCAATGAAAACACAAAAAATGAGTGGTTATGCACGGTAACACAGGTCAGCTTTCACATTTTCCGCAGAGTGTATGCGCGTTTCGAGAGTAATAAAGAACACAGTAGTGATAAGTGGTTAATCACGGTAACACAAGGGAGCTTTCACATTTTCCGCAGAGTGTATGCGCGTTTCGAGAGTAATAAAGAACACAGTAGTGCTAAGTGCTTAAGCACAGTAACACAAGTCAGGTTTCACATCTTCCGCATAGTGTATGCGCGTTTCGAGAGTAATAAAGAACACAATAGTCATAAGTGGTTAATCACGGTAACACAATTGAGCTTTCACAATTTCCGCAGAGTGTATGCGCGTTTCGAGAGTAATAAAGAACACAGTAGTGACAAGTGGTTAATCACGGTAACAGAAGTCAGCTTTCACATTTTCCGCAGAGTGTAAGCACGTTTCGATAGTAATATTGAACACAGTAGTGCTAAGTGCTGTAGCACGGTATCACAAGTCAGCTTACACATTTCCCGCAGAGTGTATGCGCATTTCGCGAGTAATAAAGAACACGGTTACACACTGTGCATATATTTATAATGTAGTCGATGTACATATAAAGCACCCGTAAAGTATGTTGCAATGAAAAATATTGCAGACATCTTATAGACAAATTCGTAAAATGAAATTATATTTACAGGCGGCCCCTCCGCTGGCAGTGGCGCCGACAGTCAGGAGGTGACTTCCACCCCTCTCACGGCCCGGGAAAGGCAGGCGCGCCGACGTGGCAGCTGCCGTGGCAGGACACAGGGAAACGTCTCAGTCGACAAAGAGGAGCAGGCAGCCTTGCTTGCTATGTTGAAAACTGGGGCCACGAAAAATGCCGCTAAGACTGCGCTGCTCGAAGACCAGCTTGGGGCGCAGACGGCCCAGGCGGGAATACTCAAAGAGCAACAACGCGCCCTGCGGGCAAAGACAATGCTGCTTGAAGCGAAATATAGACGGGAACTGTTGGAAATAGCAAAGTTGGAGAGGGAGGTCGGGCCGTTGCAATACGCATAATACCATATTTCAACAACGTACAATAAAACAGACTCCCTCACAAAATCACTGTTTTCTCTATTTTCTTGCCACCTGTTTCCACCTGTTTGCGCTGCATGCCACATTTAGAAGAAGTTGTTTACCATTCGCTGGCGAGCAGCTTTGCCTACCTGCGAACGGACGTGCTCAGATTGTCGATAGTCTAGCGGCCGGTCGGCTTCGATAGCTGCGTCCCCGTGTGCCTCATCTTCATTATCCGACTCAGAATCGGACGGGTCATCCAGGTTAAGCTGGCGGGCTTTGTTGTGTAGAATTATACACACCGTGATGACGTTGCACGCTTTCACCGGTTCCAATTGAAGCCTACGCAGACAGTGCCAGCGTCTTTTCAGTACTCCTATTGAGCGTTCAACAAGAGACCTAGCTGCCTTGTGATGATTATTGTAGGCTTGCTGCTGTGGTGAGTTAGGATGGAGAAAAGGCGTGAAGAGCCAATCGCGCAGCATGTAACCACTATCACCAAGCAGGATGCCGTTCACCGGTTTATGGTCGCTCTCGAATGCCTCGTAAAGGTAGGATTCCCGTAGAATGCATGCATCGTGGATGCTGCCAGGCCACTCTACGATACAATCGATGAAGCATAGGTCCGCATCACAAATCACCTGACAGAAAAAGGGAAAATATCCATGAAACAAAATAAAGAGAGTGAATGTGTGTAATGCGATTGTTTCTATATGGATTTGATTTGACAGCATAGAAGAGAGACGTGCAATAAATGAAGGTCTGTAGTGAAAGGACATTAAGGCTAGTCTACCAACGTACTAAGGCAGCACATCAAATAGTATGATTGAGCATCCGTAATGCCACAGCCTCACTAGGTGTTTGTAGCATGTAGGGCCACGAGTTAAAACACAATGACAATTATCAGCTGATGGTGAGTGGGCTTAAATGTACTGGAACTGACAATGCTAGTATTGAGTATAGGAAAACTATATGTATAGTCAAAATTACCTGGACATTGAGTGAGTGATAATTTTTGCGGTTAACAAATTCGTGTTCGTACTCCGAGGGGGCCTGTATGCGGATCTGCGTGCCGTCGATGCATCCGAACACATTTGGGAAGCCATGTGTGTTGAAGATTTTTATCTTCGAGCGGTCAGCTGCCTCCTGCGTGGGAAGCGTGACACTTTGGGGTAGTAGACGGAGTAGTGCTTCAGTTACGCGTGGAATAGTGCGCGATACGGTTGATTGATCGACGCCTATCAATTCCCCACACACATCCTGGAAGCTGGAACTCGCGTAGAAGCGCAGGGCGATCATAACCTATTAGAAATGTGGAAAATAGTAGGTCCAGTAAGTTGATAAGAAAAAAAAATGAGCGGTACGTAAGATGTTCTTAGGTAAGTACGATGTTCATAGAGTGTAAGTGTAATGCGCAAATAGTCAAGATCATTTGCTATCTACGCCATATTTCTCGGTGTGTGCGCAAACGTCGATAGGCGGTATTAGCTAGTACACCTTAATGTAAAAAAGTGTTTCACATAAGATTTTAGTGACTTATATCAGCACACATTTATTATATCAACACAAATTAATGATCAATGTCATAGGTGGAAAAGGCCATAACTTACTTACTAGTCAAATTATTCCGATACTATTGGTGTCATGTCAAATGCCGTGGCAACCTCTTTCCAGTGCCAACCTCTTTCCAGTGCTGCATTTTGATTTTATATGGATGGGGTTTGCCAATTTTGGCCTCATACCAAAATTATTTGTGCACCGGTGTCTACGTAAGTCAGTCTGAGCCTACGACGTAGCGCATGGATCAAGTGATCGTTACTGTACATGTCACATACAACAAGCAATGCCCATTCCAAGATCCTGTGTCACATAGTGTGGTCATCAATGAGGCATATCGACAATAGCAAACCAAACACAAGTGACATATAACAAATGACTTATAAAAATGTAACCAACGTAAACATGCATCTCTGCCTACCTGCAAGAGTGGTGGAATAGCTCCAAATCGGTTTGCCAGTTCTATATGCTGTGAAACTGAGTCGGTTAGGGCCAATATGTCGTGGCGACGGAATCTGAATTTTTTGAACAGCTCTACATCGTCAAACTTTTCGAAGGGATGCGTCCGATCACGCATAATGCGCTCTCTTCGCAAATTACGCCTCGCAACGTACCGCCGATATATAAACAAGTCCATCCTAACACCGGCATAAACCTGCTATGAAACAGGTTTAGCGTAAACGCGCGGTGTTTGCGTAACACCGCCTCCTGCATACGGAATTTTTCCTGCTAAACTGGAAATCCTCCCGCTAAACGTGAAATCCCGCGCTAAACGCGTTTTGGATGCGTAACACCGACACCTGCATATGGACCCAGCTAGCCTTGAAAAGGGTAAAATGTTTTCTTTGTGTAAAGACCATGTTACCAATAAGGAAGTCTGTGCCAAGATCCAGCTGACAATCACAAAGAGATACAAACTGCATTGGTATGGCCATATTTCCTGTTCATCAGGTCTGTCGAAAAACATTTATCAGAGTACCATGAAAGTGAGAAGAAGACAAGGCGGACAAAGGAAGAGGCGGGAAGACAACATCAGGGAATGAACAAAACCTGGAGTCTGCAAAACCCAGAAGGTGGTGGAGAACGGGGAAAATTGAAGAAGACTGGTTGCAAAGTCATTTGTGGTGCTCCAACGATACTCGGGGTTAGGGATTGATGATGATGATGTTCCACCCGTGACTTATGAAATTTATGCTTGCCGCGCCTGTATGTTCGCGTACTTCGCTAAACATCACATATCAGATACCGTATACATGTAAATAGATATATATACATATACATACAATAAAACCTTTCTAATTCAACCGACCATGGGACCGATTTGAAATGGTCAATTTAAGGAGGTGGTCGGTTTAAGGATTTTTTTTTTTTTAGCATTTCAATGGTATTGTATGTGTGATTGTTTGGGACCCAAATATAGCGATCGATATAGGGGAGTAGTCGATCTGTGGAGGTGGTCGGTTGGAGTTATAATATATATACACATATATATATACATATATATATACATATATTATATCTGATTAAGGTAGACCCTGAATAATTATTACTATATTAAGCAGGTCAGCGATATAGCTCAGTGAATACCACCAATGTATATGAGACTGTCTCAAAAGGTGCTAAGCAATATGGGATAAAACTTTGTCCATTGTAGCGATCAACATACTATCAGCTTATGCATTTCCCGAGGATTAAACTGATTTGTTTTTTACATGGTGTTTCATAATCCCAATAGAATACATATTGATTTGAAGCAAATGTCCTTGTCTTTTCAGTGTAACCGTTTCTGTGATGTTTTGTGTCAAATGTTACAATGGACAAAAAAAAGAAGAGTTATCACCTTTTGAGGCAGGCTCATATATACACCGTTATCGGAATCAAACATATATTTCCATATTAGTAGCGAATTCCATGACTAATTACGCCGCTTTATTTAAAGCAGACGATATAAATTTGTGTATGACATCAGACATGCATGCGAGTGAAGAGGGCTTCGTCTGCACTTAGCCCACATTGGTGTCATTGACTCTGCCCGTTGTCAGGACATCCGCCCTTACCGTCCCAAGTCCCAAGTCTAACACTAACAGTGGATGCGCTCAAAGGTTAAGTGATTGGGGCTTTGCGTCCCAAACACATCCAAGGTCATATCACAATGGGGTATTGATTTGTGACCATGGCACACAAACTCCTGGTTGCAACACAGATAGTAGAGGGATAGATGGTTAAATGACGTCATGAAAGCGTGATAATCGGCCATTTTGAAAGCATGATAATTGTCCACGTCATTCCTATTCTATTGAATAGACTTGTTTTCATCATTAGACAGTTTGTTGATAGAAAGCCTGAGCCTACACCTTTACTGACCCAGGGTATTTTTTACCTCCCACACCACATAGACATGGTATGAGAGCAACTGGCCTTTGATGACTCTGTAAGTTATACACAGCTGGCAGAGGTGGGGGGCACAGGGAATCGAACCATCGACCTTCAGATTAGGAGTCCGACCTAGAAAAAAGTCAGACACTGTAACCACTCCACCAGAGAGAACACAAATATAGTACACCCTCTTGTGATAAAACTATAGCTGTTTTGTAGGTTCATCCTGCCTACTCAGGTCTCGACTTCGGAATGAATCTAACCAAGGCAAATAAAGTTTAAATCCCAACTACTAGTACTAGTAGTGATAGTACTAGGGTCATTTCATGGTAAATGGAGCCAATGTACTTTCCATTATGTAATGGTCAAAACCAATTATGGAAAGAGTAGAGGAGGTATTTTCCATATAGAATTGGTATTCTTACACTTTGGAGAGATAGATATGAAAAAAATAAGGCCTAATGTGACATAGTAAAAAAAAGACAACATTTTCATTCCAAAAGTATGGTGTTTTAAAGGCATTCAATTGTTACGTGGAGAATGTGGACTTTTCTACATCCTACTACACCTATATTTTGCATAAAATATTACCTGTTAGTCAATGAAATATTAAAAGGAGACTCTTACAAGTTAGAGGAAATAAATGTATTTTTTTCATGCATATATGCATTTTTTATATTTAATATTCCATGGTGATTAAAATGTTTCTGGGCATAACTATGGTGTCCCCTGCTTTTTCCTTGCTTGTTATGTCAGGGAATATGCTATTCTGTGAATACCAGAGCTTCAACAAGAAAACCCTTGGTACTATTGCATGTGCAAGCATATTTTGCAGTAGTTTGACTAATAATATAATTTTCCTACTAAGCTGTATGAACAAAATTGAAATTGAAGTCCCACATTATTTTTGGTGTCCCCTTCTCTTTCGTTACGTTCACAACTCAAAATGGTGTAGAAAATAATCATCCTATACAGATTTCTCTACAATGCATTTAAATATTTAGTGGATCACAACATACAAATTAATTGTTTCATGCAATAAATTTTCTTAAAGAATTGTTTTGATTAATAAATCCACACTTGTTGATTAATAAGTCAACCCTTGGAGCTGGCTACTCAATTAGTTCTTGTTTTTCTGACAAAATGGTAACGTCAACTATCTTTTCCTTCACGTTACTAATATATATATGGACAGGAGTTGGCTACTCAGCGAAAATATGGGGAAAATACACAATATTCATTTTTGGCCCTCCTGTTTCACTTTGGCCCCATTTACCATGAAACAACCCAATAGCAATAGGTTTATGTTGACCCTATCATCCCTCATTATTATGCTTCCAAAATGGTGGCTGTATTTTCCGATTGCACTCTGGGTGAGCCTCAAACAACCTCACTTTGCCATCCTTACGGCCCTGTCACATTATGACGCATCACACAAGCATGTGGCCAATGGCTAAAATCACTTTCAAACATCGAGATGCATCGAACTTTTCAGCGCTGGGTGCAAAGGTGGATGTATACATAGCATATACACAACGTAGCATAGCGTATGGGCAATGTATGGCCAACATATAACTAACGTGCCTCCTGGTGAAAAACGCTTTCGACACGCTAATGGTACACTCGCAGAAGGCCGGTGAACGATATATATTTAATTCGATCGCCAGAAGTATGCCATATAGGCCTGTCACACTATGACGTAATGAGCTAATGTGAGCCGGCGTAGGTGAATTTTGGTCATTACGTTAAGGTATGGCGGGTTATGTCATGCTTATGTTAGGCAGACGTCACGTTACGTCAAGATATGTCAGGTTACGTCGAGTTATGGCAGCACGCGTCAAGATTTTGGACATGTCCAAAACTTTTGACGGAGCTCAACGTGAACCAGTTGCATTGGAATGACGTTACACTCACGTTACGCCAACGTTAGGCATGCGACAGCGCTGCGTCAGCTACGTTAGATCAATGTTGCCTTACATCAGAGTGATGCACAGGCGGGAGGAACATGCACCCCACGCTAAGACAACGTGGGGTTAACGTATCTCAGCGTAGGTCATATGTGTCTGTGACGCATGCCTAACATAGCTCAGGCGTTTCGCAAACGTGTCCTGACGTAGTTGATGTCGTTGATGAACATCTGGCGTGCGCATAACATCTGTGACATCCTTCAAATGTTGTCGAACATGTTGTGAACATGGTGTGAATGTGTTGCCTTCAAGTATATAAAGACCTACGATGTCCTCCTGTCAGCAGAACAGCTCAGCTCATCGCAGCCGACACATGTGCCTGAGTGGGTCATGCAGGACTACCAACTGGCCATTCTCAAATTTCACCATGAGACAAATGTGTTGTTGCTGCACTATATTGAGGCTAGAATGAGAAGGAAAAAATCTTGGCCGAAGCGAGTGTGGGTGTGGCAGTGGATCGGGAGGCGGCATGAGTTTGGCCAGCTTCTGGTGGAACTCCGTAACAAGGACACAGCTTCCTTCGTCAACTTCATGCGGATGCCTCCCCAGATGTTCGACGAGATGTTATTCAGAGTGGGTCCGCGGATCACCAAAAGTTACACTACCTACAGGAAGCCGCTCGAGCCTGGCCTGAAGCTTGCCCTCACTCTGCGTCACCTAGCATGGGGCAACAAGTACGCTTCCATGAAGTTTGGGTGGAGGGTGCCACACAACACCCAATCTCTCATCGTGAGAGAGGTGTGCAAGGCCATCATTGCAAAGTACATCGACGAGGTGATGACCTGCCCCACCACTCCGGAGGGATGGCATGACATCTCCGACAACTTCTTGGAGAGGTGGAACTTCCCCCATACCTGCAGGGCACTTGATGGGAAGCATGTGGCCTGCCGGTGTCCCCCAAAGAGTGGATCCCTGTACTACAACTATAAGGGATTCTACTCCATAGTTCTCATGTCACTCGTTGATGCAGACTACAAGTTCATCTGGGCCGATATTGGTGGTAAAGGCTCCGCATCAGATGCGCAGGTGTTCAATGATTCTGAGCTGAAGGTCAGCATGGGTTTCCCGGAACCCGAGCCTATTATGGCTGGCCACAGGACCATTCCATACTTTCTGATCGGTGACGATGCCTTCAGCCTATGCCCATCAATGATGAAGCCATACAGCAGGAGGGGTATGGCGCATGAGGAACGCATCTTCAACTATAGGATTTCCCGAGCTAGGAGAGTCGTGGAGAAAGCGTTCGGCATCCTGGCAAACCAATTTCAGGTTCTGCTCAGCATGATGCAGCACCACTCCTCCACCATGAAGCTCATCGTCACAGCGTGCATGGTCCTACACAACATGATGAGGATCTGATATCCCATGCTCCAGAATCAGCAGCTAGACCGCCCAGAGAACGTCAACCACCATTTCATCCCCAAAACATGGAGAGAGGGCAGAAACCTGCCGGACATAGGAAGACAATTACCTGGCCAGAACACTGGCTTCAGGGCAGGAAAGGAACAGCCGAATGTCCTCAAAGACTGGGCCAACTCACCAGCGGGATCAGTGGATTGACAGGAGAATATGATATGAATATATGAAGTGTGTGCGCTGGATATTTCTGTACTGTGGTGTCATCAGTTCTGAAGTATACAGTGTGATATGTAATAAATGTGGTATGTACAAATGTCATTTCTGAAATGTACTGTGTGATATGCAAAAATGTGAGATGTTCAGATATTATAGCTCGGTTAAATAAAATATATCAATCTGTTATTGATCTCAAACCTTAATTTATGTGTCAGTTATAATTGTGGGTGGGCAAAAAAGGGGGAATATAACTGTCTTTAAGGGGGGAGGCATTTGACAATACATTTGGTTGGGGGGATACTATTACTTTATTTTTAAGGGGGCCATTTAACACTGACAAATGTATATGTCAGTTATAAATTTGGTTGGGGGGATATTATTAGTTTATTTTTAAGGGGGCCATTTAACACTGACAAATTTACATGTTAGTTATAGATTTGGTTGGGGGGATATTATTACTTTATTTTTAAGGGGGCCATTTAACGCTGACAAATTTACATGTCAGTTATATATTTGGTTGGGTATTTTATTACTTTATTTTTAAGGGGGCCATTTAACACTGACAAATTTACATGTCAGTTATATATTTGGGTGGGGAAGACTTTACGGGGAAGATTACTGTAATTAACACTGACAAAATTTACATGTCACTCAGATTTCTCTCTTAAAAACGGAGGGACCTTTTTGGATCCAGCCAGAATTTGCTCAGCCAACTAATCTCTTGTCTGTGTTTCTGCATGTGTAGAAATATAAATAATATTTAGAACTGTCAAATCGGTGGGAATCTATATTGATTTAATGTTTAGCTTAGAATAAAGTAGGGATTAATTCAATTAAAACTAGACTAGTCAGAAAATAACAATCCTGGTAATCGTCAAACAGTTGATGAGTACTGTTAGCTGCCAATATTAGAATATCTAGTACAATTCACAAAGCAGCCATTATTGGGCTCGGTGGTGTAACAAATGTGGAAACAAACCAGGTTATCTGTGCGCGAGAATGTCCAAACATCTCGAGGGTAGGCCTATCTAATTTAACTTGAATCCACCATTTTACTTGTATTAAATACAGGTTTACCTTCAGTTATCTGTTTCAATTAGTAATCTGGCACTAATTTCCACTCGAACAATTTCAAATTTCCTGGTTAATTTCAAAAGTGAGCATGAAATAATCAACTTTTACATGCTACAGGATAAACTAATCAAAGAAAGGCCAACATATATTAAACAGCTCAGTTTGTAAGATATATGTTTAAAAATTAGCTGGAAAGCACGTGTAAATCTGCTTAGTTGCAAATTCCAGCCCTTCACTTTGGAAGTGGAAGTGATAAAGTTTCTTACGTAATTTAACAGAATTACTTGTGTCTGTAGCCTGTATTTTACCCGCGTTTCATTGGAATTTCACATGATTTTCATTAAATTTATATTTTTGCTTTATTAATCAACCTGTTCTGATTTACAGGGTAGTCTAAAGGTAGGATGAAGTGTTTTAGCTGTTGGTTTAAGTGCATTCTAATTTAGCAATCAGTTATCCAGCAAAATCATTTATCCGGCATGCTACAGATCACAATGATGCCGGATTTATGATGGTCAACCAATATTACACATTCCTGATATCGTATTGATGTAATATCTTAGTCAGTCTCATTATTCTGACACTGCATCAACTGTCTTTCCTCACTTTTTTCTAGTGGGTTGCTCAGCAGCCCTGTCACAGATACAGTGCCGTGGGAGAAAGTAATGCCATGTATACTTCATTATGTAAATATGAATTTAATGAGACCACTCGGCCACTCGGCCACTACTCGTGTTGCAACCATGAACTAGGCACCCCCTTGGAACAAATCACAACTTTTGGGTTACAGAATTCCATACTGCAAATTGTGTATTCAACAGTTATTGCATACCTTACTCTATATACCTATCTCGGAAGCACCATATCAAGTGATGGACGCATTTATGCTGAGATACAGAGGAGGATGGCCAAGGCTAGCACATCTTTCGGCCGACTACGCCAGAGACTCTGGAACAACCACCATGTGTCCATTCGGGTCAAAGGTAAGATCTACCGCGCAATCGTGCTATCCACCCTACTATACGGAGCCGAGGCCTGGACAGTGTACAGACAGCAGGTGAAAAAGCTGCATGCCTTCATGATGCGACATCTGCGTTCAATCATGAGGCTAACCTGGAAGGACAAAGTGACAAATAAGGAAATACTCGAACGGATGGGGCTGCCCTCTATGGAAGATCTTCTGATCAAAAAGAATCTCCGGTGGACTGGACACCTCATGAGGATGTCATCAGACAGGCTACCAAAGCAGATCCTCTATTCTCAACTGTCTTCTGGCTACAGAAAGAGAGGGCGCCCCCGCCTCTGGTTCAAAGATACCATCAAGAGAAACCTGAAGCTGAGAGACATTAAGACCGACTCATGGACGCAACTCTCACAGCAGAGAGCTAAATGGAGAGCGGCAGTCAAGTAATGAAAGCAGTCTTTGTCGCATCGCGACCGACAGCATGATGATGATGATGATGACTCTATATACTATTTTTGCGTAAATAATCCGCAATTGAAAAATAGCTGGAAGACCAGTGCTTAGGCACTGACAAAAGATTTATTAAACAGAATGAACATATTTACCCCCCCCCCCAAATGCATCATTGAATCGCGTCATTTTGAAACCACATATATAAATAGACATATTCATGCGTATGTGTGCATACACACGTCACATTTTCTACACCGTAAAGCTTTCTGCTCCACCTAATGTCCCACCAAGGGCAAACCAAGGACAACGATGATAATTTACTCAGAATTTTCCGCAGAAAAGAAAATAATGATAGCATTTATATTTACAATTAAAATAACTGTTTAATAACAAGATGGGAATCCTATGATATGACTTTGAATGTAGTGACACATGATCATTAATATATAATATAAAGGGGCGGAGCATCTATTCTATATGGTTTCATGGAAATTGTATTTAATCGCTGCACTCGGCTGGCGCCACCACTGCTGAGCCAGATGCCAGCCAGAGCGTGTCACTATCACATTAGCCCCAAATTTTAAACCTTTTTCTGTAGGTCGGGCTGTTTATTGCTCGGACAATGGGTCTTCGGAAATAAAGGTAGGCTTCCACCACTCCTCGTCTTGATGTCCTCTTTTTGTTCCCGGTAATCCGTAGCCAACGTTATACACTCACAAATAAACACACATAAAAATGTGATAATTAAAAAAAGGGAAAGATTGATTGACATACATTAATAAATCTACGTGGTTATACCACAAAAGATGAGAATCGAAATAAACATATAGTTCCAACCCCCCCCCCCCATCCTCCCCCTTCTCCATGTTCCTTCTCTCAAATTCTCTCTGCCCCCTTGAAGAAAGAGTAAAATAAATCACAACAACAACTACCAAGGAATAACCTCCATCCTGTAGCACCTGACTGAACTAATGATACTAACCACAATGCTATAGTTGACCAAGATAATTTAAACGAATCATGCAACCATTATCTGTATAATCCCAAATCCACTACTACCTGTAGTGACAAGTCATAACCATTGACCCATTGTACTAATGTCTCTATACAGGTATGAGCATCAAATCAACAATACAGTCTAAAGGTTAGTGTCCATACTTCTATCTACATGTACAAAATAACACCCCGCATAATATTTGTAATGCCTGATTGCTACCTGCGATTGCCTATATTGTATATACCATCTCATCATCTTATCCATAATCAATGAATTAAATATTGATACTTGTCGCTTCCTAGCCAGGCACTTGGCAGTATTATTAGGAGAGGGCAAGGACTGGTTGGCTCAGTGTCAGGATAATGTGACTGAGTGGGATATCAGGTATATGGTGCTGGTGGTTTGATTTCCCAGTGGGGCAGTACTATTAAGTCGCCATGAGTATGCACTTTCACAAGTCGGTACCTGTCCTGATATGACCTTAGATGTTGCCAGGATGTAAAACTCCAACAACCAACCATCTCATCCATAACTAGTTCATATGGACCATAATTGATAAGGCCGGTGTGGCGGTCTCCGATGCCACAAGGCTGCCGTGCCAAATGGCGCTTCTGCGCATGCGCGGATTCGAGTGACACATCGGCGTGAAACGTCCTTACGTGCAAATAGACAATAAAATAGACAATAAAATCTCCTGGCACACAAAGAAACATAGAATAAGTGATAGAGAGATAGTTTAATTAGTTAATACATAAAGTCTGCATCCCAGTAGTGTGTTGACACTTGGCGCTTCAGTTTTCTGATCTATTTGGGCGTAATCGATTAATCGACTCTGGTCACCCGAGCCACTTTTTGGCGCATGCGCACATCCTACAGACTCGGGTCGAATAATCGAATAGCATTTGAAATTCTGACGACTCGGGTGGCCCGAGTGGCTCGGATGGTGTTAATCGATTACGGCCAAACTAGAGACTTGACGCATGCGCAGACGACGCTGTTGGATTCTGACGCATGCGCAGAAGCGCCATTTGGCAAGGCAGCCTTGTGGCATCGGAGACCGCCACACCTGAAGACCAGTGCCTCAGTGTTGAAAAAAATAATGTTATTCAACTGGAATAATAAAATGGAAAAAAAGATGAAGTAATTATGTCAGTATGTAAAATTTTCCGATATATGAGATATGGGATATGGAGAACTCTGCTATAATAAATTGCAACTTGTCTATAAAATGGTAAATAGTATGTAAAACCAAAGGCATATACGGTATATGTGGAGTTGGTGATCTATTACTAATTGAGGATAGAAATTGTGTATTAATATAGTATAGAAAGAGAGTCACTTCTTGACCTGAGAGAGGGTCACTTCTTGACATGTGGGACAGTCTTTGGGAAGTTGCCTCACATACCCCCTCCCCTCCAAGAGTTATTTATGGATCACTGCACCAAATACAACAGGGCACTGTAGCCAGATCTAACCATGCCTTGGCAACAAGGATATTGAACCCTCATTGGTGGATAGAGGAATGCTTGTTAGGGATTGGAAGACTGGATCATGTGATCACCACCATCTTGTTCTTGAAACTATAAATACAATAAATGAGAGAGTCTCACTTTCCTACCTTTCACTCTTTATCTACTTTCCTTCCTTGCCTGTAGTGATTTCTTATTAGCCTATCTACACCACTCAAACCGCCAGCCGTCGACTTTACAAGTAGTATCTTCCAAATCGCGATAAACAATGTTTGGATTCTCATACCGTGTCCTCTCATCCGTGACACATATCCTCGGCCAGAAGCTGGGACTTTAGAAAGAAATGATTGGTTGGTTGTTGGAGCTTTACATCCTGGCAACATCTCAGGTTATATCAGGATGGGTACTGACTTGTGACAGTGGACACTCATGGCAACTTTATAGTGCTGTCCCACTGGGAGATCAGGCTGCCAGCACTATGGACCAATATCCCACTCACTCATACTATCCTGACACTGAGCTAACCAGTCCTTGTCCTATCCTATTAATGTACAATGTATGTGGACACTATGATTATTGTTTGTTATGTATATACAGTTTAACCCCATTAAACCAACCTCCGTTAAATCAAACGATCGGTTAATCCAAACTTTTTTTCGGCGACCTGGCAAAATACTACCATTTATCATATAAAAAAGTCTGAGATGACCTTAAAACCACATGAAAGTTTGCTTTAACTGTACCGGAAGTGGCCTGGGGCCGACTATTTTGTTTGGATTAACCGATACTTTGGATTAACCAACTTTGGTTTAACCAACTGCGAGTACCAGGTGAATCCTTTATCTAGGCTCATTGCGGACTACTACACTATCTAACCAGGCACTCCACATTTCTAAGACAGGGCAATGATTAGTTGGTTCAATATCTGAATAAAGTGACTGAGTAGGGTATAGTGCCTGGCCGAGGCCATGTGGTGGCCTAGTAGAGGTGCATTGGAAAATCGCCCTGATGTGTGTACACTGTCACACGTCAGGACCCGTTCTGTTAGGACATTATATATTGCTAGGATATTCAACTCAAATTAATCAGACTGACTTAATAAAGACCTAAAATATTAAGGTGGTTAAAAAGAAAATCTCAGCCAATAGCAATGCAGTGTTGCTACTTCAGGATGTGCACATATATATATAGGTTATTTGCATAATTAGAGTTCCACAGCGCGATGATTTTGATTTTCATGCATTTATTTTTTACAGATAAATATATTAGGTTGATCGCTATAATTTACTTCCCTTTGGTTTGAAGTAACCTTTATTTTAAAGTGTTAAGTTGGCGTTCTCTGTGGCGGAGTGGTTAGAGTGTCGGAATTTTTTCTAGGTCGGACTCCTAATCTGAAGGTCGGTGGTTCGATTCCCCGTGCCCCCATCTCTGCCAATTTGGATTTCCACCGCTGTGTATAACTTACAGCGCCATCAAAGGCCGGTTGCTCTCATACCATGTCTATGTGGTGTGGGAGGTTAAAAATCCCTTGGGTCGCAAAAAGTGTAGGCTCAGGCTTTCTATCGACCAGCAGTGGAATGAGGAAGACCAGTCGTCTATGACTGAAATTTCCCCTGCTTAAACAACTAATGGACCAAAAAAAGAAGGAAAACAAAGTTTGGAAATATTTTAAGTGAAATCAATCTAAATTAATTTTGGAGTGCACACCACCGATGTACAGAGGTACATAAGCTTTGCTTGCAATAACACCATAGTTGGTTGTTGGAGTTTTACATCCTAGCAACATCTAAGGTCATATCAGACCAGGCCACTGTAGTATATGTACGGAGAACAAGCGGGACCCAGCGAGAGGGGGTCACGTGATGAAGGTGACGTGGTAGATCGGGGACCAGAATAAACTCACTTAAGGCTGCATTCCATATACGCGTAATGCGTAATGCGTTATGCGTTACGCGTTATGCGTTATGCGAATGCCAGCATTCCATATACGCGTAATGCGTATTGCGTTATGCGTTATGCGTTATGCAGTGAAGTATATAAAAAGTATATAAAAAGTGTGTGTGACTCTGTGTCACACAGAATAGGACGGTCCAAACATGGCTCAGTTTAGCTTGCTTAGAGGGATGTTAGGACCGTCCCAAATATGAAGACTGCTTCCTAACAGGTCCGCTGCATAAACCTACATGTTATGCAGTGAAGTATATAAAAAGTATATAAAAAGTGTGTGTGACTCTGTGTCTCTGTGTGTGTCTCTATGTGTGTGTCTGTGTCTCCGTGTCTCTGTGTGTGTATCTGTGTGTGTCTCTGTGTGTGTGACTCTGTGTCTCTGTGTGTCTCTATGTGTGTGTCTGTGTCTCTGTGTCTCTGACAAAGAGACACACACAGACACATATACACACACAGACACACACAGAGACACACACAGACACAGATACACACACAGACACACACAGAGACACAGAGACACAACACAGAGACACACACACCGAGACACACACAGACACACACACAGACACACACACAGACACAGAGACACACACACACAGACACAGATACACACACAGAGACACACACAGACACACACATACACACACAGAGACACACACACACAGACATACACACAGACACAGAGACACACACACACAGACACACACACAGAAACACAGAGACACACACAGAGACACAGAGATACACACACAGACACACACAGCAACAGAGACACAAAGACACAGACACACACAGAGACACAGAGACACAACACAGAGACACACACACAGACAAACACACAGACACACACAGAGACACACAGAGACACAGATACACACACAGAGACACACACACAGACACAGAGACACAACACAGAGACACACACACAGAGACACACACACAGACACACACACACAGACACACACACAGACACAGAGACACACACACACAGACACAGATACACACACAGAGACACACACAGACACACACATACACACACAGAGACACACACACACAGACATACACACATACACAGAGACACACACACACATACACACACACAGAAACACAGAGACACACACAGAGACACAGAGATACACACACAGACACACACAGCAACAGAGACACAAAGGCACAGACACACACAGAGACACAGAGACACAACACAGAGACACACACACAGACAAACACACAGACACACACAGAGACACACAGAGACACAGATACACACACAGAGACACACACAGACACAGAGACACAACACAGAGACACACACACACAGACACACACACAGACACACACATAGACACACACAGAGACACACACACAGAGACACATATACACACACAGAGACACACACAGATACACACACAAAGACACAAACACAGACACACACAGAGACACACACAGATACACAGAGACACAACACAGAGACACACACAGACATACACAGACACACACAGAGACACACACACATACATACACACAGACACAGAGACACACACACACAGACACAGAGACACAACACAGAGACACACACACAGACACACACACAGAGACACACACACAGACACACACTTAGACACACACACATATACACACACAGAGACACACACACAGACACACACAGAGACACAGGGACACAACACAGAGACACACACACAGAGACACACACACAGACATACACACAGACACAGAGACAGAGACACACACAGACACACACACACAGAAACACACAGAAACACAGAGATACATACACAGACACACACACAGCAACAGAGACACAAAGACACAGAGACACAGACACACACAGAGACACAGAGACACAACACAGACACACACACAGAGACACACACACACAGACACACACAGAGACACACACAGAGACACACACAGACACAGAGACACACACATAGACACACACACAGACACAGAGACACAACACAGAGACACACACACAGAGACACACACACAGACACACACACCACGACACACACAGACACACACACAGACACAGAGACACACACACACAGATACACACACAGAGACACACACAGAGAATGGGACGGTCCAAACATGGCTCAGTTTAGCTTGCTTAGAGGGATGTTAGGACCGTCCCAAATATGAAGACTGCTTCCTCACAGGTCCGCCGCATAAACCTACATGTTTGCACCGGCTGTCCGTAATTATCAGTCGCCTCCTCCAGCCTTATATCAATGGACAAATGCGACTGATGCTTTTCTGTTCGCACCACCTTGTCCCGGCTGTCCGTAATTATCAGTCGCCTCCTCCAACCTTATATCAATGGACAAATGCGACTGATGCTTTTCTATTCGCACTGCCTTTAGGCATTACGCATTACGCACCGATCGCGACATGGAGCGATCAGGATAATGGATTTCTGACGCATTCGCATTCGCATTACGCATTACGCGTGTATGGAATGTAGCTCATAGGTTTCAATCAATCAATCAATAGGATACAGCTATAATAGGCCTTGGACCTGTTAGCCGCTCTTAATTAATTGAAATGGAGACAGTTCTTCAGATGTGGTCAATCGTAGCAACTGTCACTGGCTCCAAGATATATGTAATGCTTGACCAGTATGCATCCAGTCGGGACTTGAAGCAGTTCACTGACTCCGCTGCTATGACACTCTCCGGCAGGTCATTCCACAGGTCAACCACCCTAAAGCCGAAAAAGTTGTGTCGCAGATCCAGTCTGGAGTACCGCTTCCTCAGCTTCAGGGAGTGCCCTCTGGTCCTGGTGTTGGAGTCTCTGATAAGGGGGCCGCCTGTCTTGTAGATACCATGGAGATATTTGAATACTTCAATCATATCCCCCCGGGCCCGTCTGTAGTACATGCTTGGGATCTTCAAATGACGCATACGTTGTTCATAGGGTATTGCATCGAATCCATGTACAAGCTTCGTTGCCCTTCTTTGGATCCTCTCAATTGACTCAGCATCCTTCCTGTAGAGTGGTGACCACACAACATTTCCATATTCCAAAAGTGGACGTGCAAGGGATGTGTACAGTCTGCGTACAACATCCTCGTCTAGGTATGTGTACGATCTTCGAATGATAGCCAGTATTCCATTAGCTCTGTTGGCGGCTTCCTGGATGTGGTCGCTGAATGTCAGTTTGTTGTCCACCTTGACACCCAAGTCCTTTTCTATCATTGTTTCGGAGAGCGGAACATTATTCACACCATCATTCATTACATAGATGTGCTTGCTGTTTTTGCCCCCTAAGTGCATCACTTTGCATTTTGAAGCATTAAACTTCAGCTGCCAATCACTTGACCACTTCTGCATGTTGTTGAGGTCCTTCTGCAAGTCCCGTGAGTCACTACCTTTCTCCATACGGCGGAATACTTTGGTATCGTCAGCAAACATTTGGACCATAGAATGTACAACCTCTGGTAAGTCATTGATATATATCACAAATAAGACTGGTCCAAGCACGCTGCCCTGAGGTATTCCGCTTTTCACCGAGCACCATCCTGATGGTTTGCCATTTACAATGACTCGCTGTCTTCTGTTGCTCAGAAAATCCCCTATCCAGTGTAGGACATCTCCTCTTATGCCATAGCCATGCAGTTTTTTTAGCAGTCGCTGGTGTGGAACAGTGTCGAATGCTTTTTGGAAATCTAGATAAATAGCATCCAGATCTCCAAAGTCATCAATAACGCGGGTCCACTCATCCATACATGCCAGTTTCAAGGCGTTTCGATTTTTTGTCGCATTCGCATTCGTATTACGCATTACGCGTATATGGAATGCGCCCTTAAGTGGGATATCAAGTCACAGTGCTGGTGGCTGTAGAGAAGACAGACACGAATGCCATGAAGTCCAAAGGCTAAAGGGCGCATTCCATATACGCGTAATGCGTAATACGAATGCGAATGCGAATGCGACAAAAAATCGAAACGCCTTGAAACCTATGAGCTACATTCCATACTTTTTATATACTTCACTGCATAACATGTAGGTTTATGCAGCGGACCTGTTAGGAAGCAGTCTTCATATTTGGGACGGTCCTAACATCCCTCTAAGCAAGCTAAACTGAGCCATGTTTGGACCGTCCTATTCTGTGTGACACAGAGTCACACACACTTTTTATATACTTTTTATATACTTCACTGCATAACGCATAACGCATAACGCAATACGCATTACGCGTATATGGAATGCTGGCATTCGCATAACGCATAACGCGTAACGCATAACGCATTACGCATTACGCGTATATGGAATGCAGCCTTTACTCACATTATTTTGAGTAAGCCTTCGCGAGTGGAGTTGCTACTGTTTAAGCCGCGGTGTGATGGTGGCGGCACCTAGTGGTTCTGCTGAACACTACTCCCTCCTAATCTCCGAAATTAGCACAAGCCCTCGGACATTGTATGTTCATGAACATCTAGGTTGGTTGGTTAGATGGTTGTTGGAGATTTACGTCCTGGCAACAACTAAGGTCATATCAGGATGGGTACCGACTTGTAACAGTGTGCACTCATGGTGAATTTATAGTGCTGCCCCACTGGGAGAGCAGGCTGCCGGCACCTTGATCTGATGTCCCACTCATAGCCATATCCCATTCAGTCATTATCATGACACTGAGCCAACCAGTCCTTGCCCTATCGTAATAATGCCGAGTGTCTGGCTAGGAAGCGACAAGTATAAATTTTTAAATCATTGGTTTAAAGAATACACCAGTATTTAAGTTGGATATTTCAGATAAAATCTAGGTTAAGTGCTTTTGTTTAAAGCTGGGCAGTCTGATAAAATATCACATTTCCGAAACCAAAACAATGATCTTGATGTTATTCTACAAATCTAACGTAGATACTGATGTATCTATTAAGTATTTATTGCTCCATATAATGCAATATTAAGTCAATTTAATAGAACATGTTTCTGTTGAAGCCGATGGTGGCAGAGTTTTGACGTGCTCGCCAACATTAATTTTGCACGTTTGCACTTCAAATATCTCACAAAGATAGCCATTTAAATTTAAATCAAAGTTAGTTCAAATTAAAGAAAGGTGGATTATAACTTAATATAAGGATCAATATTTATCTAATAAAACTGAGAGAAACTCAAAATCACCGCACTATGCACCTTCTAACAATATTCCCCTTTCATAGGATTTTGCCGAAGGATGAGATGTATATATGGGTCAGGATCACGAAAAGAGGCCAATTGGGGAAAGTTGTCAGCGTCGAGCATGGATGTCGGCATCGATCGGTATAATTATAATTTAGCATTGACAGAGGTGTTGGAAAGTCCTTAAATTTATCATGAATGTAAAGGTCGAGAAAATACAACAACCTTATTTGTTTCTAGGATAATTTAATATAAAACAAAGAAATGCAGGAGACTTTAAGAATTGCGATGACGACATCCATTAAAGTTGTCGGCGTCGATTATTGGATGTCACCGTCGATCGGTATAATTATAGTTTAGCATTGACAGAGGTGTTGGAAAGTCCTTAAATTTATCCTGAATGTAAAGGTCGAGAAAATACAACAACCATATTTGTTTCTAGGATAATTTAATATGAAACAAAGAAATGCACTACCCTTTTAAGAATTGCGATGCCGACATCTTCAATTGACCACCGATTGGCCCGTTTTCGTGAGGTTGACTCATATATATCTCTCTCTCTCATATATATCTCATATATATATACATATATATATATTAAACTGACACACCCCACCGCCGGTTGTCTAAGCACACCAGGGGCCGGCGTCAGTCCCGCGCCATGACCCAGTCGACAGGACTCAGAAAACACCACATTATAGCAGAAATCACGTGACTTTACCACGTGACTTACTGTGCAATCCTCTAACCATGGAGTAGCCAATAGAGCCCTATTATTTTGGTACAAACCAACTCTCTCATCCCACCAGACTCAGTGGCCGAATCGGCAGAGCGCAGGCCTCCCGTGTGGAAGGTCGGGAGTTCAAATCCTTGTAGAGTCAACATACACAATTTATACTTGTCGATTCCTAGTCAGGCACTCAGCATTATTAGAATTGGGCAATGACTGGTTGGCTCAGTGTCAGGATAATGTGAAGGTGTGCAATATCAGGCCATGGTGCTGGTTACCTCGCCTCCCACTGGGGCAGCACTATAAGGTCACCATGAATGCGAACTGTCACAAGTCGGTACCCATCCTGATATGACATTAAGTGTTGCCAGGAGGTAAAACTCCAACAACTAACCAACTGTCTCGTCCCGATTCCAGTGAGCCTATGCTAAAGCTGTGAGAACACTTACTACAGGATAGAGGATTTGGTGTATGCCATATTATTTGCCATAGGAGTGGTGGGGGCGGGGGGGAAGATTTACAATGGATGCCGTTTCATTATATTTCCCAGTTCGTGACTGCCAAAACAAATCAGAGCAAAAGGAACTGATAAGACGTCAAAGGGAAACCAACTTTCCGGCCGAATGGATACCTGAAAGCGACCGCACCGCCCGAAGTCGCCTCACCCGGGCCCCCGGAACCTGATTGGCTGCTGTCGTGTGGCACGACCCACCCCAGTCGGGTGAGTCCAGGCAGCACAGCGCCCACCAGCCATACACGGGCAGGTGATATTAAAGCCCTGCAGCCTAAATAATATGGGCATAACTCGTTATACAATACATAATATATGTTTAAATTATCGGATGTACTTCAGTTTATTTTAAAATCCACTGAGCGGATTTCTTTACCCCAAGATGTGTTAGCTCTTAACTCGGTAGTCACAGTACAACCAGCTGAAACTAGCTGTACACACAGACTGCTCTAAGTGCATACTGCTTGGTAGATACAAGATTCACCCCGTACTGCTGCAGTAGGGGTGCAAACCAACCAACCCTATGTAAAAGCTGTCGAAAAAACGGCTCAATGAAATGAGAGCCTAATTTCACAATCTAAGAAGCAACATTTATTCTTTACATATGTCTTATTAATAGCCCGCTATCTTTGAGTTGAAAAATATAATATAATAGCTAGTTTAATCAGATTTAAAAGTGAAATCGACGGCGTTCTGCGGCCGCCATCTTGTCTTTTTGCATTCTCTCCAATTTCACCAACTCTGTGCCAATATATGCATCCATTTGATACTGGAGCCACGGTTTCTAGTTCAGATTCCATACTAAAGCTATTTTCGCCCGTATTTAGACTACGTTGTCCTTCACCCGTGTACTACAAGTAGCGGGTGAATCTTTTATCTAACTGCTTGGATGATCAATCAACACATACGCCTATATTGTGATGCATAAAGTACTTATGCAAATATTATTGATGTATGCAATTATCATGCCTCGTAATCATTCTCTTATTGACACTAATTACTACTCCTGTAACCTCTGTGGATATGCTCCTTTGTTATTTTGGGTTAGTGGAGGCTGGGGTGCAGCCTTGAGAGCAGGTCTGGTACCAAGCAGCTCACACATTTCTCCTCCTGCCCTCCAAGTGGCGCCTCACCTCCCTACTATCTGCCCAATCTGCCATCAAGTTTGCTAAATAAAATGTGATGGTAGGTCTTAAGGGCCAACCAGAGTCATAGGCTCGATCCAATATGTCTGTCTTGTTTCCTATTTGTTATGCAAGGAATTAATAATACCAGAGTGAGAGCTAACCTTTCCAACCAAGATCATGGTTTTCTGCCCTAGAAACATCTTAGGGTAATATCAATATCAACTTCTAGTAGTGTGTCGCTCAGCATTATTAGGATAGGGCAAGGACACATTGGCTCAGTGTCAGGATAATGTGGCTGAGTGGGATATCAGGTCATGGCGCTGGCAGCCTGATCTTCCAGTGGGGCAGTAATATGAAGTCGCCATTATTAGGATAACACAAGGACTGGTTGGCTCAGTCTCAGGATAATGTGGCTGAGTGGGATAGGAGGTCCTGGTCCTGGCATCCTGGTCTCCCAGTGGGGCAGCATTATAAAGTCACCGTGAGTGCGCACTGTCACAACTAGGTACCGTTCCTGATATGACCTTAGATGTGGCCAGGATGTAAAACTCCAACAACCAACAACTTGTAGTAGTGCGCACTCATGCTGACTTTATTGCCCGACATCACTATCAATACTTGATCAAATATTGACCTCCGGTAGGGGTAAATGGCGACCATGTTTATATCTGAGGAAAAACTGCCCTGGGTTCCGGATAACCATGTCTGGGGAGGTCCTGATTCCCCGCGAGCAGTGCTTATCTATATTGACGTAGAGTTGTTGAACTGGGAGAGAATGCCACCATATGAAAATCGCAGTCATTGGATTCTCTTCATTCAACTTTTAAAGTCTATTCATCTGCATGATTTCATAAACGTTGCACTCCAAAAGGAGTAGCAACAATTCAAAATCCCATTGCCCTGCCACCACCCTTAACCATCATGAACAAACCAACAACACACCGAACATCCTACACAACTATCAATCTGTTTAAACACATTGAACATTACATAAGACAGACAAAATGCTTTGACAACTATAAACTTAGCTTGTTTTATAAGAGAAAAATGTAACCCACAACAATTGTTTGAGTTGCCCCGAGTATACACCTTTTACTTGGTGCTGCTCCCCATTTTTGTATGAACCACAGTGACTGGTGCTGTACATTATACAGCAGGAGCCACTCCCTTAATTCTACACGATCGGTGCTGTGACTAATACAGCGCTGATCAAACTTAGATTATTTAAAATGTCAATTCCGATAGTAAGATGGCCGGAAGACCAGTGCTCTGGCACTGACAAATGTCATATTCAGATGAATAAATACTTTACCCAAAAAAATATAAAATTGGGGCATGCGTAAATGGTAAAGGGCACCATTAAAACAATTGATCGTTAAGTATAAATGTGAAAAGTGAGGTCAAATCCAAACTTCCTATGAGCAACGTCACTATTGCACATGAGTGCCACCATCTTGAATTTAGAATTATCCTCACCAGGATAGCACTAAATCTGGTAAAATGGGGGAATACTTTAATACTGGATTGGGTTCATAGGATAGTACTAGGCCCTGACACTCCCTGCATACCATTTTTTTAAAAGGTTATCCTGTGGATAGATGATATCCTGGGATATGGTCATTATCACCGCTTCTTAAACACTGCGTACTGCCCTCATTCTCTGATGCCAATATACCAGACTGGGTGGCCGAATGAGTTAGAGCGTCCGTCTCCCGTGCTGGTAGATCGTGGGGTCGTGGGTTCGAACCCTGGTCCAGTCAAACCAATGACTTAAAAATTGATACTTGTCGCTTCCTAGCCAGGCGCTCGGCATTATTAGGATAGGGCAAGGTCTGGTGTGTTCATTGTCAGGATAATGTGACTGAGTAGGATACTAGGTCATGGTGCCGGTAGCCAGGTTTCCCAGTGGGACAGCACTATAATGTCGCTATGAATGTGCACTGTCACAAGTCAGTACCCGTCCTGATATGACCTTAGATGTTGCCAGGACGTAAAACAACAACAAACAAAACAAACTGATGCCAATAGTGAGATGAATGAACGATTAATCTCCTCATCCATTCCAGACATATGCAATACAGACTTGAAGTCAGGAAACACTCATTTTTCTTTCAAGCGACAGATCCATGGAACAGTCTCCGAGACTAAGTGGTTGAAGCACAAATGGTAGAAGCATTTGCGAGAAGGCTGGAGAGACATTGGAGAGTACACCCACAATTATATGACTTCAGGACACCATCGACCTACATATGCGTGCACAAAATTAGTTCTTTGTTGCCACAACGAGCTGGCATTAGAGGCCCAATAGGGCCTAGATCAGCCAGAAGAGGATCTGTAAGTGTAAGTTAATCTGTCAATTAATAGTAATAGACATTTTTTCTTCCCTGACACTGAACGAAGGTTGAAACCCAGCCGGGTCAAACCAATGACTTGCAAAATGTATGCGTGTCCATGCCTAGACTGGTGCAAGGCATTACTAGAATAGGGCAATGACTGGTTAGCTCAGTATCAGGATAATGTGACTGAGTGGGAAATCGGTTCATGGTGCTGGTAGGCTGGTCTCTCAGTGGTGCAGCACTATTAAATCACCATGAGTGCGCAAGATGGTGCCCATCCATATGACCTTAAATGTTGCCAGGATGCAAAACCCAACAAACAGATACATTCTTTCCCCGACGGTCTATATTCTATGTAGGTGGTGCCACCATGGGGATACCAGCAATAGAGTGAACTGTAGATGAACTGACATACTTCAGGAGTTTTCCACTAGGTGGCGCCACCATAAGTAAATGCGGAGGGAACTGGAAAACATGCACATGGTGTAGTTATCTGAATGGAGAGTCTTTTTGGGCAGTTTCATCTTGTTACACGCTAGGCGGCAGCAGCTGACACCGGGCCTTCTGCGTTCAATGGGGTACCGATGGATTGGGCGGGGGTGGTTTGGGTGTAGGTGTGTGTGGTCGTGGTTGAGGGTGTGTGGTTGGGGTGTAGGTGTGTATGGCGGGTGGGTGGTGGGTGTGCAGGTGTCAGTGGGTGAGGGTGGTGGGGGGCATAGGTTTGTGTGGTGTGTTGTGTGTAGGGGAGTGTGGTGGAGGTGTATGTGTGTGCTGAGGATTTTGGTGTGTGCGGGAGGTGTGTGGGGATTTATGGGTGTGTTGTGCGGGTGTAGGGGTATGTGGTGGATAGGTGTGTTGGGGTGTGGTGGGGGTGTACGTATGTGGTGGGTGTATGTGGTGGGGGGCTTAGGGATGTGGTGGGAGTGTAGGTGTGTGTGGTGGCGGCTGAGGGTGTGTGTGGTTGGGATGTAGGTGGGCTTAGTGGGTGTGTGGTGGGGGTGGGCTGTAGGGGTGTAGGGGTGTAGGGGTGTAGCGGTGTAGTGGGGGTGTAGGGGTGTGGTGGGGGTGTAGGGGTGTGTGGTGGGGGTGTAGGGTGTGGTGGGGGTGTAGGGGGTGGTGGGGGTGTAGGGGTGTGGTGGGGGTGTAAGGGTGTGGTGGGGGTGTAGGGGTGTGGTGGGGGTGTAGGGGTGTGGTGGGGTGTATGGGTGTGGTGGGGGTGTATGGGTGTGGTGGGGGTGTAGGGGTGTGGTGGGGGTGTAGGGGTGTGGTGGGGTGTAGGGTGTGGTGGGGGTGTAGGGTGTGGTGGGGGTGTATGGGTGTGGTGGGGGTGTGGGGGTGTGGTGGGGGTGGTGGGGTGTGGTGGGGGTGTGGGGGTGTGGTGGGGGTGTAGGGGTGTGGTGGGGGTGTAAGGGTGTGGTGGGGGTGTAGGGTGTGTGGGGGTGTATGGGTGTGGTGGGGGTGTAGGGGTGTGGTGGGGGTGTATGGGTGTGGTGGGGGTGTAGGGGTGTGGTGGGGGTGTAGGGTGGTGGGGTGGGGTGTGGTGGGGGTGTAGGGGTGTGGTGGGGGTGTAAGGGTGTGGTGGGGGTGTAGGGGTGTGGTGGGGGTGTAGGGGTGTGGTGGGGGTGTAGGGGTGTGGTGGGGTGTAGGGTGTGGTGGGGGTGTAGGGTGTGTGGGGTGTGGTGGGGGTGTGGTGGGGTGTGGTGGGGGTGTAGGGGTGTGGTGGGGGTGTAGGGGTGTGGTGGGGGTGTAGGGGTGTGGTGGGGGTGTGGGGTGTGGTGGGGGTGTAGGGTGTGGTGGGGGTGTATGGGTGTGGTGGGGGTGTAGGGGTGTGGTGGGGTGTAGGGGTGTGGTGGGGGTGTAGGGTGTGGTGGGGGTGTAGGGTGTGGTGGGGGTGTGGGTGTGGTGGGGGTGTGGTGGTGGGGGTGTAAGGGTGTGGTGGGAGTGTAGGGGTGTGGTGGGGGTGTATGGGTGTGGTGGGGGTGTAAGGGTGTGGTGGGGGTGTAGGTGTGTGGTGGGGGTGTAGGGGTGTGGTGGGGGTGTAGGGGTGTGGTGGGGGTGTAGGGGTGTGGTGGGGATGTAGGGGTGTGGTGGGGGTGTGGGTGGGGGTGTAGGGGTGTGTGGGGGTGTAGGGTGTGGTGGGGGTGTAGGGGTGTGGTGGGGGTAGGGTGGGTGGGGGTGTAGGGGTGTGGTGGGGTGTAGGGGTGTGGTGGGGGTGTAGGGGTGTGGTGGGGGTGTAGGGGTGTGGTGGGGGTGTAGGGGTGTGGTGGGGGTGTAGGGGTGTGGTGGGGGTGTAGGGGTGTGGTGGGGGTGTATGGGTGTGGTGGGGGTGTGGTGGGGGTGTAGGGGTGTGGTGGGGGTGTAGGGGTGTGGTGGGGGTGTAGGGGTGTGGTGGGGGTGTAGGGGTGTGGTGGGGGTGTAGGGGTGTGGTGGGGGTGTAGGGGTGTGGTGGGGTGTAGGGGTGTGGTGGGGGTGTAGGGGTGTGGTGGGGGGTGGTAGGGGTGTGGTGGGGGTGTAGGGGTGTGGTGGGGGGTGTAAGGGTGTGGTGGGGGTGTAGGGGTGTGGTGGGGGTGTAGGGGTGTGGTGGGGGTGTAGGGGTGTGGTGGGGGGTGTATGGGTGTGGTGGGGGTGTAGGGGGTGTGGGGTGGGGGGTGTAGGGGTGTGGTGGGGGTGTAGGGGTGTGGTGGGGGTGTAGGGGTGTGTGGTGGGGGTGTAGGGGTGTGGTGGGGGTGTAGGGTGTGGTGGGTGTGTGGGTGTGGTGGGGGTGTAGGGGTGTGGTGGGGGTGTAGGGGTGTGGTGGGGTGTAGGGTGTGGTGGGGGTGTAGGGGTGTGGTGGGGGTGTAGGTGGGTGTGGTGGGGGTGTACGGGTGTGGTGGGGCTGTAGGTAGGTGTGGTGGGGGTGTAGGGTGTGGAGGTGGGGTGTAGGTGTGTGGTGGGGGTGTAGGGTGTGGTGGGGGTGTGGTGGGGTGTGGTGGGGGTGTAGGGGTGTGGTGGGGGTGTAGGGGTGTGGTGGGGGTGTAGGGGTGTGGTGGGGGTGTAGGGGTGTGGTGGGGGGTGTGGTGGGGGTGTGGTGGGGGTGGGGGTGGTGGGTGGGGTGTGGTGGGGTTGGTGTGGTGGGGGTGTAGGGGGTGTGGTGGGGGTGTAGGGTGTGGTGGGGTGTATGGGTGTGGTGGGGGTGTAGGGTGTGGTGGGGGTGTATGGGGTGTGGTGGGGGTGTAGGGGTGTGGTGGGGTGTAGGGGTGTGGTGGGGGTGTAGGGGTGTGGGGTGGGGTGTAGGGGTGTGGTGGGGGTGTAGGGGTGTGGTGGGGGTGTATGGGTGTGGTGGGGGTGTTGGGGTGTGCTGGGGGTGTAGGCGTGTGGTGGGGGTGTAGGGGTGTGGTGGTGGTGTGGTGGGGGTGTATGGGTGTGGTGGGGGTGTAGGGGTGTGGTGGGGGTGTGTGGTGGGGTGTAGGGGTGTGGTGGGGTGTAGGGGTGTGCTGGGGGTGTAGGCGTGTGGTGGGGGTGTATGGGTGTGGTGGGGGTGTGGTGGGGGTGTAGGGGTGTGGTGGGGGTGTGGTGGGGGTGTAGGGGTGTTGTGGGGTCAGAGTCAGAGTTCGGAAATGGGAAAACACTCAAGACCTTGGCCCCTCACGAGTCGCCACCTGCCGACAGTATATTGCAAATGGTGCTGCAACAAAATCCCCCCATTGAACTGCTAAGGTCATAATCACAGTCACTGTCAATCAATCATGAGCACATTTATCATGACAGTCATTCTCACAGCCGTAATCAATCATGAGCACAGTCATAATGACAGTCATTGTCATAGTTGTAATCAATCATCAGCACAGTCATAATGCCAGTCATTGTCACAGTCATAATCAATCATCAGCACAGTCATAATCACAATCATTGTCACAGTCATAATCAATCATCAGCACAGTCAATAATCACAGTCGGAACACAGATATAATCACAGTCATGATCAGTCATGAGCAGGATCACACGCACAATGACAATCACAGTTACAATCGCAGCCATAATCACCATCATTATCAGTCATTATCACAACCGAAAGACATTTGTAATGACACGTATAACACACTCATCATCACCATCATCATAGGTCAGCATCGCAGCCCAAACCGTAGTAAACACAGGCATGGAAACATTCACAAGCATGGTCACAATCTCAATTGTGATTAGTCATAATCACAGTCATGTCAATCAATCAATCAATAGTTCCGTCCTCTAGTCAAGGGTTGGATGCAATGGTTCTCCACTTGTCCCGATGTTGTGCTGTTCTGATAGACTGTGAATAATTCAAGCCTGTCCACTGTGAAATATTTGTAAACCATGATGTTCTTGGTCTCCCTCTCCCTCTGCTGCCGTTCACCTTCCCTTCCAACAATGTACGGTATATTGAACTCTGACGAATGATGTGGCCAAAATAAATAAGTTTCTTTGTCTGTATAGTGGCAAACAAGCTTTTCTTATTTTTAATTTTTCTGAGAACTTCTTTGTTGGTGATCTTGTAGGATTTCAAACCCACGGGTTCGAACCCTGGTCAAGTCAAACCAATGACTTAAAAATGTATAGTTATAGCATTTTGGAAAAGAGCTCTTCATATGTATTAACAATATGTCACGCCAGTCATAAACACATCTGAACTACAATGTTGGCAGCTGTTCATTGCTAGTATTCCAACCGTAGTAGGTTTGCTGTGGATATTGTTAATACATATAAAGAGCTCTTTTCCAAAATGCTATAAGTATACATTTTTAAGTCATTGGTTTGGCTTGACCAGGGTTCCAACCCGTGGGTTTGAAATCCTACAATCAATCAAAGCGGGAGACGGACGCTCAACTCATTTGGCCATCCCGTCTGGTCCTGTTTGTTATGGTATAATGTCCTAAGGTCATATCAGGAGGTTTATATATACCTTCTATATACACCTTTATATATATATGTGTGTATAATTATATAGGCACCTCAATAAAGGTGTGTATCTTTATGTTGCCTGGACACAGCTGGTATTAAACAATTTTTGAGAGACATCTGGGTTAAAGCCTGAGGGACTCCGTAATTAGGACTGACCGATATGCACAGTAAGCCATAGCTATAGTCTGTGTTTACTTTTGCATCAAATCCCTTTTTCACATTCATAAATACTCATGTACATTAGTTGATTTGAATGTTAAGCTAACAATGTGATACTCATCAACGTGACTTCAATTAAAGGGAGCCACTAAAAGTAACTAGAAGTAAAAAAATACAACACAAACAAAACAGAAATTGTCTGGTAAGATTTTAATACTTCCAGTCACTTTCCCAACCTATAATATTGATTTTATGTTTGTTGTGCACACATTGATTATATTAAGCCAGTGAATAACATATTCAATCATGGAAAATTGGTCTTCCTCCTTCCAGTGCTCCTTCTTCTATCCTAGTAATCCTGAATGCGATGCTAGGTAGCAACATGTATCAATCTTTAAGTCATTGATTTTGACTCAATCAGATTTCCATCCTGGAGCTAACCGGACGTGGTGGCTGAATCGGTAGAGCGCAGGCCTCGGATGCGGGAGATCTGGAGTTTGGTTCCCGGTCGAATCAAACCAATTGTAAAGTCTAATGCTCGAATCTGTGGCTGTGTAGGCAGGCTATGGTGAAATCAATATAGATAAAGAGAAAGGAAGAGTATAAAAGGTAAAGAAGAAGAGAGAGTCCGGCCCTCTGGTTTATTATTTATATGGTTACATGGGTTCATTGTAGAGTATCACCCCACCCCTTTCCCCAAATGGAAATCAAGCATTCTTGGCCCTACCAATAGGGATCCAGCATTCCTGGTCCCCATGGATAACATTGGTCTGCCCACCACCACAAGTTGTATGGCCCCATGGCTACCACCAACCTTGATCTTTGAGTGTGGCGATCCCTATCCCAGCAGAGGGGTAGGCCCTGAGTGCAATCGCACCCAGAGCTGCCAGCACCACTATGTCTATTTACATCCCACTCAGGCACCACCAACCCATACAGATATATATACATACATGCGCCTAGTCATGTACACCGATCAGTCATAGAACATTTGCATTCCCCCTTATGCTGAATATAAGAATATTTTACACAATGACTTATAAAATTGATACTTATCGCTTCCCAGCTTGATGCTCGGCATTAATAGGATATGGCAAGGACTGGTCAGCTCAGAGTCAGGATAATATGACTGAGTGGGATATTGGATGAAGGTGCCGACAGCCTGATTTCCCAGTGGTGCAGCACTATAAAGTCACCATGAGTGCACACTGTCACAAGTCGGTACAAGTCCTGATGTGCAATTAGATTTTGCCAAGGTGCAAAACTCCAACAACCAAAAACCAACCAATCCTGGAGCTTTGAATCCCATGACCTACCAAAACGGGATGCGGGTGCTCAACTAATGGGGGAAATTACGATTTTGTGGTTCAAACAATTGCTGTTGGTGTCGCCACTGAAACAATGGGCCTAAACAAACTGTCTCCATTCAGCCATCCCGTCTGAGAAGTTCTGCAGGGATCTGTTGTAAAGAACTAGGTTTTTCTTGTTGGATTACAAAACAAACCAACCACCATGGTCCACATCCAGGCTCCAGTCGGCATTCAGACGGGATGCCAAATCAGTTGAGTGCTCACTTCCCGTGTGGCAGATCGTAGGTTCGAACACTGGTGGAGTTAAACGCCTGACTTAAAAAAAATAATACTCTCAATAATAATGTTTGTTCTTTGTTGGTGTTTTACATCCTGACAACATCTATGGTCATATCAGGACAGGTAATGAGTTGTGACAGTGCACAATCATGGGAACATTATAGTGTTGCCCCACTGGGAAATCAGGCAACCGGCACTATAACCTCTCATTCACATTATCCTGATACTGAGGTAACCAGTCCTTGCCCTATTCTAGTCATTCCGAGCATCAGGCTAGGTGGCAACAAGCATACATTATATAAGTCGTTGATTTGACTGGACCAGGTTTCAAGCTCTCGACCTTCCACACAGTAAGCCTGCGCTTACCGATTCGATCAGGTGCGGTCTCAATAATGATGACAAAATTAGCTATAAGTAAAGACCCCTAAAACACAATCAGCTAACCTTAGGTAACACATGCTCACAGACACCTGGATAATAGCTCCGATCAATGTTGACACTCAGCACCATCTGGCGAGGTGTCAACGAGAGCAGCAAGGGGCATGGTTTACTAAGAATCCACCTGTGGTTAGCTATTACTGAGGAATTAGGTTTTGTTTGCTGTTGTTTCACTAGATAAAAGATTTACCCGGTACTTGTAGTACACGGGTGAACGACAACGTAGTCTAAATACGGGCGGAAATAGCTTTAGTATAGAACAGGGAGTAGAATGCCTGCCTCCAGTATCAAATGGATACTTATATAGGCACCGAGTTGATGAAATGGGAGAGAATGCAAAAAGACAAGATGGCGGCCGCAGAACGCCGTCGATTTCACTTTTAAATCTTATTAAACTAGATATTATATTATATTTTTCAACTCAATGGTAGCGGGCTATCAATAAGACATATGTAAAGAATAATTGTTGCTTCTTCAATTGTGAAATTAGGCTCTCAATTCATTGACCCGCATTTTCGACCGTTTTTATATAGGGTTGGTATTCACCCGTGTACTGTGAGTACCGGGTGAATGCTTTATCTATTGTTTTACGTGCTAGCAACATCTAAGGACATATCAGGATGGGTACAGACTTGTGACAGTGCACACTCATGGTGACTTTATAGTGCTGCCCCACTGGGAGACCAGGCCACCAGCACCATGACCTGATATCCCACTCAGTCACATTATCCTGACACTGAGCCAACCAGTCCTTGTCCTATCCTATTAATGCCGAGCGGCTGGCTAGGAAGCAACAAGTATAAATTTTAAGTCATCAGTTTGACTCGACTAGAGTTCGAACCCACAAACCGATGGGTTCGGATCACTTGATCTCTCAAAACAGGAGACGGATGCTAACTCATTCGGCCATCCTGTCTGGTGAGGAATTAGGTCATTCAATGAACACAGTCCCCAGCACTGTAACTTTACTAATACAACATACGCAGTGTGTTAATGGAACCACTCCACTGGCTAGGAATATATTCAGAAAGACAGATTTGTTACCAATGTATGTAACTACCATAAAAAAACTTGGTTGGTTGTTGGAGTTTTACATTCTGGTGACATCTAAGGTCATATAAGGATGGCTACCGACTTGTGACAGTGCACACTCATGGAGACTTTATAGTGCCTGCCCCACCGGTAAATCAGGCCACCTACACCATGACCCGATATCCCACTCAGTTACATTATCCTAACCCTGAGCTAAGCAGTCCTTGTCCTATCCTATTAATGCTGATGACTAAGCGAGGAAGCGAAAAGTATCAATTTGATAAGTCATTGGTTTGACTCAACCGGGAACCGAACTCCCGATCTCCCGCACGCGAGGCCCCCACTCTACCAATTTGGCCACCGCACCCGGTGGTGCATTAATTAGCAAAAAAACACAAAAACACACAGAAAACACCAGCCCCGACAGCTGGACGTCTGGTGGCGACTCCTAGTGGCAGCGGATGAGAAGCACACTAACGGACAATAGCAGTGGCGCCACCTGTCCACAGGTGGGAGCAAAGCTTTCAACTTCCCGCATATTTAAATAAAAGTCGTCTGCCCGATGCACATATTGCTCATCACCGTGACAACTATTTATAGCGACACACACAATCATCACCACACACGGACCAGGCACCAGCAGCTGTGCGTGATTGATAACATCAGGAATGGTTGGTTGGTTGTTGGAGTTTTGTGCCCTGGCAACATCCAAGGTCATATCAGGATGGGTACCAACTTGTGACAGTGATCATTCATGGCAACTTTATAGTGCTGCCTCACTGGGAGAGCAGGCCACCAGTACTATGACCTGATATCCCACTCAACCACATTATCCTGACACTGAGCCACAACCACTTCTTGCCCTATCCTAGAAATGCCGAGCGCCTGGCTAGGAAGTGACAAGTATAAATTTTTATATTATTGGGTTGACTCTGCCGGGGTTCGCGTCCCACGACCTGCCACAACGGGAGATGGACACTCAACTCATGGTCACAAATCGGGAGTGGAGTGAAGGGGAGCGGGGATGGTGAGGCGAGGGGAGGGGGGGAGCCTTTTGATTGTTTCATCTGAATCCTTTCGTAATGTTGATCGGGAGTTCTCCCGTGACTCCTTCTCTGTTCATCACACCCCCCTCCTCCCAGAGCACCGGGATCTGCTGAGTGGAATCATCAGAGGCATGCCACAGATGGTTAAATGCTAGTGTTGGCGACACTGAAGGTGTGACCAGAAGATGCAAAACAACAGCAACCAACAAACCTATATATAGTATGTATATATATGCACACTATATATATTATATATCTGTAGGTCCACTGTTGCCTCACTCCACCCAGGATTCAAGTGGAATGGAGGGCGACCGCCTCAGTAAGGACCTAGTGTGCCCTGAGCTAATTATATATACTGCATTCTATATATACTGTATACTATTTACTGTATGTACAACATGTACTATATATAGTATATATTGTTACATACAATGTGTATTTTATACTATGTACGATGTACTATATTTCTGTTGATATACTATATATTATATTTCTATAGATCCACCATTCTGTAGATCTACCGCTTGCCTAACGCCAACTGAACAGACACTACATTAGAAGATACTACAACTTTACCAAATGAATACAGAAGATAACGTCAGCTTACATTCTAAACACCGTGTAAATACTCACATTGATCTGACTAATACAGATCTAGTTATATGACAGTTCTGTTCACATATTGCTATGGAATTTTTGGGTTACAGAATTTCATTGTGTTACATGCTGCAAATTGTGTATTCAACAGAGTTATTGTATACTTTACTCTATATACCTTTTGTGTAAATAAGCCTGAATTGAGACATTGTTGGAAGACCAGTGCTTCGGCACTGACAAAACACTTATTCAGCAGAATAAAAATATTTACCGAAAGAAGGGAAAACAAATCTATAGAATATATAGTATATGACTATATATACTATATGTATTATATACCATATACTATATTTCTGTAGTGCCACCATTTTCTCATCTCACCCTGGGAGTTAAAGTTGCATAGTCCGATGGTTTTGAGTTTCTCTCATTTTCTGAGATAAACATATTAGGTTGTTCATTATAACCTACCTTAATTTAGTTTGAAGTAAGCTTTATTTGAAATCGCTAACTTTTGAGATATTTGAATTAATTTCGGCAAGCTTGCCAAAACTCTATAACCATAGGCTTCTGCAGTAACATGTTCTATTAATTGACTCAGGGTGCAGTATTTCCCATTTTCATCACCCCCACGACACTGGTTGCCGTGATCAGGATCCTGTACAAGCTTTGCGCTGTATGGTTGTTGAATCTACCCTGTGTATCTATGTGTTAGTGCATTGCCTGTATGTATGTAATTGTAAGCATTACAAGACTTACAATTCCAGGGGGACGAGTGTAGTGGTCTGCACTGACCTCTCAGGCAAGTACCCACATAGACAGGTAGGCGTGGGGAGTGTGTTGATATCAGGGAGCCTAGGTGGTGTAATGGTTAGCACACTGGCCCGGAATGCAAAGAGATGTGGGTTCGAGTCCCGCTCTAGGCACAATATTTCCCATTTTCATCACCCCCACGACAGTACAAAAAAAAAAAGAAAAAAAAAGAGAGACAAATAAGTGTTCACACTTCCTGTCTACCATTCACTATATCCCCTTATGTGCGACAACAAATGTTTAATAAGCGCACCAGCATCTAAGTTAGATATGTAGAATCAAATCTAGATAATTGTTTTGGTTTTGAAAATTGTATGTTTTCATCGGACTATGCAGCTTTAAGGGAGTCGCGCTTAAAGGAGCGGCGGCGGTTAAACCGACTGACAATGACATGCTGCTGGTAGCTGAGCACAGTAAGTAGTACCGACTTGGTTGCAGTCCACAAGCCCCGGGGAGGGAGGAGGGAGGAGGGATAACACCGCAGTAACGGCCACATGGCGGCCGGCTCCCACCAGGAGAACAGGCCACGTGACTCAGGCAGGCGGTCGAGGCCTGGTGATTTAAGCACAGGGGATTGACGGGCACACCTGGGATGAGGAGCAGTGATTAAGGCACGGAGAACCATCGCATCGTGGATTAGACACATGCAAAAACACATGTCAATTGGAGAAGAGTGATTGAGGCAGAGACAGGGATTGAGGCACATACAGGTGTTGAGATAACGCAGGGATTAAGGCACCTGTAGGGAGTGAGGCACAACCAGGAAATGGGGTTCAGACACAACTGTTGATGCACAGTACGGAAAGACCAACAACACATGAATTGAAGCGCAGTGATTGAGGCAGAGACAGGGATTGAGGCATGTACACGTGTTGAGATAACTCAAGGATTAAGGCACCTGTAGGGATTGAGGCACAACCAGGAAATGGAGTTCAGACACAACTGTTGATGCACGGTTCGGAGAGAAAAACAACACTTGAATTGAAGCACAGTTATTGAGGCAAAGACAGGGATTGAGGTACAAACATTGAGACAGGGGTAGAGATAACGGAGGGATTGAGGCAGCCATAGGGATTGAAGCACACACAGGAACATGGGGTACAAACATGAATTGATTGAGACACACCGGGATTGAAGGACATACAAAGATTGAGGTAAACAATAAACAATGGGAAAACACAAGAATTGAGGCACGGAGAGTCAACGCGCTAGGTTTTGAAGAACAAGGACTACGAGATTGAGAATCGAACACTTCGAGGCATGCAGCATCAGATCTGGTAATCAAAACATGGGAATTCAAAACACAGAGCTTGTGACAGGGAGAGCAAAACACAGGGATTCACAGTCGATGATTGTTGAATAGTAATCAAAACACTGGAGTTCAAAACACAGAGCTTTTGACATCGAGAGCAAAACACAGGGATTTACACTCTGCGATTGATGTGTGGTAATCTAAACACCGGAATTCAAATGATGATGGTATGAATAAACAAACTCAGCGGTTTAAGCACAGGGATTGGGGCATAGTGATCCAAGCGGAAGTGATCCAATGATGGGGATTATAGACATGTGGATCCAAACGTAGGTATCCAAGCACAGGGATCCAATCACAGGGATTCAAACACAGGGATCCAAACACAGGGATCCAAACCCAAGGATCCAAACACAGATATCTAAACACAGGGAACCAACCACAGGGATCCAGACACAGGGATCCATGTATAGGGATCCAAACATAGGAATCCCTATACAGGAATCCATACATAGGGATCAAGATACCGGGATCAAAACATAGGGGTCCAGACACATGGATCTATGTATAGGGATCCATAGTAGGAATCCAGATATAGAAATCCATTCATATGGATCCAAACATAGGGATCCATATACGGGGATCCAACAATAGGGATCCAGGGATCCAAACACAGGGATCCATACGTTGTGATCCAGACACAGGGATCCAGACACATGGATCCATGAATAGGGATCCATAATAGGGGTCCAGATACAGGAATCCATACATAGGGATCCAAACATATGGATCCATACACAGGGATCCATATATAGGATCCATATACAGGGATCCATACATACGGATCAATAAACAGGGATCCACTCGTTGTGATCCAGACACATGAATCAAGACACATGAATCCATGAATAGGGAGCCATAATAGGGATCCAGAAACAGGAATCCATACATAGGGATCCAAATATAGGGATCAAGACACAGTGATCCAGCTATAAAGATCCAGATAAAAAAGGAAATACGAGTGTGGGAGTCCAGAGACTGTGAGCTTAATCGACTGGATCTCATCGTAGGCTTCCAGGGACAGGACAGGGTGATGTCAGTAGCGGAATCAAAGAGTAGGCATCCAGGGATCCAACCCAGGGTCAATAGGGATTCAGTCTCACGGATCCAGACACAAAGATTGCCAGACGCGGCCAGCTCCGGGACGTGTCCACGCAATCAGGTCAGTATTACTGGTTTTATTTTGCTGCTTCCGGCGTTGATTTGACCTTTGATGATTCCATGCGCGTGCCCACATGGGTAATGTCATGGCAATGTTGCATTCTTTACTTCAATCAATAGGCATGACCTATTGAAAGGTATGAAGGTTAACTGTTGTCGTGGGGGTGATGAAAATGGGAAATATTTTGTGTAGAGTGGGAATCGAACCCACATCTCTTGCATTCTGGACCAGTGCGCTCACTGTTATGCCACGTAGGCTTCCTGATGTCACCTACTTATCCATGCCTATCTGTCTATGCGGCTCCTTGCCTGAGAGATCAGTGGAGACTATGCTCGGCGCCCTGGAAATGTAAGCCTTTTAAATGGTCATTTTACTGTTTACAATTACATACATACAGGCAATGCACTTACATATGTATGTACACAGCGTAGGTTCAACAATTATACAGCAAGTAGCTTGTACAGGATCATGGTCATGGCAGTCAGTGTTGTGGGGGTGATGAAAATGGGAAATATTGTGTCTAGAGCAGGAATAGAACCCACATCTCTTTCATTCCATGCCAGTCTGCTAACTCTTACACCACCTAGGCTCCTGATCAGCTACACCTATCTACACCTACCTCACTATGTGGCATTTCACCCTGGGAGGTGAATGCGCCTCATTACAGTTGGCATAGCCGTGTTGGTTCTCAGGGCCCCAGAATAATAGCATACCTAAAAAAAGGGTAGGTGGGAAGAGAAAATAGGGTTTTAAATGAGGGCGGGTGGGATGGCAAAATAACCCTCAACTAGCCTATCACCAATTGGTGGCGCCTTTTGTTTTATGTTATCATTATTGCTGGGTTTCAGTTAACAAAATAAATCTGTGGATGTGGGAAGAGGAACTGAGAGAGATCTTACTACATAATAGCCATAGCAACATTTTCCAATTTTAATACAAAAAAGAAGACAAAAATCGTCAGGTTCGTCAGTGAATATGTGTCAGAAATCCTCCTCTCCTGATTTGTGACCGGGTGCTGTGACCTAATCGGTAGAGTGCAAGCTTCCCGTGTGGAATATCGGGAGTTCGAATCTCAGCCGAGTCAGACCCATGACCCATAAAATTGATAATTCTCGCTACCTAGCCTGGCGCTCGGCATTAATAGGATAGGGCAAGGACTGGTTGGCTCAGTGTCAGGATAATGTGACTGTGTGGGATATTGAGTCATGGTGCTGGTGACCCGGTTTCCCAGTGGGGCAGCACTATAAAGCCGCCATAAGTGCACACTGTCACAAGTCGGTACCCGTCCTGATATGACTTTAGATGTTGCCAGGAGGTAAAACTCCAACAACCAACCAACTAAGATGCATGTATGAATATGACAAGAGGAGGTGGGCACGTCCCACTACATAATATCCGGAGTTAGTATTTTCCAATAAAAAGAAAAATCAAAAGAAAATCTCCAGTTCAGGTCATTGAATGTGGGTCAGAGATCTTCTTCTCCTGATTGCTTTGTATACGGAAGCTTTTATGCAGTTGCCTTTGACCTTCTGATCTGGTAATTGTGTAATTAGTAAGCTTTTCAATTGTGGCTTAATCGTTACACCCCCCCCTGTCACAAAACTAACCTCCATTAACCATTCCTCACAATGACAATCATTCAGATAACTTTCAGGGCAGACAAAAATTACTCCAACAGCTACACATATAAAAATAAATCAGCTGAATAAAACCACTTGGGCCCCCCAACTCCCCTGCCACCAACCTTAACCATCATGAACAAACCATCAAACCATCGAACATCCTACACAACTATCAACCTGTTTAAACACATTGAACATTATATAAGACAGACAAAATGTATTGTCAACTATAAACTTACCTTGTTTTATAAGAGAAAAAATGTAACCCACAATGATTGTTTGAGTTGCCCCGAGTATACACTTTCTACTCGGTGCTACTGCTAATCTTTGCATGAACTACAGGGACTGGTGCTGTACATTATACAGCAGGAGCCACTCCCTTAATTCTACAGGATCGGTGCTGTAACTAATACAGCACTGATCAAATTTAGATTATTTAGACTGTCAATTACAATAGTAAGATGGCCAGAAGACCAGTGCTCCGGTGCTGACAAATGTCATATTCAGATGAATAAATACTTTACAAAAAAAAACACTGAAAAAACCAAACTTGACAACAAACCACTTTGCATGCAGTACTTATGTACTTATTTACAATATGTCAGATGGCGCTGCTTCAGCCGTTTTAGGTACGTGGTGTATATAGTGAATCTGGTACAGGGTGCATCAGACACGGTGGCCGAATTGGTAAGAGTTTATAGTGCTGCTCCACTGGGAGACTAGGCTGCTCGCACAATGTCACAATATCCGACAGAGTTACATTATCCTGATATTGTCCTAACCAGTCCTTGTCCTATCCTATTAATGCCGAGCGCCAGGCTAGGTAGCGACCCTTGCGGAAGGTCGGGAGGTCGAATCCCGGCCGAGTCAAGCCAATGACAAATACAATTGATACTTGTCGCTATCTAGGCCTGGCACTCGGCATTACTAGGATAGGACAAGGACTGGTTGGCTCAGTGTCAGGATGATGTGACTGAGGGGGATATCAGGTCATGGTGCTGGTGGCCTGGTGTCCCAGTGGGGCAGCACTATAAAGTCGCCATAACTGCGCACTAACAAAAGAACTCATTCAGCAGAATAACCATATTTACACACAAAAAAACAACCCAAAACAAATAAATATGAAAGCTGCATAATCCAATGAAAGAATGAAATTAAAAAAATCGACGCGCATGCTTAGGATTAATCTTACACAGCTAACTTAGATATCAGTACACTAGTTAAGCATTGCTCAGCATCAGGATAATGTGACTGAGTGGGATATTGGGTTATGGTGCTGGTGTATAGAAGGGAATGCTAAGTCAAATTAATAGAACCTGTTGCTGGTGACACCTGTGATATCAATCCATCGATGTGCAAGCCAACATTATTTTGGCATGATTTCAAGTGAAATATCTCTAAAGTTTGCCATCTAACATATTTTAAAAAAATACTTCAAGATATAGTAATAACAAAGAGTGATCAGCCTAATAATATTTTTATTAACCCTTAAAGTATAGCAACAACTCAAAAATATCGGAATAGGCAACCGTAAAGTTACATAATCCGATGGTCTTGAATTTCCTCTGAGATAAAAGTATTCATTTGATCGCTGTAATCTAAATTCTCCGACTGCTAAAATGCTATGTGTGGTCTACACTTTTATATTGCTGCGAGACATGGACTTTGAAGAAATCAATAACAACAAAGCTCGAGGCATTTGAAATGTGGCAATACAGAAGAATGTTAACAATTCCATGGACAGCAATGATAAGCAATGTGGACGTCCTAACAAGAATGAAAATAAAGAGACAGATAATACAAACAATCAAAAACAGAAAAATTAAATACTTTGGCCACATGATACAACACCAGGAATCACAGAGAAGAATACTGGAAGGGAAGATAGAAGGGAAAAGACCAAGAGGGAGAAGGAGAACAACATGGATGGACAACATCACTGAGTGGACAGCAATGAGCTATGCGGAATGCGTGAGAGGAACGAATGACAGAAAGAGATGGAGGTCCATTGCAGCCAACCTTCTTCGAGAAGACGGCACCCATTGATTGATTGAATCTAAATTAGGCTACTTAGGAGTAGCTTTTGGATATTTTAAGTGAAAACAAGATAATTCAATGTTGGCATCCACACCGACATTTTGGACATCATAGAATTCAGCAGTAACATGTTGTTCTACATCGTCAATGTAGCAAGCCAGCCAGCCATGGGAGACACTAATTGACAATGGATGTAGGTTACCATAGCAACGCGACGACCTGCCCGGATAGGTGGGGCAATGGACACCAACTCCAGTAGGCCTCGGCTCATGGAAGCTCGATGTTGCATAGTCCGATGGTTTTTAGTTTTCTGCCATTTTCTGGGATAACATTTTTTAGTTTGAAATAACCTTTATTTGAAATGGCACACTTTGGTTGGTTCGTTGGTTGTTGGTTGTTGGAGTTTTACATCCTGGAAACATCTATGGTCATATCAGGACGGGCACCGACTTGTGACAGTGCACACTCATGGCGACTTTATAGTTCTGCCCAATGGGAAAATAGGCTGCTGGCACCATGACCTGATTTTCAACTCAATCACATTATCCTGATACAGGGCTAACCAGTCCTTGCCCTATCCTAGGCGGTTCCCGATAGGTGGCGCCACTCGGGCTGGTAATGGTCAGCAGTGGGGTTTGTCTCCCTCGCCTCCGCCCGTGAATTACCCGTTGATAATGCATGCTGTGCGTCGCTTCCATGCATATGCATATGGAAGTTCAGCTTTATTTCTATCCTCGGATGCGGTGGAGGAATTGGTAAGAGGGCTGGCTTCCCGTACATAAGGTCGGGGGTTTGGATCCTAGTCGAGTCAAAACAATGACATACAAAATTAATACTTGTCACTGCAAAGCATCGCGCTCTGCATCACAAGGATAAGACAAAGACTGGTTTGCTCAGCATTAGGATAATGTGACTGAGTGGGATATTGGGTTATGGTGCTGGTGGCCTGGTCTCCCAGTGGGGCAGTACTATACAGATTCCATAAGTGTGCACTGTCACAAGTCGGTACCTGTCCTCCTGATATTACCTTAGATGTTGCTAGGATATAAAACACCAAAAAACAAGCTGTCTCTCTTGGCGCAAGGCACTAGTGGGACAGAGCAAGAACTGGTGAATAGTTCAGTTTGGAACACTAAAGTATCTGAGTGGAATATTGCATCATGGTGTCGCCAGCTTGGTATTCCAATGCAGCAGCGCTATAAAGCCACCAGAAGCACGCCCTGTCGCAGAGTCGGTCCCCTTAAAGAAGTCGGGTCCCCTGAGCATGCGCATTTGTTGTAAATAAGTAAATAATGTGGGATAACCAGAATAAAATACCTTTATTCGCTGAATAAAAATGATCATTTATCAAAATAAAAAAGAACCCAAACATGTAAAAAAAAAGACAAAATAACCAGAACAGCTGAGTGGTATGTACACGCGATACACACTTTGCCAACAGCCTGCGGACACTATCATAGTGCTGCACTTATTATAGTGCTGGACGGTACTCACGTCCACTATGTAAAGTACTCTGAGGTGTATGTCTTAACAGGGGCATTTAAAAACATCTTTTTTTGGTACATTAGTTGTTTAAGCGGTATTGCAGGTATAGCAATACCTCAGGGAGTTTGATGCCCCTGCCCTGCAGAGTTGTAGACCACTGCCTTGTGGTACAGGTTCTTGACAGAACCGAAGGCTAAGGGAGCAAACCCTAAACAGAAAACCATGCCACTGTGGCAGCATTAAGAGCGTTTGATGTATGGAACTCCCAACATCTCCCGACCAGCCACTGCGGGGACAAATAGTTTTGCGCCCATCTTGACATGTTCTTGCCGGTGTGAAACCTCTATTTGCTCCCCGAGAGAGTGCCGCTGGTAACTTGCAAAAGCCAGCAGCACTTCAACACTTTTGCAGGCAGCTTTCATGAAATGTAATACACAAACGGATGGGGCTGCCATCTATGGAAGATCTTCTGATCAAAAAGAATCTCCGGTGGACTGGACACCTCATGAGGATGTCATCAGACAGGCTACCAAAGCAGATCCTCCATTCTCAACTGTCTTCTAGTTACAGAAAGAGAGGGCGCCCTCGTCTCCAGTTCAAGGATACCATCAAGAGAAACCTGAAGCTGAGAGACATTAAGACCGACTCATGGACAAAACTCTCACAGCAGAGAGCTAAATGGAGAGCGGCAGTCAAGTAATGAAAGCAGTCTTTGTTGCATCACGACCGACAGCATCATGACTTTTTTAAGCAGGAAAAATTTCAGTCACATACAACTGGTCTTCTTCATTCCACTGCTTTTTGCCCTATCCTAGTAATGCTGAGCGTCTGGCTAGGAAGCGACAAGTATACATTTTTAAGTCATTGGTTTGACTCGACCGGGATTCGAACCCACGATCCCACGATCTACCAGCACGGGAGACGGACGCTCTAACTCATTCGACCATCCCATCTGGCCATTTCATGTAAAGATTGCACAATGAGCTTAAATCCCAATTGAATATTAAAGTTGCATAATCCGATGGGTTTATGGTTGCTTGGTTGGTGGAGTTTTACGTCCTGGCAACATCTAAGGTCCTATCAGGATGGGTACCGACTTGTGACAGTGCACACTCATGGTGACTCCATAGTGCTGCCAAACTGGGAAATCAGGCCGCCAGCACCATGCCCCGATATCCCACTTAGTCACATTATCCTGACACTGAGCTAAGTGTTTGTTTGTTGTTGTTTTACGTCCTAGTAACATCTAAGGTCATATCAGGACGGGTACTTGTGACAGTGCGCACTCACGGCGACTTTATAGTCCTTGCCCTAGAGCGGGACTCGAACCCACATCTCTTTGCATTCCAGGCCAGTGTGCTAACCATTACACCACCTAGGCTCCCTGATATTAACACACTACCCATGCCTACCTGTCTATGTGGCTCCTTGCCTGAGAGGTCAGTGCAGACCACTACACTCGTCCCCCTGGAATTGTAAGTCATTTTAATGCTTACAATTACATACATACAGGCAATGCAACGCACTTACCTACATAGGGTAGGGTCAACAACTATACAGCGCGTAGCTTGTACAGGATCCTGGTCACGGCACCAGTGTCGTGGGGGTGATGAAAATGGGAAATAATGCACCTAGAGTGGGACTCGAACCCACATCTCTTTGCATTCCGGGCCAGTGTGCTAACCATTACACCACCTAGGCTCCCTGATATCACCACAAGACCCATGCCTACCTGTCTATGCAGCTCCTTGCCTGAGAGGTCAGTGCAGACCACTACACTAGTAAAGCTGAGCGCCAAGCTAGAAAGTGACAAATATAAATTTTGCAAGGCTAACTTTGGGAGATATTTGAAATGAAACATGTAAAATAATTCAGTATGCGCACCACAATGTGCTTGTCGAGGTGGCAAGTTCCATGATTTCAGATGAACAAGTATAGCAGTCTGTACCGACCTCTCGGGAAAGCAGCCACACATACAGATATGCGTGGATATGATGATCACACCAGGGAGTCAAGATAACCCAATGGTTCGGACACTAGTCTTGGAATGGCAGACGTTTGGGTTCAAATACCACACTAAGCACAATTAAATGTTCCCCTTCTACATCAGCCCCGCGTCAGAAGTTGTATAACCTGGTGACGAATCTGCAAGCAGGATTGAGTAATTTGTCACTTGGCTGAGTAAGTTGCTGAAACAGTGAAAGCCACAGTCGGGCTGGGGGGTGGGGAGGAACACTCTCATGTTAAATGATTTAGTAACCTGATCAGAGTTAAGCCATCCGTTAGTCAATGATAATCTTATATTAGATTCCATTAATCGATGACAACTTCATAGTGCTGCCCCACTGGGAGACCAGGCCATCGACACCATGTCTCGACATCCCATACAATCATATTATCCTGATACTGTGCAAACCAGTCCTTGTCCCATCCTGTTAATGCCAAACGCAAAGCTAGGTAGCGACAAGTATCAATTTGATGAGTCATTGGTCTCTCTTTGGATATGCACCACGGCAGAAGTTGTATAACCTGGCGATGAATCTGCAAGCATGATTGAGTAATTTGTCACCTGGCTGTGTAAGTTACCTATGTGGTGTTGCTGAAAGCCACAGTCGGGCCGGGGCGGGGCGGGGCGCGGGGAGGAACACTCTCATGTTAAATGATTTAGTAACCTGATCAGAGTTAAGCCTGCCGTACAGTCAGCGATAATCTTATATTAGATTCCAATAATCACTGATCGAGAATAATTTAAAGTTTCAGAATCATCCTGCATAGTTGTTCAATTATTAATTATTTTTTAGTTTGTTTGTTGTTGATTTACATCCTAGCAACATCTAAGGTCATATCAGCATGGGTACCGACATGTGACAGTGTGCACTCTCTATGGCGACTTTATAGTGTTGCCCTACTAGGAAACCAGGCCTTCAACACTATTACCCAGCATCCCATACAGTCACATTAATCCAGATACTGCGCTAACCAGTCCTTGTCCTATCCTATTAATGCCGAGCGCCAGGTTAGGTAGCGACCAGTGTCAATTGTATAAGTGATTACATTGACTCAGCCGTTGGTATTGTGCTGGCGATAATTAACCAGTAAGTTAGAATCTTAGATGAGTGTTAGACAAAGGCGTCTCAGTCATCGGTCAACAAGGTTCAAGACCAATTATCACCTTAGGTACGGCATCCTTAGAGGACCAGCTGGTCTCTGGTCGGGGCTTGTGTCGCCCATCAAAGGAACCCACCGCCTCAAGGGATCCATGCTGGGATCCAACAATTGGCCGCCATTTCCTAAACTCGCCCTGTCTACCTGGCGGGCAGTGCTAGGTGCAAATTCAGAAACTATTCCTAAATCATTTTTGATGATGTTTAGTGTTATATAGAGAGATCAAATTTAGGAAGGTCACAAGGAATTGAAGCTTGACACCTTTTTTGTGTTGCTACTTGAACAGACAGTTTGTGCAATAAATAAACCAAAGTCCCAATATCTACAATATATAACATATTGTAAAGTCTAATCGATTAATCACTCGTCGTGGTCACCAGTTTTGTAAAGTCCAATGCTCGAATATGTGGCTGTGTAGGCAGGCTATGGTGAAATCAATACAGACAAATAGAAAGGAAGAGTATAAAGTGTAAAGAAGAAGAGAGAGTCAAGCCCTCTGGTTTATTATTTATATGGTTACATGGGTTCATTGTAGAGTATCACCCCACCCTTTCCCCCAATGGGAAACAAGCATTCTTGGCCCTGGTCCCCATGGATACCAGTGGTTGGCCCACCACCACAAGCTGTATGGCCCCATGGCCACCACCAACCTTGACCTTTGAGTCTGGTGATACCTATCCAAGAGGAGGGGGTAGGCCCTAAGTGCCATCACATCCAGATCTGCCAACACCACTATGTCTATTTACATTCCACTCAGGCACCACCAACCCATACATATATATACATATATGCGCCTGGTCATGTACACCGATCAGTAATAGAACATTTGCATTCCCCCCTATGCTGAATATTGGACTATTTTACAATATAATATGTAATATATCATATATGATATATATAACATATAACATATGACCTATGGTCTATGGTCTATGGTCTATAGTCTATAGTCTATAGTATATTATGTATAATGTATAATGTATAATGTATAATGTATAATGTATAATGTATAATGTATAATGTATAATGTATAATGTATAATGTATAATGTATAATGTATAATGTATAATGTATAATGTATAATGTATAATGTATAATATATAATATACAATATAGAATATACAATATACAATATTCAATATACAATATACAAAATACAGTATACAGTATATAGTATATAATATATAATATATAATATTTCTTTCTTTCAAGTGTAAATCTTTATGTCATCGGTTTGACTCGACCAGAGTTCGAATCCCATGATCTACCATAACGGGAGACAGACGCTCAAGTCATTCAGCCATCGCGTCTGGTACCCAATTTGGGAACCACAGTTGTAATGGGTCATGCATCTGTATTATCAGCAACCATGCATTGCCAAGTGTAACTAACAAAGAGTGTCGCACTAGACAAAGCGTAATTCTATGTGCATTATTCATTTCCACGTGCCCCATTGTAGCATGCAAACACGTGACAAGGCACGAGAATAGACAGGTTTGTAATTCACGATGAGACGGGAGTGCTATATAAGTGCATTTATTAATCAATAAAAGTATAACAACAGCAAGGTGGAAGTACATTCGAGTCAATATGTTAATGTCTGCTGGTAGCACAACTTTATAATAAATCATTAAGCGGGTGTCAATTAGCGTAATTAATTAAGTAAGAATTAGCAGTTATATCATCAATAACCAAAGTCTAGGTCAAAATGGCTTTAGGGTGAATCTGTTAATGAATCAATCAGGGTCAATAGTAGGTAATCACAAGGTCAATTAACAGGTAGATCAATCAACATAGGTCAATCAATGTCAATCAATCAGCTCATCAGGTCAATCAATGAATAGGTCAATCAAGGTCAATCAATCAATTCAGGTCATAATGTCAATCAAGGGGAAAATCAAGGTCGGTCAATCAATCAACAGTTCGAATCATCAAGATTAATCGGGCACTCAACCCTACCGGCCTGTCGCTCTCCTCACCTCTCAGTCAAGTTTTCGCTAGTTGAGGGGTGGGTGGTGGTAATTTGTAGAGCCAGAATTGTACTGGGTCATGCATTTGTGTTATCAGCAACCATGCATTGTCAAGTGTAACTGACGAAGAGTGTCGCACTACACAAAGCGTAATTCTATGTGCATTAGTCATTTCCACGTCCCCCATTGTAGCATGCAAGCACGTGACAAGGCACAAGAATAGACGGGTTCATAATCGCAGCCGCATGGTGCATTGTGGGATGTGTAAAAGCAAAACAAACCCACGCGAAGCACATGGCTCATGCTGAAGCAGTGAGTGTAGCTATGGCATCTGTTAGTTTCATCACATTTCAGCTAATGTTTGAAACGTAGAATACCAATTACAATCTAGTTATATAATAAATTAAGATGTGAATCTTTTATCTAGTATTGCATTGACATCAAATTAATCGGCACATCTTTATGTTATGCCATCTGCATTTATCTCGAGACAAATCTGGTCACTCAAACCAGATGGGATGGCCGAATGAGTTAGAGCATCCGTCTCTAGTGTTTGGTACATCGTGGGGTCGTGGGTTCGAAACCTGGTCAAGACAAACCAATGACTTAAACATTGATACTTGTCGCTTCCTAGCCAGGCGCTCGGCATTATTAGGATAGGGCAAGGAGCAGTGGAATGAGGAAGACCAATCGTCCACGATTGAAATTTCCCCTGCTTAAACAACTAATGGACCAAAAAAAAACTAAATACTAGTGTTAGAACTATAGCCCGAGTTAGTTCGCTTATTTTATTCAGGTTTTTATTTATATCCTATGGTTAATAACATCCATAGGGCTAGGAAATGTACTGCCTGTGGGAAAGTGCATATAAAAGACCCCTTGCTGCTTATCGAAAAGAGTAGCCTATGTGGCGGCAGCAGGTTTCCTCTAAAGAAATATGTCAGAATGACCATATGTTTGATGTCCAATAGCCGATGATGAAAATGTGCTCTAGAGGCGTCGTTAAATAAAACAAACTTTGCTTTGACTAATGTGTAGAGTTAATAAGTGCACCAGTATAGATCAGGTTCAAATCTAGGGGAGTGCTTCAGTTTTTACTATTTTATGCTTTCATCAGTCTAAGCAGCTTACACAAAAGAAAAATCTGCATGCAAAATTTATTGATTATACAAAGAACTATACACATAAAACAAATCAAATACCCCAGCCAAACACACACACACATGGCCAGCCTTACACATCCTGCAGAGACATGGTGAGTAATGGGGTGATGGGGGGGGGTGGTGTCAGTACATGGGGTCTGTATGGGGGTGACGCTATGGCCCAGGTAACTAGAGACTTCACAAACTGAATGCAAAGCCAGGCAAGTTAGCGAAAACATTGTGTGCAGGCGACAGAATCATAGACACATTCCTACTGCGTTTTGCTAATATTCAACTTATTTACTCGCAGTTTTTGTCCATGTAATAATGCGGTTAAAAAGATAACACACCCAAAAAACATTAAAATTATTATTGCTATAATTTGGGTATCACTAGTTCATTATTATAATCGAAATATATGATTTCATTGTATGTGCATTGTGTTTATATTTGTTTATTTTGGTTTGACACAATTCTCTCTGAAATGAATTTAATTATAAATACAATAGATTCATTATTGCTATCTTATTATCATTGAAAAAGAAAGTGATTTTATATCTGTAGTTCTTGGACATTTATTTATTTGTGCCTAGACTGGGACTGGAAGCCAGATTTCTGCAAGCACAGTGCTAGTGTCCTAACTGTTAGACTATCTCGACACCCTGGTGCAATCAAACTACCCATGCCTACCTGTCCGGTTCACCTGGGGAGATCAGTGTATCTCACTACAATTGTCTCTCTGAATTGAAATACACATACTTATGGCCCTGTCACACTATGACGTAACGACGTCGACGTAGGGAGAACGTGAAGAACGTTGAACTTCTCGGCGTAGTATGCAAATTTGGGCACAAGTTGAACTTGGATGCAGCGTAGTGGACGAGAGCGTAACATCGGTAAAGCGTAGTGATACCGTCATTCAACGAGAGAGGTCAACATAATGATGCTCACGGAAAGTTATGAACGTTATTCCATCGCCAGAAGAACGTTACATGACATTATCTACGTCATGAGACGTTGAACGTACGTTGAATGCACGTTCTCCTGACGTTCTCCTAACATTCTCCTGATGTTCTCCTGACGTTCCCATTACGCCTCGTGGGCATTTGCACTTGGTTTAATGTGGGTCAACGTAGTGGAACGTAGTTGAACGTAGTGAGCAGCGTTGGAATAATGTCTGTTTAACGTCATTGACGTTCGCTGAACGTGAACAGAACGTACGGCGAACGTAAACCCTTACGTTCGACCTACGTCAACTTTTGAACATGTCCAAAACCTCGACGTAACTCGACGTAACACGACGTAATGTGACGTAGCTCGACGTCACTCTAACGTCATTATGACATCATCATAACATAATCCAACGTACATCAACGTAATGACCAAATATCACCACGTTAGGCTCATGTTCGCTCATTACGTTGTAGTGTGACAGGGGTATTACCCATTTTGTTAGATCGTGGGATTCGAGTCAAACCAATGCCTTAGAAATTGAAACTTGTCACTTCCTAGCCAGGTGCACGGAATTATGAGGATAGGGCAAGGACTGGTTGGCTCAAGGTCAGAATAATGTGACTGAGTGGGATATCACTTATCAGGTCATGGTGCTGGCAGGCTGGTCTCCCATTAGTCGCCATTAGTGCAAACTGTCACAAGTCGGTACCCATCCTGATATGACCTTAGATGTTGCGAGGACGTAAAACTCCCAACAACCAACCAACCTGCGCTATCTAAAAATAAGTACCTTCTTTGTGTGGCACTAGTTCCATTCGATGCGACATGAAACGACGTGATATCAGACTGACTCGTGCGCATGGAAACCCCAGTTAAAACATGACAGATGGTGAACCCATCAACCGACAGTAAGCGCGCGAATGGTGAACAGCAGCGAGCTACGGTAACCATGGCGACTGTCACTCACTCGTCTGCCGCTGCGTCCGCCCACCCGGCAACCGTGGCCACGCCCCCTTGTTACCCTGCCCTTCCCACCGCTTTGATCCACGCGTGTGATATATGCATTTGCATAAATTATCAGTAGCCTGACATGAAACCTCATAGGACAGCGCCGACTGCGCGGACTGTGTCAGACTATGTGTAGCGGCGAACCCTCATGGCCGGTGCTCTACAGGTACTTTGACATTAAAGGCACATAAAGTGTATTTGACTCCGGATACCTGCCGTTAGATATTCAATGACGGGTCGGTATCGCACACTGAGCATGACACTCAGATCACCATGATTGTCCTACAGGTAGACAGACGCATTTGATCTAATGCTGTTGACTATATATAATTCCTCCAGTGTGTGTGGCGCGAGGGGGCCCACCCGTATACAACTCGCCGACAGCTCGGGGTGGGGCACTCCACCAATGCGCCAATGTTCCCTTAGCATTTATACTTGTATAATGCCTTATGGTGTCATAAATATATATACAGTAAAACCTCTCTAAATCGACCGACCATGGGACTGACATTAAATGGTCCATTTAGGGATGTGGTCGGTTTAGGGAGTTTTCTTTATCACTACAATGGTTTCGTATGGGGGGATTGTTTGGGACCCAAATAAAGCGATTGCTATAGGGGAGTGGTCAATCTGTGGAGGTGGCTGGTAAGAGAGGTTTTACTGTATATATAGCCATTTAAAATAAAAACGCTACTTCAAGTTCAAGTTCAAGGTAAAGTAACATAGATTATACCATCAAACCTAATGTATTGCTGCATAAGCGAGGGTACTAAGTCAATACACGATTTCCGCGGAGCATGCGCAAAGCGTAATCCAGACTGGACTTGTGGGTCACAGCATCTGTGGAGAGGCAATTGAAGCTCTGTTAACACTGGCTTCATATTGAGCAACTGACACAAATGTGGATTTATAGAGAAAACATACTTACCATTTTTTAATCATTTTTGATTATTATAGCTGTATCCTATTGATTGATTGACTGGTTGAGAAGCTTGATTGTCAGTGTAAAACAACACAGTGACAAACTGTCGACCCACAACACTAGTGTAGTTGCCTATCACCAGGTGTTGTACTAATCACGGAAATTGTGTATTCAATAGGACATGTTACTGCTGAAGCCAATTGTAACAGAATCTCTAATGTCAGCCATTTAAAATGAAAGCTACTTCAAAGTAAAGTAATGTAGATTATACCATCAAATGTAATGTATCCATCTCAGAAAATGGCATAAAATACCATAAAAACCATCGGACTATGCAATTTTAAAATCATCGTTCTATGCCAGAGATTTCATGACTATATCTTTGGCAAAGAAGTTCAAATTCAAACAGACCACAAACCGTTGGTGGCGATAATGGAAAAACCGATTCAGAAACTTTCGGTCAAAATGCAGAGAATGCGAATGCGTTTGCAGAATTACAACATACATCTGTGTCATGTTAAGGGTTCTGTAATGTTTTTTGTACACACGTTGTCCAGAGCACCTAGTGCTGGTGTAGGTCAGGCTACCCTGTTCGAGGACACATTCAGAGTTGCTGCAGTGGACATGCAATCGTCAAGTTTGTTAAGTAAAATTTTCAGAGAATATGAAAAAGATGTATCCATATCCATGTTAATCACAGACATTGAGAATGGGTAGGACACTACACACATACAGACACTGCCATGTCTCAGACAGTACATCCCACAGAAAGATGAGTTAACTGTAGAGAACAATCTAGTCATGAAAGGCAATCGGGTGGTGGTACCTCCGGGGCTCCGCGGTGAAATGATTGAAACATTACACGAGACGCACTTGAGCCTTACTAAGTCCAAACAGTTGGCACGTGACTGCATGTTCTGGCCTAACATAAACAAGCAAATTGGGAAAAAGTCAATCAGTGTGACACATGCCAGAACAACTGGAAAGGTTTACATAACGAGCCATTGATAAACCACCCGATAGCCTGTCAGCCTTATGACAAAGTAGGGGCAGATTTATTTGAACTAAATCATGAAAATTACCAAATAACTGTGGATTATTACACAAAATATCCAGAGGTGACGTTGTTGAGGGATACATTGTCTGTCACAGTTATTGAGGCGATGAAGGATAATTTCGCTAGGCACGGTATTCCAAACCAGGTCATTTCGGACAATGGTCCGCAGTTCAAGAGCCACAAGTACAAAGAGTTTGCACAACATTATGGTTTTAATGCCAAATATTCTAGTCCGCAGTATCCCCAAAGCAACAGCCAAGTGGAGAGATTTGTGCAAACAGTAAAAGACATGTTAAAAAGATGCTCAAAAACGAAGACAGACTTTCAGTTAGCTTTGTTGAGCAGTAGGGAGAAAGTTTGGGAGAAAGTTTGACACGGCGCAGCGTGTTAGTAGCGTGCTATAAGCACGCGGCCAATGTGTTTCGACGCGCGGCAGAACAACATGTCAACGTCCCACCAGCGGGTTCCCAGCATGCCATCGGCGTGCCATCGGCGCGCTGTCGGCGCGCTGTCGACGCGTTGATGGCGCGTTGGTGTCGCATTAGTACCGTGTCAACGCATACATACCCGCCAGCAACACGTTAGGACGCGCCTGCAGTGTGTCCACACCGTGCGGCCAACGCATCCAGGCACCCCGCAACACGTCCAATGCGCCGAGATACGCTGGAGCAACGCCAATAGCGTGCCCACTACCCATCGATGGGACGCTACGGACGCGCCGACGGAACGGTCGCATTTTGGGGAAAAAAAAGCCAACGTTAACTGACGTTGATCAACGGTCTGCCAGTGTTCTGCCGGCGCGCCGCCAACGTGTGTCAGCGTGTTGCTAACGCATCCGTAATGCGCCCGCCAACACGCTGCTGCGCGTTGCGGCCCGTCGAAAGTTTTGTGCAAGCACAAAACCTTGACGCGGCTCGACGCGCGCCGACATGTCCATTCACACATTGCTATGTACCGACGCGCCGGTAACGCGCCAGTAACGCGCCGGCAATGCGCCGGTAACGTACCGGACGTGTACCGACGTTTTGAACAAAAACCCAACCCGTCAGCACGCATCGAAGCGCGTTAGTGAGAAACGTCGTAGTGTGACAGGGCCTTAAGGAAGGTTCCCCACTTGTTGGAGTTGCACCCTGTTGAACCCGGACTGTGGGTGTGTGTGGGGGGCCAGCTGTGTCGGGTGTGTGTGGGGGTGGTGGGGTTCTGTAGGGGTGTATGTGGAGTGCGCGCACCCTAACCTCTGTGTCTGTGTGTGGTGTTTGCGCAGCACTGGGGGAATACCCAACATGAAGTGAAGAGAGAGAAAGACAGAGATAATGGGAGAGAGAGAGGAGGGATACATGAGAGAGAGAAGAGAGAGCAGAGAGAGAGCAGAGAGAGCAGAGAGAGAGGGGAGAGAGAGGGGAGAGATAGAGGAGAGAGATGAGAGAGAGGAGAGAGAGGAGGAGAGAGAGGAGAGTGAGGAGAGAGAGGAGAGAGAGGAGAGAGGAGAGAGATGAGAGAGAAGAGAGAGAGGGGAGAGACAGGAGAGAGAGGAGAGATAGAGGAGAGAGAGGAGAGAGAGGAGAGAGAGGAGAGAGGAGAGAGAGGAGAGAGATGAGAGAGAGAGGAGAGAGAGCAGAGAGAGAGGAGAAAGAGAGGAGAGATAGAGGAGAGAGAGAGGATCTGTGAGTGGGGGTGGCTGGAAGAAGGAGGTGAGGTAGTGAGAGGGAGGATAGAGATCAAAAGGATATGTGAGGGAAGGGAGGAGGATGTGGGTGCGTGTGTGTGAGTGTGTGAGCGTGTGTATGATTGTGTGAGCGTGTGAGTGTGTGTGAGCGTGTGAGTGTATGAGTGTGTGAGCGTGTGAGTATGTGAGTGTGAGTGTGATTTGAGTGTGTAAGTGTTTGAGTGTGTTAGTGTGAGTGGGATGTAAGTGTGTGAGTGTATGAGTGAGAGAGTGTGTGAGTATGTGAGTGTGAGTGGGATGTGAGTGTGTGAGTGTCTGAGTGAGTGGGTGAATGGATAGGTGGGTGGGATGTGCTTGTGTGAATTCGTGAGTGGGATGTGATTGTGTGATTGTGTGAATGTGAGTCGGTTAGTGTGAGAATAGGTGAGTTATGAATGTGTGAGTGTGTGTGAGTGTGTGGGTGCGAATATGTGTGTGAGTGAGTCTGTGAGTGTGTACATGTGTGAGTAGGTAAGATATGAGTGTGTGAGTGTGTGTGAGTGTGATTATATGTGTGAGGGAGTCTGTGTGTGTGCATGTGTGAGTAAGTCAGTGTGTCTGTGACTGTGAGTGTGTGCCTGTGTGTGCGGGTGTGTCAGGCTGTAAATATGAGTAAGTGTGTGAGTGTGCGACTATGTGTGTGAGTGAGTGGCTGATTGACTGAGTGTGTGACTGTGTGAGTGGCGGCTGCGTGTAAGTGTGAGTGGGTGCAGCTATGTTTGTGTGAGTGTGTGAGCGCATGAGTGTGTGAATGGGTGAGTGTGTGAATGTGTGAGTGGCTGAGTGTGTGAGTGGCGGCTGCGTGTGAGTGTGTGCAGCTATGTTTGTGTGAGTGTGTGAGCACATGAGTGTGTGAATGGGTGAGTGTGTGAATGTGTGAGTGGCTGAGTGTTTGAGTGGCTGAGTGATGTAGTGTGTGAGTGGCTGAGTGACTTAGTGTGTGTGTGGCTGAGTGTGTGAGTGGCTGAGTGACTTAGTGTGTGAGTGGCTGAGTGTGTGTGGCTGAGTGGCTTTCTGTGTGAGTGGCTGAGTGTGTGAGTAGCTGAGTGGCTGAATGTGTGGGTGCCTGAGGGGCTGAATGTGTTGGTGCCTTTGTGTGTGAGTGGCTGAGTGGCTTTGTGGCTTATTGTGTGAGTGGCTGAGTGTCTTAGTGTGTGATTGTGTGAGTGGCTGAGTGACTAATTGGCTGACTGTGTGTGAGTGGCTGAGTGGCGTTGTGGCTTATTGTGTGAGTGGCTTAGTGGCTTAGTGTGTGATTGTGTGAGTGGCTGAGTGACTAATTGGCTGACTGGTTGAGTGGCTGAGCGTCTGAGTGGCTAAGTGGCTGAGTAGCTGAGTGGCTGACCGGCTGAATATGTGAGTGTGTGAGTGGCTGAGCGACTGATTGGCTGACTGGTTGAGTGGCTGAGTGGGTGAGTAGCTGAGTGGTTGAGCGGCTAAGTGTCTGAGTGGTTAATTCGTTGAGTGGCTGAGTGGCTGAGTAGCTGAGTGGGACGAGGACGTGTAGCTAGAGGAGCCTTGCCATGTGGAGATGTTGCTGAGAGGTGATACAGTCAGCGCCCTCAGGATTCAGGTGCTCAGCGGCGACAAGGTGAAGGTCGCTCACAAAGCTATTTACACAAGGTCCCTGTGAATAAGGCATGCTTGTGTAGTCGACGAGCTCGTGTAAATAAGCTTTTATCAACACAAACTCGCGCATCATTCACCGTCGACTCACATGTCCATTTTTTTTTTATCAATCCCTTCCCCCAACTTTTTTTTTGGGTGTGGTGGGGATTGTGTGTATGTATTATATATTTATAATAATCCTCAGATTTTGACGTCATCTAGAATTACACAATTCAGGTACTTTGTGTGAGTAAACATCCGGCTGTTCAGAGTAACAGCTTCCGGTGTTCTCGGTTTGTTTGTTTGTTGGCCTTTGAAGTCCTAGCAACACCTAAGGTCATATAAGGACCGGCGCCGACGACGGTCGACGTCCCATGCAGTCATTATATCTTCAAACAAAGCCAGCCAGTCTTACCTTACCCTCACAATTTTACTGGACTTGGCTCAGCATCCTAATAGCCATGCTCACGAATCATTCTGTAACAATATTTCACCAGTAGGACTGCTAAGCACCCTAATGACCATAGTCATGCATCATTCTGTAACAATATTTCACCAGTAGGACTGCTAAGCACCCTAATGACCATACTCAAGAATCATTCTGTAACAATATTTCACCAGTAGGACTGCTAAGCACCCTAATGACCATAGTCATGAATCATTCTGTAACAATATTTCACCAGTAGGATTGCTAAGCACCCTAATGACCATAGTCATGAATCATTCTGTAACAATATTTCACCAGTAGAACTGCTAAGCACACTAATGACCATAGTCATGAATCATTCTGTAACAATATTTCACCAGTAGGACTGCTAAACAGTCTAATTGCCATGGTCATGAATCATTCTGTAGCAGTATTTCACCAGTAGGACTGCTAAGCAGTCTAATTGCCATGGTCATGAATCATTCTGTAACAATATGTGACCAGTAGGACTGCTAAGCAGTCTAATTGCCATGGCCATGAATCATTCTGTAGCAGTATTTCACCAGTAGGACTGCTAAGCAGTCTAATTGCCATGGTCATGAATCATTCTGTAACAATATGTGACCAGTAGGACTGCTAAACAGTCTAATTGCCGTGGTCATGAATCATTCTGTAACAATATGTGACCAGTAGGACTGCTAAACAGTCTAATTGCCGTGGTCATGAATGATTCTGTAACAATATGTGACCAGTAGGACTGCTAAGCAGTCTAATTGCCATGGTCATGAATCATTCTGTAACAATATGTCACCAGTAGGACTGCTAAGCAGTCTAATTGCCATGGTCATGAATCATTCTGTAACAATATGTGACCAGTAGGACTGCTAAGCAGTCTAATTGCCATGGTCATGAATCATTCTGTAACAATATGTCACCAGTAGGACTGCTAAGCAGTCTAATTGCCATGGTCATGAATCATTCTGTAGCAGTATTTCACCAGTAGGACTGCTAAGCAGTCTAATTGCCATGGTCATGAATCATTCTGTAGCAGTATTTCACCAGTAGGACTGCTAAGCAGTCTAATTGCCATGGTCATGAATCATTCTGTAACAATATGTCACCAGTAGGACTGCTAAGCAGTCTAATTGCCATGGTCATGAATCATTCTGTAGCAGTATTTCACCAGTAGGACTGCTAAGCAGTCTAATTGCCATGGTTATGAATCATTCTGTAGCAGTATTTAACCAGTAGGAATGCTAAGCAGTCTAATTGCCATGGTCATGAATCATTCTGTAGCCGTATTTCACGAGTAGGATTGCTAAGCACACTAATGGCCAATGATTAACTCGGCACTCCACATTCTCGATTGGGAGTACAGTAAAACCTTTCTAATGGGCCCCCCCTCCCCTGCCACCACCCTTAACCATCATGAACAAACCATCAACACACCGAACATCCTACACAACTATCAATCTGTTTAAACATATCGAAAATTATATAAGACAGACAAAATGTCTTGTCAACTCTGAACTTAACTTGTTTTATAAGAGAAAAAATGTAACCCACAACGATTATTTGAGTTGCCCCGAGTATACACTTTCTACTCGGTGCTGCTCCTCATTTTTGCATGAACTACAGTGACTGTTGCTGTACATTATACAGCAGGAGCCACTCCCTTAATTCTACAGGATCGGTGCTGTAACTAATACAGCACTGATCAAACTTATTCTAATAGTAAGATGGCCGGAAGACCAGTGCCCCGGCGCTGACAAATGTCATGTTCAGATGAATAAATACTTTACCAAAAAAAACCAAAAAAAAACGATCACCTCTACAGATCGACCTCTCCCCTATATCGATCACTTTATTTGGGTCCCAAACGATCGCACATACAATACCATTGTAACAATAAAAACAACTGTCTACACCTACCACCTCCCTAAATGGACCACTTAATGTCAATCCCATGGTTGGTCGATTTAGAGAGGTTTTACTGTAATTAGTTTCTAAACAGATGCGCTAAAAATAGCCACATTCAATCATGCTGCGCCTCGTTTGCAAAAAAAACCCCAAAAATCAAACCCTCCCACCCCCAAAAAAACCCAAACTCACTTCACTTTGAGTTATTTTGAAAGTCTGATAACTGGTCACTATTGCCTCACAGAGTTAGTTAAAGTAGCACAAAACAAAGCTTGTTTTATTTAATGATGCCTCTAGAGCGCATTGATTTTCATCATCAGCTATTGGACATCAAGCATAGGGTCAGTCTAACATTTCTTTGAAGGAAATCCGCTTTCGCCAGCCACATAGGCTACTCTTTCCGATAAGCAGCAAGGGGTCTTTTATAGGCACTTTCCCACAGACAGGACAACACATTTGTTGTTGTTGTTGATGATGCTGTGTTTATGCTATATATAGCATGTAAGCTCGAGTGCTCGGGCTTGTTTTCAATGGTGGCCAGCTGTAGTAGTGGTTTAATCTTATCAATATCATACTGTAGGAGGTGATAAGATGTTTTTGTTTCTCACACAGTAGCAGGTACATGGTGATTATTTAGTATCAGGTGTCCTGATAGGTATATTGTTTATATTTTCTGATCACCCTTGTAGTGGGTGTGAATACGATATGAAGTATATGAAGTATATTAGTTTTTTGGTTTTGGTTTTTTGTTTCACTACTACTTATGAACTAGCCTACTCTACATTTATAGGCCTGAACATAGTTTGTAGCTGTTTGTTATCTACTGAGGGTGGTCCAGATTACACCCTTGGGACAGCCCACTTTGTGGGCCGTGACCTATCACATACCCTTCTGGGGTTTTGCCCCAGGCTGTTTTCAGGGTCTCCCTTTTTTTACATATATATTTTTGTATGTTTTCAGATCGGGAATCTCTGTTTTTGATGGATTGTGGTTGTTTGTTATCTACTAAGGGTGGTCCAGGTTTCTCCCATGGGGCAGCCCCGTTTGTGGGCCATGACCTATCACATGCCCATCTGGGGTTCTGGCCCTAGGGTGTCATCAGCATCCCTCCTTTTTTACATATATATTTTGTGTATGTCTTTAGATCACTGGTTGTGTTTGTCTTTAGATCAGGGATCTGTCTTTCTTTTACTGATTGGGAGTTCCAAGCCTTAGGAGGCATTTCTAATGTGCTCCTTTCATGGGCCTTTATGCGGCTCCTTGTTTGTTTTATTAGTGGTGCATTGTTTTTATGTGTATCTCTGGTTGGTTGCTTTTGGTATTTCCGATTCGTGACTGTACCCAAATGTAAATATTTTGTGGTGTACTAGTCTTCTATTTTAATTTTTTTTTAAAGCAATTTTGCTTTGGCTTGCATGTGCAGGTCATAGGTGGGGGTGCATTTTGTCCACCCTGAGTCATATTTTTAATGCTTTATTTGGTAGGATTTGCAGCTTGTTGAGCAGTTCTTGTTTTGCTTCAATGTATATTGTGCCTCCATAGTGAAAGTACGGGAGTACCATTCCTTTGTAGACCTTTATTGACATTTCCTGTGTCATGGATTGTCTTAATGTGGTAAATAACCAGAGTTTGTGATTTATTTTTTGTATGATTTTTGTCACACATAGGTTGTAGTTTAGTTGGCTCTCCAGTACTAGGCCTAAGTATCTGTAGTGCTTCCCTTTTTCCAGCACATAGTTTCCTAGTTTGCACTGGGCGTCACTTTCTGGTAGTGGTCTATGTGAGAAGAGGACTGTTTTGGATTTGCTGGCATTTATGGTTATTTTATTAGATTTGCGCCGGTCATCCAGTTTCTGTAGTAGTTTATTTAGTTTATTTGTTGCCTCTTCCTCAGTGGTGCCCTCAGCATATATGACCGTATAATCTGCATATAGCTGGAGGCATTCAGTGTCTAGCCACTTCTCTAGGTCATTTATGTATATTATGAAGAGTAGTGGTCCTAGGACTGACCCTTGTGGGACTCCACATGTAATTGGTTTGCATTCTGATACACTATTTTCTACTTAGTTTTTTTGTTCCCTATTTCTCAGGTAGCATACATTCCAGTTTTTTCTGGCTGATTTTATGCCTATTTTGTTGAGTTTTCGAAGTAGTATCTTATGATCTACTGGGTCAAAAGCCTTGCTGAAGTCTATGAATGTGGCCGCTGATATTTTTGTTGTTGATTGAGGCCAGTAAGTCACTGGTGAGTAGGGCTATGGTTTTTTATGTGGAGTGGAGTTTTCTAAAGCCCCCTTGTCTTGAGTTTAGTATATTATTTTTGTCCATGTGTTCAATTATGTGCCCGTATAGTATTTTTAAATCAATTTGCCTGGGGACTGTAGGATTGATATGGGTCTGTAGTTGCCCATACTTTGTTTCTCTCCACCTTTATGGATGGGGGTGATAGTGGCCATCTTCCAGGCTTCGACAAATTTACCTTGTTCGAAAGAGGCATTAAATAATTCTTTTATGGTGTCTGGGATGGCTTGTAGAGCATGTTTTAATACTTTAGTTGGGATATTTTCAATACCACTTGGTTTATTTGTGTCTATGCTCTGTATTAGTTGGGGTAATTCTTTTGCATTAGTTTTGCAGGAGGGGATTTCATCTTGCATTTGTCCTTACTTGTTTTCCCAATCTCGTGTGAATTTTGTTGATAGTTTTTGTCCCACTGAGGCAAAGTGGTTGTTTAGTTTGTCTGCTGCCTCTAGGTTTGTTAGTGTGCCGGCTTTCTCATTTGTGAGTACTATGCAGTCTTTAGATTTATTGTTGGGGAATAGTAGATTTACATTTTTCCAGAATTTGTTTGTGTTACTACCCCATTGATCATCTTGACTTATTCTGTATTTTTTTGGTGCTGTTCTGACAACTTCCTGGGACTTATTTCTAGCTGTTGTGTAGGCTAGTATTTCTGTTGGGGTCTTGATGCTTTTTGCCAGGTTCCCTAGTTTTCCTTTGGTTTCTATCTGGGCTATTAGCTTATTGTTCACCCATGGATCTTTTTTATGTTTATATTTAGGTTTTATTTTATTGGGCACTTTTGCTTTAGAGAGGTTGTTATTTTCGTAATGATATTGTTCCAGAAAATGTTAATATCATTTTTGTTACTATTTATTTAGTTTTTTTTTACTCTCTAGGTGGTTTTCTAGTGATTCTTTTGAATAGTTTACCAGTGATCTACCCATCTTGTATTCATATTGATTTTTGGTTTATATTTTATTTCTGGTTACGCATATTAGCTCATGGTGGGCCATTTTGTTGAGGAAATACCACAGCCTTTGATGAACCATGTCCCGCTCGCTGGTTATCATAGCAGATTGATGGTGATACACACATGCATGTAGGACACTTCTCATCTAAGATATTCAACAAACACCACTACACTTTTAAGCACTCTGGAACTCTAATGTCAATTATTCACGTGCCCCACAATTCAGAGAGAAATCGATACAACAATGAAGCCAATCTTCTATTTCACTCAAAGGCAAAAGGCTCATTGAAGACACGCCAGGCATGGGATTATATACCAGGTTAAGTATGCCTACACTCACTGCGCCAAAACAAGAACCATTTGTCAATAGACCCGAGCTGTACCCATTTTGATATTATCTAGTGAGCTTTGTTGGGCCCAGGTGCTTGCCTATTGAATATGTGGTTGTCTCTCAATAAATTTCACCCCTATTCCAGTCAGCTTCATGTGATAGACGCGAGTTGTCGCGATTCTGGTCACATTATGTATAGTGGCCTGCCGGCATTTGGGTTCGACCATTTCTGCTATTTGCCATCTCAGGTTGCAGGGTGCGGTATTATATATATATATAGTCAGGGGATAGGTATTTACTGGTTGTGTTTCTTTTCTATTTATTAAATATCTTCTTTTTTATATCTAGTTTGCTTAGTTTGTTTAGTTTGTGTAGTTAGTTTCGTTAGTTTATTTTGTTTATTCTGTTTATTTTGTTTATTTTGTTTATTTTGTTTATTTTGTTTATTTTGTTTATTTTGTTTATTTGTTCATTTTGGGAACTGCAGGTGGCAGCAGCAGTGTCCATCAAATGAAAAAAAATGGCTTGTCCCTATCACTTCCCCGCCCAATCGCAAATTACCATCAACATGAACAATGGATGCTCCAGTACCTAAGTTATCGCCTCTCCACTCCTCCTTGATAAATGTCTCAAAAGAGTTCCTGCAGGGGGAGCCGGCCAGCACTTCACTTTCTACCTCTTAATCCGTCCATCTCCCCGGCTCGCCGACTGGTCACCACAGGGCAAGGAAGCACGGCCCTTTGACTCAACTTTCCTCTTTCTTCAATACTACCCTTTCTTTTTTTTCTCCTGGACTTACTACTCACCTTGATCAAGGGCGTTGTTTGCTTGGGTGGGGCCCTTTTCCTTTTTTGCTGTCTTCTTGCTGCAGATCCCACCTTTCCCCCTCCCTTCTTGCTAACCCATCCGGGACTGGACACAAGTGCACAGGTACAATCGAACTGGAGTGAACTGGTACCGCTCCAATGATTTGTCATTATTGTTGTAAAGAACCCCCCGCTTCTACACCCGTCCCCACTGAAGTTTACTCTTCATCCAAAAAACGGACCGATTTATCGGGGCCGTTTTCTATTGCTGCAGCCTGTAACTGTCAAGGTTACAAACCACCCAAAAGTCAAGTACCTAAGTAGAATATGCAGGATCAAATCTAGTTAAGTGTTTTTTGGTCCTGATATGACCTTTGATGTTGCTAGGATGTAATATCCCAGCAAACAGATAAGTGTTTTCCTTTTGGTGATACAAACACTGACTGGTGATAATTAAGGCTAGTGGGTGTGAGGAGTGGGTGTGAGGAGTGGGTGTGAGGTGTGAGGGTGTGAGTCTGGGAGTGGAGGGGTGGGGGTGGGGTGGGGTGGGGTGGGGTGGGGGTGGGGGTGTTTAAAGCTGAACCGTCCGATGAAAGCATACACTTTTCGAAATAAAAGATTTACCTAGATTTGATCCTACGCACCAAACTTAGATACTGGTGCACTTATTGAACATGTGTTGCAGCATAGACTGGAATGCTGTGTCAATTTAATACAATCTGTTGTTTGCCACATTTTCACTTCAAATAGAGTCTAAAGAATTCATCCATTTACAATATAAGGTAATTTAAGCTAAAGTAAGGTAGAGTATAATGATCAACCTTGTATGTTTATATATCAAAATAATGCAGAAACTTAGAACCATCGGATTATGCAACATTAAAATGTGTAGCATGTCAACTGAGTGTGTGTGTGTGGGTGGGGGGGGGGGAGGAGTGGGGGGAGGAGAAGAGAAGCAAAGTGTGGTACAAATGCGAAAGTGACATCTAATTTCTAAATAATTGTTGTGAACCCCATCCTCTTCAACCTCCATCCCCTACCAACTTCAATGTAGAATGCCAAGCAATATCATCTAGAATGAAGAGCATGCTTTTTTATATATTAAAAAAACGACAACAAAATTAAGAAAGAATTAAAGACAGAAAAAAGAAGAGAAAAAAACACAACCCAGCCACATATCTCAGCCTCCCGTTATTTGTCCAAAACATGTAGTCCTGGGCACTCACAGCGTCAATTTCCGTTTGCTAAGATAATTTAAATTCCGCATTTTCAAATTTCAAGAAAGAAGTTGCAACGTTCCTATAGAGGGAGTGCACGTGACGTCATCACTCAGCAGTCAGCCGTCAGGGGTCAGCCATCTTGGATTATGAGCACCCTCCCTAGCCATGTTGTGAATGCATGCAGATGCAGTAAAACAGAGTTTTTTTGTGTGTGTTATGGGAGGTTCTGGGCAGTTTACATCCAATGTGTTTACTTACCGCACTTTAGCAACAACCTCTGAGGCCAAACTGCTCAAAACAGTGACAAATAAACCAACAAATCAGTTAACCAGACGTGATGGCCAAATGAGTTAGAGCATCCCTCTCCCGTGTGGTAGATCGTGGGGTCATGTGTTCGAATCCTGGTCGAGTCAAACCAATGACTTAAAAATTGATACTTGTCGCTTCCTAGCCAGGCGCTCTGCATTATTAGGATAGGGCAAGGAGCAGTGGAATGAGGAAGACCAATCGCCTGCCACTGAAATTTCCCCTGCTTAAACAACTAATGTACCAACAACAAAAAATAAAATAAAATAAAAATAAGCACAGTGTAAGCAGTTGCAAGCCTTCTGTATGTAATCCAATAAGTTGTCTTGTGACGTCATTACACCCGCTCTATTGGTGGATTTTCGTGAGGGTCACCTGAAGTTGATGTGGTGTGGACCCAGCTCAGGAAAACGGAGCTCGATGCCGATAGCCGGCGGAGTATGCCGAGCGTGACCACACTGTGGAACCATTTCTCATGGGTAAATATTTCATTTCAACTGTTTATTCAAGGGTTACAGATTGGGGTTTGCTAGAGTAAGAATTACAACAACAACAAAAAGGAAAATTGAGAAAAAGGAAAAAAAGAAGAAAACAAGAGGAAGAAAAGACAACATAGAAAAGAAAAAGAAAAAGAGAAAAAAAGAAAAAGGGAAAAGAAAAAAGGGGGAAAAGAACAAAGAAGAAAAAAAGAGGAAAGAAAAGAGCGGAAAAAAGAGAAAAGAAAGCAAGAGATAAAAAAGAAAAGAAAAAAGAAAGAGAAACGAGAGGACAGCAGGAAAAGAGGAAAAACTGAAACAAAAAAAAAGAGAAAAAAAAGGAGAAAAATAACAGGGTAAATGATTTGGGTGTCTTGCTGTCCTATCAACATTTGAGGTCAATATCGAGACAGGTAGCAACCCCGTGACAGTGCGTACTCATGGTGGCATACTCTTGACCCTCTCTTGCTAATGCCTGGTGCAAGGTGAGGTAATTAGGCGATAGGTGCTAATTTCTTCCAGTCTTTCTTCCGTCTACAACTTTTGATTATTTAGACATATCCCAGCGATATAGCCAAGGACCACCCACCAAGAGTTGTTGACACTCTACCGCCTTTTTGTCCCCGTTCTCGTCCCTTCATGGACGGCTTCGCTTGTCATCTTATCAACTGTCCTTTGTGTATTTTCTTCTTTTGAGTCAGGAATGCAGTGTCAATCCCCGGAAACACCAGCTGTAGTTCCAGGATAATGTGACTGAGTGGGATATCGTGTCATGGTGCTGGCGGCCTGATTTCCCAGTGGTACAGCACTATAGCATCGCCATGAATGCGCACTGTCACAAGTTGGTACCCATCCTGATATGACCACAGATGTTGCCAGGACGTAAAACTCCATGAACCAACCAATGCACCAACCAACCAGAAGTAGTTTCAGTCGATTCACCAATGATGGCAACATCAGAAATATTAAACATAATATTCCCAATTAAAAAGAAAAATTACATTTGTTGAGTAACCAATGGAAATATCAATCATCGGCAATTGGTCTTCCTCATTCCACTGCTTCTTACCATATCCGAGTAAGGCCAAGTGCCAGGCTGGGTTATGTCAATTATGCATTTTTAAGTCATTGATTTGACTTGGCGAGATTGGAATCACGCGACTTGCCACAGGGGAAGTGGATGCTCAACTCATTTGGCCATCCCGTCTGGGATTAATCAGAATGTGGATTTGTGGTCCATTATTCAGGTGCGATATCGTCAGTGCCGGGGAGTGGTAACTTCATCACCTGGAAGATGCAGTTAATCTCAAATGGGATCCTGACAAGTTAATTCAACTTTCCTTTTCTTTTCTTCCTGTTCCATTCTTTGCTTTTAATAAGAGAAAATACACATTACAAACTAAAGCACACACAAATATATATATAATAATTATATATATAAATATAATATATATATATATATATAATATATATATATATATATATATATAATTAGTATCCTTACCACAATTCTTTTTAAAGAAAATATTTGTAAAATAATTGAAAGCTAAGCAATAAGTGAGTTAACACTTGGAACCCGCTGAATAAAACAAAAGACAACGAAGACAAAGAGTGACACGGCACAAAAAGGGAGCCAACCCTGATGACAAGTAGCTGCAGTCATCGAAGAAATGGTAAGCCAATTAGACAGAACCTGTTACTGCTGATGGTGTCAATATTGACATGCGTGCCAAAATTAAGTTAATGTCTTCCCTTTATCTATCTCCAAAGTTAATCCTGTAAATTAAACTTACTTCAAACTTAGAGCTGCACAGTCCGATAAAGCACACCATTTTCAAAACCCAAGCAATTATTTAGATGTGATTCAATATATCTGACTTGGACACGGCTGCCCTTATTATGCATTTGTTGCCACATAGAGGGATATACGGAGTCAATTTAATAGAACATGTTACTGCAGAAGCCTATGGTGTCAGAGTTTTGCCATGCTTGCCAAAACTACTTTGACATGTTTGCATTAAAGATATCTTAAAAGTGAGCCATTTAAAATAAAAGTTACTTCAAAATTAAAGTAAGGTAGATTATAACAATCATATTAACATACCTATCTCAGAAATATGACAGAAATAAAAAACCATCGGATTATGCAGCTTTAACTAACATAGATTATAATGATCAACTTAATATATTTGTCTATGAAAAATGGCGGAAGCTCAAAACCATCAGCCTATGTCATTTTAATTTCAATGATCAGACACAAAGCGGTGTTTCCAACATTTTATTCGCTACTTTTGCAATAGACGCCATGCGTGTAAATGTTAAATCATCATAGAAGTAATACATTGGCAGAATCGCGGCTTAACAGATAGACATGATGATGCCCGGTGAGCACTGCTGGAGGAGCTGACACTAGTAACATGCTGCTTCATCCAGGGCAGGCATGCCCAAGGTCAATGTCAAGGTCAGACAGGGTTCGCGTCCTGACATCTCGTAGGTCATTAATCCACATCAAGGTAGTCTGGACGGATGAGCAGCTTGCAAGTGAGGTGAGTGAGGAACCCAACAACAAAACAACAAAACAGAGCGCAAACACACAACAAAACAAAAAAAAGAAAACAAAATAGAAAAGAAAAAAGAAAAAAGTCCCAAAACAACAACAGAATTGATAACAACAACAAAACAACAAAACAAAGAGCAACACAACAACAACACAAAACCCCCCCAAAACAACATAAATGAAACCAACAACAACAAAATAAAATAACAAAGCAAAGAGAAAACAAAACAAAACAAAACAGACACACAAACCCCAGCAAAATATTTAAAACAGCAAAGAGAATAAAGTCCCAAAACAACAACAGAAGTGAAACGAACAACAAATCAGGAGAAAACTGTTTCACAAATTTAAATAGGAGAAGAAAGTTGGCGTACATTAAAAAAATAAGCGACAAAACAAAAAGAAAACCCAACAAACGCACTCACGGCCACTCACACCCACACATCCACTCACGCAAATCCCTCTCTCATCCACTCATGCACACTCCCATATAATGTAGGTTTTATTCTTTATTTAAAAAGAAAATCTCTTTGACTGACAAATGGATTTGCATGGTTGTGACACGGTCTACCAACCATCATTGTTGAGATCAAGTGGTGTATGTATATATACATTCTCTTCTTTCTTTTTCTTTCTTCTAAAGATTCACAGTCACATTTTATAGTGTCAGATGAGCTTGCATTATTTTCACCAGTTCATATAAATATGTTTTAAACTTTTGTTAAACACGGTTCGTCAGTTCTAACATACTTTTGTGTCTGGGCGCTTTCTGTTTGATTTAATATAGACACGTTGATTGTTGTTTACATCATATATTTTCCGCACATGTGCATCGTCTGGTTGTCAGAAGTAACCATAGCCAGTAGTATTTGTAATAGTAACTGGTTTCTGTTTAGTTTATTTAGGTCTGTACATGTGTGTACATACACATTTAGAATTTATATATAGTTGACTGACTACATTCGTTTTGCAGTTTTGACATTGGACTATTCCTGCAGCTTCTCACATATTTAGTTTTAAAAAGATTATTTACAAACCATTTATTATAGCAATAAACTAGGTCTAAATCCAAGCAAATACCATGACGCACGTCTCTTCGTTCTTTTCAGTGTTACATTTTCACCCACACATGAGATACTTTTTTATATATTGTCAACATTATTTATACAACGCAAGAAGTAGATTCTACTTGCTAAATGGCAAAGCATTTGACCCAGTACCAGCTAAAAAAAACTGGCGAATTTGGATCAAGTTCTTGTCAACACGTTTGGTATCCCCTGCGTTTAAGCCTCGATGGTCATCTAGATATGCCTGAATTGTCGCCACTGCAACGATTACCTATGGCTTTTGTTATGGTTCTGATAAACACTGATAAAGAAGTCAACATTTTTGTACTTATTTTAGCCAGGCCTTCATTTTATGTGTGTATGCACTCAGGTATCTGTCTATAGCCGTGTTCACACAGGCAAGTTTAGGCCGACTTAGACAAGGCGAACTAGATGAAGCGAACTAGTGGCGTGTTCACACGCATCGAGTACTTGGGGCGGTTTAAGGCGGACATCGATATCTGCGCATGAGCAAGTCCATACTAACCAGCGCCAGTTTCGGTTAGTCGACGTCGCCACGAGAGAGTGTGGGTTCGACCTAGATATGTATGGACTGAATTGTATTGTTTTGGAATGATCAAAACTTCTGTTGGCCAGTGAAAACCTAAAAATAAATCCTGAAAAAAATATCTGTTCACCTCTAGCCGGTTCATAGATCAAATTATATAATATATTGTGACGTGCTTAATCCGCTTCAAGTAAACCGCTACCGTCCACACAAGCAAGGTGGGCCGGCTCAAGCTAGTTCGCTTCATATAGCCTACCCTGCAACGCGGTCTACATGAAGTGAATAATATGAATCGAATCAGCCCTAATCCGCCTCAGAGTCGTGTCCACACGGCGAGTGTAAGCCGAACTAGACAAGGCGAACTAGTTGAGGCAGCTTAACTTGCCCGTGTGAACACGGCTTAACTATTCACGGTAGCCCTAATATCCCCCTCCATTGCAAACTACTGCCATGGATAAAGGACACTAAAAGCCACATTAAAATTTGTTGCATGTCAACCAGACGGGATGGCCGAATGAGTTAGAACGTCTGTCTCCCGTGTTGGTAGATCGTGTGGTCGTGGGTTCGAACCCGGGTCGAGTCAAACCAATGACTTAAAAATTGATACTTGTTGCTTCCTAGCCTGGCGCTCGGCATTATTAGGATAGGGTAAGGACTGGTTGGCTCAGTGTCAGGATAATGTGACTGAGTGGGATATCAGGTCATGGTGCTGGCGGCCTGGTCTTCCAGTGGGGCAGCACTATAAATTCGTCATGAGTGCGCACTGTCACAAGTCGGTACCTGTCCTGATATGACCTTAGATGTTGCTAGGACGTAAAACAACAACAGACAAACAATAACCACAACTTAACCACAAACACCCTCACACCATGATTAATCCCTATATAACCTTTAGGGGTTTGATTGTTTTGAAGCTATGCAAATTATGACCAGTCATATTGGGCCATTAAGGACTGTCAATGAGTAAAGTTACCTTTGGTTCATATTACAGCCCCTTCAAAGGTGTAAGGAACAGATTGGTTGGTTGTTGGGAGTTTTACGTCCTGGCAACATCTGAGGTAATACCAGGACGCATTCCGACTTGTGACAGTGCACATACATGGTGACTTTATAGTGCTTCCGCACTGGGGATACGCGGCTGCCAGCGCCATGAACTGACAATGACATCCTACTCAGTCACATTATCCTGACACTGAACCAACCAGTCCTTGCCCTATACTATTAATGTCAAGTGCATGGCTAGGAAGCGAGAAGTATCAATTTTGAAATCATTGGTCTGACTCAATCAGGGTTCGAATCCCACGATCTACCAACACGGGAGACAGACGCTCAACTCAATCGGCCATTTCGTCTGGTCAATAAGGAATAGGCTATTGGGAATTTGCATAGACTGTTTTCTTAACAAATATTCTCTAGCACAGCTCAGCATGAACTCACAATCTCTCTGTATCGATTTAGAAGTTTATAACCGCCTGAAGTGCTACTATTTCATATAAAAAACTAAATATCACAACAAACAGAAATCCTACAAACATAAACTGGACATGTTTGAGCACTCAACTCATTCGGCCATCCCGTCTGCACGGTGTGTCTGTTTTTGGGGAGTTTTCAGTCACATTGTTGCGCTGAAGGCTGCAAATCTGCAGCACTGAATGGGCACCGCTCAAAGCAGTCCCATGTGGTCGGGAGTTGGCTTGCGATGGGTAGTGATCTGAGGAATTGCTGGGGTAGGGAGCAAGGGGGGAGGAGGAAGGAAAAGGGCAGCCTAAGAGCCCAACCACAGTCCTCCGAGAGGGCCGGGGGAGGCTGGGTCTTTGGTGTATTTTTATGCCCCAGTAAGACCCTAGGCCATACCAGGACGTGCACCGACTTGTGACAGCGTGCACTCATGGCGACTTAATAGTGCTGCCCCACTGGGAAATCAGGCCACGTTGTGGAAGGAGTGAATGGAGCTCACCTGGTAATATACAGTGGGTGGGTGGTGAGGGGTGGGGGTGGGTGGTTCTTGACTCGAACACGCATGCGCGTAAATCACACCACTTGTGGTAGTGACCGGAGACGTCCTGAAGGTGAAGGGTCAGCGCACACCCAGGGGTGCTCCATGCCACGCACCCTGAAACACCCACCCACACCCACACACCCACACCCACACACCCACACCCACAACCCTCTCTCACCCACCCACCCACACTCACCCAAACCCACACACCCATCCACACACCACTCTCTCACCCACCCACGCCCCCTCCCACACTTAGTGACCCCCACCCACACACATCCATGCTCCATACTCCCACACTCACTCACTCACTCACTCACTCACTCACTCACTCACTCACTCACTCACCCACTCACTCACTCACTCACCCCCCATTCTCACTCACTCACTCACTCACTCACGCACTTACTCACTCACTCACTCACTCACTCACTCACCCACTCACTCACCACCCACTCACTCACCCACTCACTCACTCACTCACCCACTCACTCACTCACTCACTCACTCACTCACCCACTCACTCACCCACTCACTCACACACACACTCACTCACTCACTCACCCACTCACTCACTCACTCACCCACTCACTCACTCACTCACTCACCCATCCCATTCTCACTCAATCACTCACTCACTCACTCATCCACCCCACACTCATTCACTGAATCACTCACTCACTCGCCCTCACTCACTCACTCACCCACCCCCCACACTCACTCACTCCACACTCACCTCTCATCTCCCACACACACCACTCCCACTCCCACACTCACACATTTACTAACCCACACCCACTCACACCCCTCGCACCCACACCCACTCTCCGTACCCCCACACTCACTCACTCACTCACTCATCCTCACCCATCTACACATACCCATCTACCCTCCCACTCCGACCTCCACCCCCAGCCCACACTCACTCAGTCAACCCCCCGCCTACCGACACGCACTCACTCCCACAAACCCACACTCACACCCACCTCCCACACTCACTCACTCAGTCACCCCCGCCTTTCCACATGCACTCACTCCCACCCACCCACCTACCCACCCACCCACCCACCCACACTCACTCACTCAGTCACCCCCGCCTATCCACATGCACTCACTCCCACCCACCCACCCACCCACCGACCCCCCTACCCACCCACACTCACACCCAACTCCCACACTCACTCACGCAGTCAAACCCCGCCTACCCACATGCACTCACTCCCACCCACCCACCCACCCACCCACCCACACTCACACCTACCTCCCACACTCACTCACTCAGTCACCCCTGGCCACAGCCATAACCCCAGCTAACACGGATCCACTTTACAGCAGGTAACTCATAGTTGGCGTTGCCATGGCTACTCAGGGAGGATATATAAATCGGAACACACCTGTCAGTCTCTACCATTAATTAACATGGTGGGTGATGGGTGAGTGGTGGGTGCTCGGTGGGGTGGGTGGTTGGTTGTTGGAGTTTTACATCCTGGCAACATCTAAGGTAATCTTAGGACGGGTACCGACTTGCGACAGTTCACACTCATGGCGAATTGATAGTGCTGCCCCACTGGGAGACCAGGCCACCAGCACCGTGAGCCGATATCCCACTCAGTCACATTATCCTGACACTGAGGCCAACCAGTGATTGCCCTAGCCTAATTATGCTGAGTGCCTGGTTAGGAAGCGACAAATATCAATTTTTAATTCATTGGTTTTGAGTCAACCAGGGTTCGAACCCGTGGGTTCGATTCCCATGATCTACCAAAGCGGGAGACGGACGATCCACTCATTCGGCAATCACGTCTGGTCGTGCTTGCTGGGTGAATGGTGGGTGATGTGTGGATGGTGGGCGGGTGGTGGGTGATAGGTGAGTGGTATGTGATGGGCATGGTTGATGGGTGAGTGGTGGGTGGGTGATGTGTGAGTGGTGGGTGGGTGATGTGTGGGTGATGGGTGAATGGTTGCTGGGTGATGTGTGGGTAGTGGGTGGGTGATGGGTGAATGGTGGGTGGGTGATGGGCGGTTGGTGGGTGGGTGGTGGGTGGGTGATGGGTGATTGGTGGGTGGGTGATGTGTGGTTGATGGGTGAGTGGTTGCTGGGTGATGTGTGAGTAGTGGGTGGGTGATGGGTGAGTGGTGGGTGGGTGATGGCTGGGTGGTGGGTGGGTGATGGGTGATTGGTGGGTGGGTGATGGGCGGGTGATTGGTGTGTGGGTGATGGGTGATGGGTGAGTGGTTGGTGGGTGATGGGTGAGTGGTGGGTGATGGGTGAGTGGTGGGTAGGTGATGGGCGGGTGGTGGGTGGCAGATGGGTGAGTGATGGGTGGGTGATGGGTGAGTGCTGGGTGGGAGATGGGTGAGTGGAGGGTGGGTGATGGGTGGGTGGTGGATGGGTGATGGGTGAGTGGTGTGTGGGAGATGGGCGGGTGCTGGGTGGGTGATGGGTGAGTGGTGGGGGCTGATGGGTGAGTGGTGGGTGGGTGTCCTATCATAATTATGCAGAAGGCCAGGCTGGCAGAGGGCCAGTCTATTCAGACTTATCCATGGTATGCAGTATAAATCTTCAATCTTCAATCAGGTAGCGACAAGTATCAATTTTTAGGTCGTTGGTTTGACTCGACCAGGGTTCGAACCCACGACCCCATGATCTACCAACACGTGGCATGGACACTCTAACTCATTCAGGCATCCCGTCTGGTACAAAATTGAAACTTGCCGTTTCCTAGCCTGTCACACATCATTATTAGGATAGGATAAGGACTGGTTAGCTCAGTGTCAGGATAATGTGACTGGGTGGGATATCAGGTCATGGTGCTGGTGGCGTGATTTCCCAGTGTGGCAGCACTATAAAGTCGCAATGAGTGTGCAGCGTCACAAGTCGGTACACGCCCTGATATGACCTTAGATGTTGCCAAGACATAACACTCCAACAATCAACATGTAAGGGACTTAAAAGGTAGGCTGGTAAACGGCGATATGCAGACGACACAACTTAATTACACGCGCCACCAATCTTTGATTGCAATCAATCAATCGATCAATCAACCAATCAATCAATTAACCACCGATTCACTTCGATCTTTCCCTTAATACTTTTTCGTGACAACAATCGAATTTCAGTGAAAACATACCTGGTCTAAAGTGAATCCTGTCAGCAGACGGTCGGCGGCTTTTCAGAGCAGACGACAATTAAGTTGGTATCATATGGTGTTGACTTAAGTGGAAAAGACCCATAGGCGGCCCCGATGTTCAATGGGTGCAGTGTACTCCTTAAGAGTATGTTTACCACCATGTGTCGTCTGATGTCATTTAAGTTCAGTGACTGTAGAAAGCTTGTCAGATTAATTGCAATATTAACATTGCGCTTAATTTTCTTGATTCAAAAGGAACGACTCATCCCGTTCCCTACCATCACACCAAGGGTTTTATATATAAGGATGGCAAAGCGAGACTGTTTGAGGCTCTCGCAGCATGCTGTCTGAAAATGTCTATTGTTACCAGAATAGTATATGTTTATGGAATAATGTATAGAAATTGTGGATAACAATTTTTCCTAAAAATGTCTAATACGGCTGCCATATTGGAAGCGTGATAATGAGCGATAATAGGGGCGTTTCCCCATTAACTCTACTGACATTCAACATAAAGGAAAGCGCAAGACATGCTTAGTGCCTGATTTGGTTAGATTTGGAATGTAATTTAGTTGTAATTCCCAAGTTGTGTCAGTACACCTTTAAACTTTAACAGTAAAACTTAAAGCCCAGCTAAACCCTGTTCTATCGTCAAACTTAGTCCTGTGCCTAGGCATATGAATGACGTGGACAATTATCATGCTTTCAAAATGGCCAATCATCACGCTTTCATGACGTCACTTAACCATCTATCCCACTACTATCTGTAGTCACACCTTGAATCACTCTCGGGTGGACAGGTGACTCCCCTGTCCAGCCACCCACCCTTGTGGGGTCAAACCGATGACTTAAAAATTGATACTTGTCGCTTCCTAGCCAGGCGCGTAGCATTATTAGGATATGGCAAGGACTGGTTGGCTCAGTGTCAGGATACTGTGACTGAGTGGGATATCAAGTCATGGTGCTGATGCCCTGGGCTCCCAGTGGGGCAGCACTATAAAGTCACCATGAGTGCGCACTGTCACAAGTCGATACCCGTCCTGATATGACCATAGATGTTGCTAGGACGTAAAACAACAACAAACAAACAAACAACAAATCCATCTGCGGCAGCTGGCTTTCACACCTCCCTTCTCTGATTATAACTCGGCCCATTACCGGCTCTCAGCACTTCACGCCGAGCCAGCAACGTGACCACACCGCGAATACTCTTTCTTTTCCACCCAACACCATTACTACGCCATGTACTTCATCAGGCGGTCCCAGTTTCGTCTGTCCACCAGTGTCCTGAATAAAACCCTTCTTATCCACACTTCCTTATCTGTGTCGCTCCTTGTTGAATCATTTGTTTGCTAGGGTGTTACATCCTGGCAACATCTAAGGTCATATCAAGATGGGTACCAAGTTGTGACAGACCTAACTCATGGCGACTTCACAGTGCTCCCCCACTGGGAGACCATGCCGCTGGCACCATGACCTCATATCCCACTCAGTCACATTATCCTGACACTGATCCAACCATCCCTTACCCTATCCTAATAGTGCCAATCACATGGCTAGGAAGCGACAAGTATATATTTTTAAGTCATTGATTTGACTCGACCAGGGCTTGGATCCCAAGATCTACCAAAATGGGAGAAGGATGTTCAATTCATTCGGCCATCCCATCTTCATATATATCATATATATATATAAATACATATATATACAAGATGTGTATATATAATCGCCTGAATCATCGGCGTTTTTACATTGAGTATCACCAACGATTAGACGAGATAAATCACGGTAGAATTTCCACTCAGTTGCTTCTAACTGTCGAATCTATCGTGGGAAGAAAGGACGACGGGTTTAGCATCTGAAATACACACCAGAAGTGAGATCTTTTCACAAACCACCATCCCACTCAATCACCCCCCCCCCCCACACACACACATCTCTCTCACCCCAAACCAGATGGGATGGCCGAATGAGTTGAGAGTCCATCTCCTGTTTTGTGAGATCGGGGGATCCAAACCCATGGGATCGTGGGTTCAAATCCTGGTCGAGTCATACCAATGACTTAACAATTGATACTTGTCACTTCCTAGCCAGGCGCTCGGCATTATTAGGATAGGGCAAGGGCTTGTTGGCTCAGTGTCAGGATACTGTGACTGAGTGGGATATCAGGTCATGATACTGGTGGCCTGGTCTCCCAGTGGGGCAGCACTATAAAGTCGCCATGAGTGCGCACTGTCAAAAGGTCGGTACCCATCCTGATATTACCTTAGATGTTGCTAGGACGCAAAAAGAACAACAAACAAGCAAACAAACCCTCACCCCAATCATCTTTCACCCTTCAGATTCCACCCACCCGCCCCTCACCCCATACCGTCTCACCCCTCACAACTTCACCGCACTGACCCTCTCACCCTCTTCACCCTACTCGTTACTCCAACCACACCCACACCGTTCACCTTCGTCTTCCAACCCAGTCATCACTCCATCACGCTACTCACCCCATTCTCTTCACTCCACTCACCCTGTCACTCCCCCATTCCTACTCACGCTTCCTCCTTCCCTTTCCACACTCCCCCTCCCCCTCCCCCTCCCCATCCACCCTCCCTTCCACCGTCCCTTTCCACCCGACCCTCCAACCTCTCACACTGCCCCTCCCTCCCCCTCCCCTTCCTCCCTCACACTTCCATCCTCCCACCCTCCTACCCCCTCCCTCCCCCTCCCCTCCCCCTCCCAATATCTTCACCCCTCACCTCTTCACTCCATACACCCTTAACCCCCATAACCCCCACCCTTTCCTTACTGACCTTACTGTCCCTGCCCCTGCTCCGGCCCCTGCCCTCCCCCACCCTCCCACTCTCCTCACCCCTTGCCTCTTCACTCCATACACCCTTTACCCCCATAACCCCCACCCTTTCCTTACTTACCTTACCTTACCTTCCTGCCCCTGCCCCTGCCCCCCCACACACTCCTCTCACCCCCCCCCCCCCCCCCCCCCCCACCTGTTCACTCCAAACACCCTTCACCCCTGTAACCCCACCCTTTCCTTACTTACCTGATTGCCCCTGCCCCTGCCCCTGCCCTGCCCCTGCCCCTGCCCCTGCACCTCACCCTCCCACACCACTCACCCCCCACCTCTTCACTCCGTACACCCTTCACCCCTGTAACCTACACCCTTTCCTTACTTACCTGATTGCCCCTGCCCCTGCCCCTGCCCCTTCCCCTGACCCTGCACCTCACCCTCCCACACCACTCACCCCCCACCTCCTCACCCCGGACACCCTTCACCCCCTTCACCCCCACCCTTTCCTTACTTACCTTACTCCCCCTACCCCTTCCCTCCTCATCCCCGACTGCCTGAAGGTGATACCTTGGTGGTGGGAACCCAGCGTGAGTCCACTCAGTCACCTCTCCTCCGTCAGGGAACAACTCAATGCCGGGCTCCGCCTGAACCGAGTGTCTCCGATGGAACAGATCCGGGAGGCAGTCACAATACCGTCTACATCAATAACCTACATATCAGTGTTTGTGTGTTTGTATGTGAGTTTGTGTGTGTTTGTTTGCGTTAATTTGTCTGTGTGTGTTTGTGTGCATTTGCTTTGTTAGTTTGTGTTAGTTTGTGACTTGGTTCCTGTTCATTTTGTCAGTTTATGTTTGTTTGTGTTTATGTTTATTTGTGCCCATTTTTGTTTGCCTGTATTCGCTTGTGTTTGTTTGTGTATGTCTGCGTTTGTTTGTGGTTGTGGCTTCGCCTCGGTGTGTCTGTTTGTTTGTGCCCGTTTGTTTATGTCCGTGTGTTTATGTCTACTTGTTTGTGTCCGTTTGTTTGTGTCTATCTGTTTGTGTCCACTTTTTTGTGTCTGTTTGTTTGTGTATATTTGTTTATGTCCGTTTGTTTGTGTATGTTTGTTTGTGTATGTTTGTTTATGTATGTTTGTTTGTGTATTTTGTTTATGTCCGTTTGTTTATATCTATTTTTTTAATGTCCGTTTGTTTGTGTATGTATGTTTGTTGATGTCTGTTTGTTTGTGTATGTTTGCTTGTGTTAGTTTGAGTTAATTTGTGCTTGTTGGTTTTTGTCCGTGGAAAAGTTGGTAATCCAATACAGCGGTTCTCTAATCATAGGGGGCATTGTAGACGGGTACAACTGTAGTCAATTAGACCAATGTGTAAATACGACCAGCCATAACAAATATCGATATTAATGAATTAATGTGGATATGAATAAAAAATACCATATCCCCATTTAAGAAGAAAATCCCAATTGTATCCATCCTTAATCCACGCATCGATTTCAATTATAATTTTTGTTTGTTTTGATTATTGCATTTGGCAAAAGACTTAAGTCATTGTCAGACCTCACCGGAATGAGCAGCGGAGACCACCGGACAAAGAATTTTCTAGTCCGGTGTTGTCCGGTGAAGAAATCTATCGAAATGTATCAAAATGGAGCGTAAAATTGGGTTAATTGCCACCGGACAACCGGATAAGTACCGTACATGTACCAGACGAGAACCGGACGAGAACCGGACACGTAACGGATGGGCACCGGACATGTACCGGACAAAACGGACACACCGGACACCAACAGATGGGTACCGGACATGTACGGATGGGTACCGGACATGTACCGGACAAACCGGACACCAACCAGACACCTCAGTCCGGTGGTGTCTGGTAGAAGTTTTGTGCATGTTCAAAACTTGTACCGGACACCGCCGGACACCACCAGACACCGCCGGATGGTTACCGGATGGTACCCGAACATCGCCGTACACAACCGGACATTGTCCGGTTCTCGTCCGTTTCCCCCAATCCGGTGAGGTGTGACGGGGCCTTTAACCCTAAAACTTTGGATGAACAACATGCACCCTGGTAACCTTGTAGTCTGTGCCAAACGCATACTCATCAAGGTTCCCCGAACCAACAGGCCGGCGGGTTTTACGCCAAAAATCAAAGGCCCCTGTGAAGCCCATTGCGCATGACAGAGTCCCTGACACGATGCCCACTTAGGGCACGACAAATGTCCGGCCACTGTCAGTGAAGTATGCTGGTACCTGCCGGGAACATCCCCACTGTGACAGTGACAGTGACAGTGACAGTGTCAGTGTCAGTGTCAGTGACCGGCCTTTGAACTGTCAACTCCCGTCGTGCGACCGGACCGGACCGGAGCGGACACGAGGGCCGAATCGGTCAGAGCGCAGGCTTCCTGTGCAGAAGGTCAGGAGTTCAAAATTAATACTTTTCACTTTCTAACTTGGCGCTCGGCATTAATAGGATAGGGCAATGATTGGATAGCTCAGTGTCAGGATAATGTGACTGAGTGGGAAACTAGGTCTTGGTGCTCGTGGTCTGGCCTCCCAATAGGACAGCATTATAGAGTTGCAACAAGTGCGCACTGTCACAAGTCGGTACCCGTCCTGATTTGACCATATATGTTGCCAGGACGTAAAACTCAAACAACGTACCAAACAACCTAGCCTGGTGCTCAGCATTGCTAGGATAGGGCTAGGACTGGTTAGCTCAGTGACTGAGTTGGAAATTAGTTCATGGTGTCGGCGACCTCGTTTATTACTGGGGCAGCACTATAAAGCTGTCATGAGTGCGCACTGTTACAAGTCTGTACCCGTTCTGATTTGACTTTAGATGTGGCCAGGATGTAAAACCATAACAAACAACCTCCCGTTGTGTTACATTGACTAGTCATGATGTTACAGCTGCATAGTCTAATGAAGTCATCAAATTGTCTAAACTAAATAGTGGAAAAATTTAAAAAAAACAAACATAGAGACTACTAACAGCCAAAGCCGCAAAAGGCTGGCCCGAACATGTACAGGTAAACACTCCTGAGTGTGGGACCTGGGGCCGTATGCACCAATCGGTGATAGGCTTAGCCGGAGTTAAGGCGCTAGCCACGGTTAGCTACCTCAGGGTAGCGGGGGGTTGGAGAAATAGGTCAAGTGGTATGTACCAATGTCTTAGCCGGGGCGGGTAGCTGACCGTGAAGTTATTTATAGATTTGGCAATTCCCTCAATTTGACAATATGAATAACCCCGCCAATGCGGCGGGAGCGTTAATAACGCTTCGATTTTATGGTTAATTTGAATAAATTTCACTGATTGCGTATGTAAATCAGTCAAATAAGATCGTATTGAATAGATTTGGGTATACTATATTGCCGCCAATTCAGCTGCGGCGGTGACGGCCATGTTTACTTGACGTTGGAGAGTATGGATACTATGGATATCGACGTCGCTGCAGAGGCGGCGATTTGCTTACTTTACATTCGTCGATTCGAATATATTAATATCGCCGCTGATGCAGCGGCAGCGTTAATTTTGGTTCAAATTTGGGTTAATTTTATCAAATTTCACTTATTGCGTATGTAAATCTGTCAAATATGATCACATTGAATAGATTGAGACCCACACACACACACTAACCGCCCCGGCTAGCAGTTAAACCTGACTTGAAAATGGTTTAGCTTAGCCTAGGCTACGGTCGGCAGTTAGCACTGGCACCGATTGGTGCATACCGATTTCTCACATTTAGCCTTGGGGAGCTAGCCTAGCCGCGGTTAAGCCCTAGCACCGATTGGTGCATACGGCCCCAGAAGGCTGGCCTGAACAGGAACAGCTAAACATTCCTGAGTGTGGGACCAGAAGGCTGGCCCGAGCAGGAACAGGTAAACACTCCTAGGTGTGGGATCAGAAGGATGGGCCGAGCAGGAACAGGTAAACACTCCTAGGTGTGGGACCAGAAGGCTGGCCCGAGCAGGAACAGGTAAACACTCCTAGGTGTGGGACCAGAAGGCTGGCCCGAGCAGGAACAGGTAAACACTCCTGAGTGTGGGACCAGAAGGCTGGCCTGAGCAGGAACAGGTAAACACTCCTGAGTGTGGGACAAGAAGACTGGCCCGAACAGGAACAGGTAAACACCCCTGAGTGTGGGACCAGAAGCTTGGCCGGAACAGGAACAGGTAAACACTCCTGGGTGTGGGACAAGAAGGTTGGCCTGAGCAGGAACAGGTAAACACTCCTGAGTGTGGGACCAGAAGGCTGGCCCGAACAGGAACAGGTAAACACTCCTAGGTGTGGGACCAGAAGCCTGACCCGAACAGGAACAGGTAAACACTCCTGAGTGTGGGACCAGAAGCCTGGCCCGAACAGGAACAGGTAAACAGTCCTGAGTGTGGGACCAAAAGCCTGGCCCGAACAGGAACAGGTAAACACTCCTGAGTGTGGGACCAGAAGCCTGGCCTGAGCAGGAACAGGTAAACACTCCTGGGTGTGGGACCAGAAGGCTGGCCCGAACAGGAACAGGTAAACACTCCTGAGTGTGGGACCAGAAGCCTGGCCTGAGCAGGAACAGGTAAACACTCCTGGGTGAGGGACCAGAAGGCTGGCCTGAGGAGGAACAGGTGAACACTCCTGAGTGTGGGACCAGAAGGCTGGCCCGAACAGGAACAGGTAAACACTCCTGAGTGTGGGACCAGAAGCCTGGCCCGAACAGGAACAGGTAAACACTCCTGAGTGTGGGACCAGAAGCCTGGCCCGAACAGGAACAGGTAAACAGTCCTGAGTGTGGGACCAAAAGCCTGGCCCGAACAGGAACAGGTAAACACTCCTGAGTGTGGGACCAGAAGCCTGGCCTGAGCAGGAACAGGTAAACACTCCTGGGTGTGGGACCAGAAGCCTGGCCTGAGCAGGAACAGGTAAACACTCCTGGGTGAGGGACCAGAAGGCTGGCCTGAAGAGGAACAGGTGAACACTCCTGAGTGTGGGACCAGAAGGCTGGCCCGAACAGGAACAGGTAAACACTCCTGAGTGTGGACCAGAAGGCTGGCCCGAGCAGGAACAGGTAAACACTTCTGGGTGTGGGACCAGAAGGCTGGCCCGAACAGGAACAGGTAAACACTCCTGAGTGTGGACCAGAAGGCTGGCCCGAGCAGGAACAGGTAAACACTCCTGGGTGTGGGACCAGAAGCCTGGCCTGAGCAGGAACAGGTAGACACTCCTGGGTGTGGGACCAGAAGGCTGGCCCGAACAGGAACAGGTAAACACTCCTGAGTGTGGGAACTATTGATTGATTGATTTGTTAATGGTTAATTACTAAGCTTGCTATCGTAGTAGTCTGCTCTGACCTCTCAGGCAAGGAGCCGCACAGGCAGGTAGGCGTGGGTAGTGGGGTGACATCAGGGAGCCTAGGTGGTGTAATGGTTAGCACATTGGCCCGGAGTGCAAGAGATGCATGTTCAATTCCTACGCTAGGTGCATGAATTCCCATTTTCATCACCACCCCCCCAGCCACCCATGACATCGTGATCATGATCCTTTACAAACTACGCACGATATAGTTATTGAACCTACCCTGTGGATGTATATATGTAACTCATTGTAATAACATTGCCTATATGTATGTAATTGTAAGCATTAAATGACCATTTAAAACCCACCCCTACCCCATCCCTACTACACCTTTGTTCAAAACCTATTACCTAAAATTTCCGTTAAATTGACATAAAACCTGTCTGATGTAAGTCCCCACTGCAATCTCAGACCTCCGATCCCATCATTAGGCCACACAGAACGGAACACTTGTGATGGGATTAAAAAATGGGCAGGTTTCTCGCATTTGGTATTGGTGATTGGATCCACTGATTTGCATATTTACAGTATAATATATATATGTGTATTGGAGATATGTTATATCTTTTAAAAAAAAGAAGACAGAAAGCAAAGGAAGAAATAAATGTTTAAAGGCAATTCTAGAATCATCTTGTACATTTATTGATGCATGCTCACCAAGTGCATAATACATATGTTGAACTGGAATTGTATGCAGTTACTATTACAATGAATAGTCAATTTATATTATGCTTCTATTATCGAACAGGTTTTTCATGTGGATATTATTGCAACTGATATTTTCATTTATTTATTGTCATAAATTGTAATGAACGGCCGGATGACCAATGCTCTGGCACTGACAAAAGACATTATTCGCTGAATAAAATACATGTAGTAAAAAATAAAATAAAAAAGACTTTACAATTCCAGGGGCATCAGTGTAGTAGTCTGCACTAACCTTTCAGAGAAGGAGCTGCATAGACAGGTAGGCGTAACCCTATACTAGTAATGCTGGGCCATGCTCATCATCATCATCATGCTGTCAGTTGCGGGGCGACAAAGACTGCTTTCATTACTTGACTACCACTGTAAATTTCATGAAAGCTGCCTCCAATAGTGTTGAAGTGCTGCTGGCTTTTGCAAGTTACCAGCGGCACTCTCTCGGGGAGCAAATAGAGGTTTCTCACCCATGCTATGTTAACAATAACAAGGCAGTAGTGGGTGCTGCCCGACAACCCGTAAATGAGCGGGTTTCCCGCCGTTTGTTCCGGGTTATTGAGTCGTGATCACGTGGTTAGGGCGATAAAAGGACACGCACAGTACATCAGGCCGCCTGCTGTACGAGTGGAGTTACCCTAACGCACCCCATCGTCACCTCAATAGTCCCGCATGCGCAGACGCACTCCCGGAAGTTGTCATTAACTGCGCACCAACAGGTAGTGCCTGGTTTTACCAACAGTCCATGTAATGAACGGTGATATGGTGCCTGTGTTTACAAATGGCCCTGTCACACTATGACGTAACGACGTCGGCATAGGGAGAACGTGAAGAACGTTGAACATCTCGGCGTGGTATGCAAATTTGGGCACAAGTTGAACGTGGATGCAGCGTAGTGGACGAGAGAGTAACGGCGGTAAAGCGTAGTGATAGCGTCATTCAACGAGAGAGGACAACGTAATTACGCTCAGGGAACGTTATGTACGTTATTCCATCACCAGAACTACGTTGCTTTACGTTACCTTACGTTACCTTACGTTACTTACGTCACTTACATCAGGAAACGATGGCAAAACGGTAAACCTACGTTGGACATCCGTTAGGCGTCCGTTAACCCGGCGTTTTCACTATGTGGACTGCACATTCCCCCTGGGATTAATGTGAGTCAACATAGTGCAACGTAATGCAACGTAGTTGAACGTACTGACCGACGCTTTAATAACGTTTTTATAACATCATTTAGGCTTGCCGAACGTGTACAGAATGTACGGCGAACGTAAACCCTTACGTTCGAGCTACGTCGAAAGTTTTGAACATGTCCAAAACCTTGACGTAACCCGACGTAATACGACGTAATGTGACGTAGCTCGACGTCAGTCTAACGTCATTATGACGTCTCATCATAACGTAATCCAACATACATCAACGTAATGACGAAACATCACCACGTTAGGCTCACGTTCGCTCATTACGTCGTAGTGTGACAGGGGTATAACAGTAAAAGTCCCCCACCGCAATGTAGTTAGCGATGATAGATAGTTGGTAGGTTGGCTGGTTGTTGGAGTTTTATGTCTTGGCAACATCTAATGTCATATTAGGACGGTAGATATTTAGTTACCATACAAGATGACCGAATGAGTTGAGCGTCCATCTCCCATTTTGGTAGATCGTGAGATTCAAACCCACCGGTTCAAACCTTGGTTGAGTCAAACCAATGACTTAAATATCTTTTTTTGTCACTTCCTAGCCAGGCACTCAGCATTAATCGGACAGATCAAGGACGGGTTGGCTCAGTTTCAGGATAATGTTACTGAGTGGGATATCAAGCCATACTCATAGTGTTGGTGGCCTGGTTTCCCTGCACTGTGAACATGCCATGAGTGTGCACTCTCATAAGTCAGTACCCGTCCTGATATAACCTTAGCTGTTACCAGGACGAAAAACTCCAACAACCAACCAACCAACGGCAGATAGTTAGTAAAGCCACGCAGCTTCAATACCCTGGGACATGCACTCTACCGTGGCAGTAACAATTCGTCAAATATTTTCACTAAGAAATGGTTATGGGGAAGTTTGTTACTTTGGCAACATCGCAGGTCATATCAGGACAGGTACTGACTTATGATAGTGCGCACTCATGACTGTTATGTACGTGTGAATGCTATGAGTTTTGTGTTGGAACTCTTTATTGATCTTGACTGTTCCCGGCATGCCCTAGTCCCCACTCCATGGCAACTCCCCAGGATACATAACATCTCCTTTCCATACAACGTTTACAATAAGACAATGGTAAATGTGATCAATGATCTTAACGGTAACAAGTGACCTCATCTAATATTTTAGGCTTAAACTTCTTATTCTTCTAAAACTATCACCGGTGGGAGATATATCTTCCATTTGTCTTATTGTTACGGAAGACATGTATCCGACCTAATTACATTAAGCCCAGTCTATTACTGGTATATGAGTGTATGAGGTATCTGTGTTTATTGACACATACGCCATTACTGTAAATATAACAAGTGACATTATATATTAGTAACAATTGACATTAGATATATTAATTTTAAGCTTCAACTTCTTATAACACTAACAAAATAGCTGTTTATTTACATTATATATAATATTTTTAGGCTTCACCTGCTTATAACACTAACAACATAAGAAATGTCTCTAATTTGCCATGTATTGTTATGGAATATCGGGATCCAACCCAGTTAGACTATGACGGGTATAATATTTGCACATGAATGTATGACGTCTTTATGCATTACTTGATAAATATACATTTATAGTCAAGGCAACAAGTGACATTATATATATTACTTTAGGCTTAAACTTCTTATATCACTAACAACATCGGAAATGTCTTCCATGTGTCCTAAGGGACATCATATATTATTTATTATGTGCGAGTGTTTCTTATGTGTATTCTTAGGCCATAACAAGCGCGACATAAAGTTTATATGGGTGTAAATACAAGTAATGGCATTTACTCCTAAGTGTCTACTCTGTAATATGAATAATTGTATTTGCTCATTTATTGTATGGAACCTGCAAGGACACGTATCGATCTATAAGTTATTTTTGTGTTCTTCTGATATTGTATTCAGGAATACCCCAACCTGCATGGTCGTTTAACGGGTCTCCCGTATCGCGATATGTATGTGGCAGGTGCCATGTTAATATTAGAAGGCGATGTGACCTTACAGCGTGTGGTAATTGGTGTATCCATGTCTCCTCTATGTGTCAGCGATTTGGGACATTTATAAACGTATTTTCTGTTTCGGCGCAAGATGTTGTGTTCTTTATTAATTATTTCATAATCCCTTGGACCAGGTGTGTGTATCCCAACGATTGTACCGGATTTCCATTCATTTTTATGATTCCTATACCTAATATTATCACCTGTGTCGAGAGGTGGCAGGGTGTTTCCTGCCTTTTTGTCAAAGTATTTTTTCTGTCGTTGCTTATTCTTTTGCCTTATGTGTAATTTCGAACCTTGTATGTGAGGCATGAGACTAGCATCAAGCAAAGGTAACCGGGTTCGTAACTTTCTGGACATCAATAATTGGGCTGGCGATGCACCAATACCCTGTAAAGTTGTATTTCTGTAATTTAGCAGGCCTAGTTGTATGTCTCCCCCATCCCTCGTGGCCTTTTTTATCATTAATTTAATTGTTTGCACGAACCGTTCAACTTGACCGTTGCTTTGTGCATGCATGGGGTTGGTATACACGGGTGTGAAGTCATATTTCTTAGCGAAATTTGTGTATTCTATGCTGTTGAATTGCGGTCCATTGTCTGATACCACGTAACGCGGAATGCCATACCGTGCGAAGGTTTGTTTTAGCTTATCTACGATTTGTTTGCTTGATGTTTGTTGCAGTTCGATTACCTCTGGGAACTTAGTGTAATAGTCAATTACCAGAATGTATTCTGTATCATTGACATGAAATAAATCTACAGCTATCTTATAGAAGGGTATGTTGACAATTTTGTGATTTATTAAGGGTTCCTTGTGTTGTTGATTTCTAAATTCCTGGCAAATCAGGCATCTCGAAATAGTATCCTCTAATTGTTTGTTAATGCCAGGCCAGTAAACGGTGTCACGTGCTAACTGTTTACACCGGATTATCCCATAATGTGACTCATGTATTGTATGTAGTACCTCTGGTTGCATAGAATGTGGAATTATTATTTGATCACCTTTCAGCACCAAACCCTCATTTGTTGTAATCTCCCGACTGTAAGTGCAATATGGTTTTACATTAGGTTGTATATCTCTTTCGTTATCTGGCCATCCATTAACAGTGTAATTAATTACATCTTGTAATGTCCTGTCAGTATAAGTTGCATCTCTTATGCGTTGTACGAGATTGGTGTCCATACCCACGGCGGCTACGGACATGTCTCGATCGAACAGATCGTTTGGTTCGGTATTGTTGGTATGTGCCCTTGACAGTGTATCTGCAAAGTAGAGTGTGGGGCCCTTAGCATATATGACCGTTAAATTATAATTTTGTAATCGCATCCGCATGCGTTGCATTCTAGCCGATAAGTTGTGGATGGGCTTAAGCATGATAGATACCAGTGGTTTATGGTCTGTTTGTACTACTATTTCATTACCAAAGATATACTCATGAAATTTGTTACACCCAAAACAAATGGCTAGAAGTTCTTTCTCTATCACGGCGTAGCTAATTTGAGTTGCATCTAATGCCTTGGATGCCATGGCAACGGGATGATCATTTTGCAATATAGTCGCCCCTAGTCCATATTTGGATGCATCGACTTGCAATATTATTTGTTCCTTACGATCAAAATATTGCAGAATGGGTGCATTGTTAACACTGCTTTGAGTTCCTGAAATGCTTTAGTTTGGGGTTCATCCCAATGCCATGCTATCTCTTTTTGCAATACCATTCGTAACGGTTTAGTTATGTTTGCCATGTTTGGTATGAATTTGCTGACGTACCCCATCATGCCCAAGAATCTCTGTAGAGCAGGTTTATCAGTGGGGTCTGGCATTTCTATAATTGCTTGCACTCTTTCTTTATTGGGTTTAAGACCCTCTGCCGTAATCAGATGACCAACGTAATTCACACTGGTCTGACATATCTTGGACTTTTTTGGGTTTAATTTAAGATGTACTTCTCTAGCACGAGATAGGACCCCTTCTAAACGATCGTTATGTTCACTTATTGTCCTGCCATGAATGAGAATATCGTCAGAAATGACATGAACGCCTGGTACGTGTTCTAGCAGATCGTTCACCTCTTGTATAAAAATATCCCCTGCCGTTTTGATCCCAAATGGTAATCTAGTATATCTAAAACGACCCCAAGGAGTGTTGAATGTTCATAGTTTTGAACTGGCTTCACCCAACTGGATCTGCCAGTACCCGCTGTTAGCATCGAGCACCGAAAAATACTTGGCTCCATGGATTCGAGCCACAACCTCCTCCACTGTACGTATGGGATAGGGACCACGTAAGATTGCCTTATTTAGTTTTGTTGGATCTAAACACACTCTGATTTTTCCAGGCTTCCGTACTATCGTTATCGAACTGACCCATGGGGTCGGCTCAGTTTCTTTGACAATTACTCCTAACTGTAGCATACGGTCTAATTCCTTTTTAACCTCATCACTAACTGCTAAAGGGATACGGCATGGAGGGTCAATTACTGGGTATACATTATCATCAATATGAATGGTAGCATTTACTTTTATTAACCCCAACCCAGAAAATACATCAGAATATTTATTTACCATATCCTTGGCAGTGTCCTCAGTTGCAACAGCATCACATTTCCGTTCTGTAACCCGGGCTAACAGTCCTAACTCGACACACGCCTCTTTCCCAAGGATAGCGCTTCCCGCATTCGTCACTTGAAAAAGTATGTCACGTCCTTTCACGTCCAGCAGAATCTCTCCCATCGGTGTAATCCGTTGGCCATTGTACATCACCAGCTGACAACGCGAAGGTTGTAAATGAAGCTCCATCATCCCGTCGAATATCTTGAACGGCAGGATATTCACTTCTGAACCTGTGTCCATTTTGAATGAAACATCACAACCTCCAACACGCACTCTCGTATACCAAAGACTGTCAGAGCTCTTAGTGTTACAACATATGGCCCCAACAAACAAATCGTAGTCCTGGTTACTGTTACCATGCGAACGGTCACTGGTCTCTGGGTCAATGGCCAGTTCATTTACTGTATTACTGCGCTGCTGCTTTGTACGACAAACTTTGATAAAGTGCCCTATCTTTCGACAGCCAGCACATTCTTTCCCTCTGGCCGGGCAATTTCCTCGGGGATGCTGATATCCACAATTTCCACACGTAACTCCTGCAGAATTCGACTGACGAAATGGCGTTGCCATCGACCTCTTCCAAATCGGCTGTCGCGTCATCGGCGCCATTCGACGGTCAAAAGCCGTCGCCACACTGTCGACACACTCATCAGTCCTGATTCCGCTTTTGCACAGCTGGGCACCTTTATTTTCACTTAATCTGCACATTTGTATGCAGTCTTGTAGGGATAGTTGAGATGTTTGTAACAACCGATCCCGCAATGAATTATCTCTCACACCGCACACGATCCGATCACACAGCAACGAGTCTTCGATGACGTCATAACGGCACTGTGTGATCCTTGACTTGAGCTCCCGAATGTAAACATCCATATTTTCACTCGTTTGGTTGTACGAATTGAATTTGTATCGGACAACCGTGATGTTACACTTGCCTTCACAGTACTGTTTGAATGCGTTGATTAATGGTCCGATCTTGTCTTTGTCCGAATCATCTATCTTTAATGTCGTATGAATCTTTTGTGCCTCACTTCCAGCGATGTGCACGAACACGCAGCATTGCACCTTCTCCGATTTAGATGCGGCACCCGATGCAGTCGCATATATTTCGTATGACGTGATCCATGTCCTCCAATTGACATCCATATTATCCTCCACATTCAGTGGGCCTGGTGGTCTTAATCCTGTTAAAGCCATGTTTAGGATTCCCTCTTAAACATCTGACACCATGTTATGTACGTGTGAACGCTGTGAGTTATGTGTTGGAACTCTTTATTGATCTCGACTGTTCCCGGCATGCCCTAGTCCCCACTCCATGGCAACTCCCCAGGATACATAACAATGACGACTTTATAGTGTGGCCCCACTGGGAGAACATGCCGTCGGCACCACGACCTGATATCCCATCCAATCACATTATCCTGATACTGAGCTAACCAATCCTTACTTTATCCTAGTAATACCATGTGTCAGGCTTGGCAGCAACAAGTGTTATTTTTGTAAGTCATCGGTTTGGTCATTGGGAATTGAACTCCCAACCTTCCGCATGAGCAGCATCTACTCTACCGATTCAGCCACCACGTCCACAATGTTTGACCGTCCGAGTGTGTCGGGAGGCGATACTGACCAGACACAGCTGGCTTATATGAGGACAGAGTCCCTGAAAGGTGGCGCCGTGTGGCCAAACCTGGAACTAAACAATGTCATACACTAGCCGTGGTTCACAATTAAACAATACAGATATAACTGAAGATGGTAGTGTCCTTGTTTATATTCCCTTAATAGATTATAGAGCACCTATATATGTATATATATTTATATATAATATATGTATATACAGTATAACCCCGTTAAACCAAACTTGAAGGGACCCTCATAATTTGTTTGGATTAACCGATCATTGGTTTAACCAAGCTTTGGCTTTGACTTTGACTTTGAGTAAGCGTGTTTTGCACATGTAATATGCAATGTATGTGGACACTTTGATTATTGTTTTTTATGTACATACAGTATAACCCCGTTAAAGCAAGGTCGGTTAAACCAAACGATTGGTTAATCCAAACAAATTTCTAGGGTCCCTTCAAAACACTACCATTTATCATATAAAAAAAGTCGGTGGGGTCTCAGAATACCTTATAACCACATGAAAGTTTGGTTTAACCATCCCGGAAGTGGCCTGAGGTCCGACAATTTTGTTTGGATTAACCGATGATTTGGATTAACCAACTTTGGCTTAACCCACTTTTGTATATGATAAATGGTAGTATTTGGCCGGGCCGCCGAAAAAAGTGTGGATTAACCGATGGTTTTGTTTAACCGAGCTTGGTTTAACGAGGTTATATTGTATTGGTATATCAATCAGCTCACATTAGTCTGATTTTCTTTAATCCAACATGTCACTATCTGACCAAAGGATCCATGGAATACATTCCCGCCATGCATTTATCCGATAATCTCGCTAATTCGAATTTGGGTGATTTGCACAAAGTAGTTCAGATTAATGAGGGTTGACTTTACATATATAAAGCTGCAGTAAGGCTAACTAATCATATGCATGAAGAACAATTGTGTTCACAATTTCTTTTTGTTGCATTAAACTTGACCAAAAAAAAGATGTAAATAACTCTACTAACTATTCATGAAAGTCCAGTGTCTCAGGACTGAAAAGAAACCCCAGTTTGTTTTGAGGAATATATTTAGAAAAAAACTGTTCCATGTACTTTAAGTTATTAAACACGCTGGGAAACGTATGGTGATGTTGGTTGGTTGTTGGAGTTTTACATCCTGGCAACATCTAAGGTCATATCAGGACGGCTACCGACTTATGACAGTGCACACTCATGCATGGCGACTTTACAGTGCTGCCCCACTGTGAGACTAGGCCACCAGTGCCATGACGTAATATCCCACTCAGTCACATTATCCTGACACTGTGCTAACCAGTCATTGACCTATCCTAATAATACCGAGCGCCTGGTTAGGAAGCGATAAGTATACATTTTAAAATCATTGGTTTGACTCGACCAGGGCTCGAACCAGTGGGTTTGAATCCCACGATCTACCAAAACGGGAGACGGACGCTCCACTAATTCGACCATCCCCGTCTGGTCATGTGACATTGTGAGTGTGGGAGGGGGGGTAGTGGTGTGAAGGGAGGTACCTGGTTGCGGTGGGACGCCGGTGGGAGGACTTTTACTCGTGACCTCAAAGCGAAGGTCAACGGAGGTCAACGGAACGCGCCGCAAAGGATGACCTATTGCAAGTCATGTGATTGCATGAATATTGGGAGATGGTGCTCTTCAGGTGAATTGTCGTCTGCTTTTGTGGCAACTGTAATGTATGGTAATCAATGTCGTCCGCGTAATCATTTAAAATAGAATTCATAACAAAAGTACCTTAGGCTTCCAATGGTCACTTAATGTTGCATACTCCAATTATTTAATGGTTCTGTCATTTTCTGAGATGAACATATTAGGTTGACCGTTCTAATCAACCTTACTATAGCTTGAAATAACTATTGAGATATTTGAAGTGCAACCATGTAAAATTAATTTTGGCAAGCATGCCAAAACTCTGACACCATAACCTTCTGCAGTAACAGGTTCTATTAAATTGCCTTAGTATTCCCTTTTATGTGGTGACAACTGTTTAATAAATGCACCACTATCTAAGTTATCTATGAGGAATCAAATCTAGATAATTGCTTTGAATTTGAAAATTTGATGTTTTTATCGGACTTTGCACCTTTAAGAAGGACTGAAGCTATGCCCCAGCACGCCTGGTCGCAGGTTCAACTTGCAGGATCGTTAGTGTCCCTGCAACCCCTATACTTCATGAGAAGCCCTATACTGTAAACTCACTGCGCACCTCTAACCACATGCCTCGTGATGATCAAACCTGGAATGGTTCTTGCCATACATTTCTTCCTAATGTACATTGCAGTGCAATTGTCCTAGCAAATGCTTTTGTGTTTGTTACTGTTTTGCGTCCTAGCAACACCTAAGGTCATATCTCACCAAAGCACATGACTTGTGACAGTGCACCCTCATGGCGAGTTTATTGTGGTGCCCCACTAGGAAATCATACCCGCTGACACCATGACCCGCTCAGTCAAATTATCCTGACACTGAGCTAACCAGTCCTTGCACTATCCAATTAATGCTGAGTGCCAGGAAAGGAAGTGACAAGTATCAATTTCAAAGTCATTGGTTTGACTCGGTTGGGAACTGAACTCCCGACCTTCCGCACGCGAGCCTGGCTCTCTACCGTCTTGCATGTCAACAGAACTGTATCAATTGGGGATACAATAAACGGTTTCAGCAGACAAAGTTGCGCGGTAGCTTAAAACATTTAGCTCGCTTTGTGATAACAGACCCAAATAGAAGATTTCCACCACGAACCAATCCTCTGCCATCAGTGGAAGAACTAATGTTGTAGGTAGCAGATCACCTGGTGACATGTTCTATGGAAAAGGTATGACTGATGACTTTTACCACTAACCTTCCTACTAATAATGTTGCTTAACTACGAAACTCATTGGAAGTGTTGCTTAGTTACCAAACCCTCAGGTAATGTTGCTTAGCTACTGCTCCTTTAAGTACAGTTAATTAGCTACCAGACCCGAAGGAAATGCTACTTAAAATTGCATGGTCCAATAAAATATATATTCTTTTCAAAACCACAATACTTACCTACATTTGATTGTATAGATCCAACTTAGACACTGGTGCAAACGTTTGTTTTCTTTAAGGACGACTCAGGGGCACATTGATTTTTATCATCGACTATTGCATGTCAAACATATGGTCATTCTGACATTGGTTTGAAGGAAACCCACTGCTTTCTGATAAGCCGCAAGGGGTCTTTTATATGCACTTTCTGACAGACAAGAGAGCCCATACTACAGCCTTTGATGAACCAGTTGTGGACCACTTGTTGGAACGGAAACTAGCCCAAACTGAAAATGGGTCCACTGAGCAGGATCGATTGGATGAGCCACACCTTCACAGGTGGACACCCTACTGCCTGAGCTACGTCCTGTTCCCTAGACAATGGTGTATTAACTAATAACTTAATGATATTCAGTGCATTTATTACCCCATCCATTTGGGTACCTATTTTCAGACAGCCATTAGGCAGGGAGGCCACTAACTAATTAGGTCAATCTCATGACTTTGTTAGTCTGACCCTCATTCAAAGGGTTACAAATAGTATATCATGAGTGATTATTCAACTCACACATAACAAATTATATCTGTGAATACAATACAACATTCACTGAGTACAATACTAAGGTCACCTAAGGTCATTGTCACACCAAGAAAGTCTTATTTAGATGGATTCTCCTGGGAGCTCTGGAGGAGACAGGAGACAGGAGACAGGAGACAGGAGACAGGAGACAGGAGACAGGAGACCGGAGACAGGAGACAGGAGAGAGGAGACAGGAGACAGGAGACCGGAGACAGGAGACAGGAGACAGGAGACAGGTGACAGGAGACAGGAGACAGGAACCAGGATACAGGGGACAGGATACAGGAGGCAGGAGTTATGAGACATGAGACAGGAGACATGAGACATGAGACATGAGACATGAGACATGAGACATGAGACATGAGACATGAGACATGAGACATGAGACATGAGACATGAGACATGAGACATGAGACATGAGACATGAGACATGAGACATGAGACATGGGGCATGAGACATGAGACATGAGACATGAGACAGGAGACAGGAGACAGGAGACAGGAGACAGGAGACAGGAGACAGGAGACAGGAGACAGGAGACAGGAGACAGGAGACAGGAGACAGGAGACATGAGACATGAGACATGAGACATGAGACAGGAGACAGGAGACAGGAGACAGGAGACAGGAGACAGGAGACAGGAGACAGGAGACAGGAGACAGGAGACAGGAGACAGGATACAGGAGACAGGAGACAGGAGACAGGAGAGAGGGCGTGCCTCTAAATGGTCACACTGTACATACAGACGTGATATAACTCAGCTATACACATGGCGTTTAGCAACTCGATACGAATCAATATTTGTGTTCAACCTTTCTACAGAGCATACACTGATAGAGAAATGCACTTTGGAGATACCTCCCTCTACTCACCCACCCCCACCCTCACACACCCACACACGTGCACATCTAACCAACAACACCCTCCACACCCGCACCCCCACACACCTGCACATCTAACCAACAACACCCTCCACACCCGCACCCCCACCCACCTGCACATCCAACCAACAACATTCTCTACACTCACCCACCACCCACACCCACCCATACCCACACCCACACACCTCCACACCCACCCACACACCAGCACAGACAGCCAACAACACCCTCCACACCCACACCCCCACCCACCTACACATCTAACCATCAACATTATCCACACTCACCCACCACCCACACCCACCCATACCCACACCCACCCACACAGCTGCACATCTAACCAACAAACCAATCCACGCCCACCCACACCCACTCACACTTGCACATCCAACCAACAACATCCTCCACACCCACCCACCCACACACACACACCTGCACATCCAACCAACAACATCCTCCACACCCACCCACACCCACACACACTTGCACACCCAACCAACAACATCCTCCACACACACCCACACACACCTGCACATCCAACCAACAACACCCTCCACACCCACCCACACCCACACAGACCTGCACATCCAACCAACAACATCCTCCACACCCACCCCATACCCCCACACACCTGCACATCCAACCAACATTATCGTCCACACCCCCCATATACCATACCCACACCCACCGCCAATAACAGGTTGCGTTGAGCTATATCCCTGATAAATGCCGAACACTTTCAATATTGCCTCCACCAGATCTTCCGTCCAGAGATCGAATGACAGCAATGACCCAGAAAGCGTGGAAGGGTTCAGTGGTGGGTTGTTTAGAGTGGTGTGCATGACAAATGGCATACTCTGCCTGGCCTCGCGACTAGACTGCCACTTACAGGTCATTGTAAAAGTCGCAGCAGTTGGCGAGTATTGTCGCAAAAGACATAGAAGTCAGCGTGTGGTGTCATGAAAGTCCTAGTAGTTGATGTCTATTGTCGCAAAAGTTCCAGCAGTTGGTGACTATTGTCGCAAAAGTCATAGGAGTTAGTGTGTGTTGTCATAAACGTTGTAACAGTTGATGTGTATTGTCGTACAATTCGTAACATTTGGCGAGTATTGTCGCAAAAGTCATAGCAGTTAGTGTGTGTTATAGCAAAAGTCGCAACAGTTTATGTGTATCATCACAAAAGTCACAGCAGTTAGCATGTGTTATCATAAAAGTTGCAGGAGTTGATGTTTATTGTTGCAAAAGTCATAGCATTTGGCAAGTATTGTTGCAAAAGTCACAGCAGTTAGTGTGCGTTGACATACAAGTTACAGCAGTTAATGCGTGTTGTCATAAAAGTTGTCATAAAAGTTGCAGCAGTTGATGTGTATTGTCGCAAAAGTAATAGTCCTTAGCATGTGTTGTCATAGAAGTCATAGCAGTTGATGTATATTGTCATAAACTTGGTGACATTTGGCGAGTATTGTTGCAAAAGTCACAACAGTTAGTGTGCGTTATAGAAGTCGTATCAGTTTATGTGTATTGTCGCAAAAGTCGTAGCAGTTAGTGTGTGTTGTCATAAAAGTCATAGCAGTTGATGTACATTGTTGGAAAAGTCAGCAGTTACATGTGCTGTTCTAAAAGTGGCTGACACATGAGTAAGAGTCACATCAGTTAGTGTGTGTTGTCATAAACATTGTCATAAACGTTGGTCACAAAAGTCACAGCAGTTAGCGTGTGTTGTCATGAAAGTCACAGCAGTTTGTGTGTGTGTTGTCATAAAAGTCGCAGAGTTGATCTATATTGTCACAAAAGTGACAGCAGTTAGCATTTGTTGTCATAAAAGTCATAGCAGTTAATGTGCATTGTAAGCAAATGCTGCAGCAGTTGCCGAGTATTGTCGCAAAATTCGCAGCAGTTAGTACGTGTTGTTATTTCAGCAATCCGAACTGTCTAGCTCCTAGTTTTTTGTTGTTCTCTCCATCTGCTACAAACATTCCCCCCTCCCTGAATTCCTCCCTCTCCCTCCGCCCCCTTCCCCCAGTCCTCCTCCCCCCCCCCCCCCTCCCGCCCCCCCCCCCCGCCCCACGCCCCACGCCCTGAGGCGGTGGTTCTCGGTCATCATTGTAGTGTGGCCATTGTCCACCAGGGGCACAAGCGCAGATAGTTCCGGTCTGTGTGTCCCACTGGCGCCCCCAAGTGACCGTACCAGGTATCATTAGGATAGACCTACAACCTTATTCGCCCGCAGGCACACACCTTGCCAAACTTTGTTTAGAAAAAAAGAAAAGATACCCCACCCCCCAAAATACAACCCACCAAAACCCCGTGTTACCCCGCACACGCCCTTTCATCTTCAGATGAAATGTTGCGTGGCAAAGTATGTGCTTCCGCTTATGCTATACTCCCGTTGACATCATCATCGTCATCCTCATGCTGTCGGTCACAATGCGACAAAGACTCCTTTCATTACTTGACTGCCGCTCTCCTCATGAAAGCTGCCTGCAAAAGTGTTGAAGTGCTGCTGGCTTTTGCAAGTTACCAGCGGCACTCTCTCAGGGAGCAAATAGAGGTTTCACACCGGCAAGAACATATCAAGACAGGCGCAAAACTATTTGTCCCTGCAGTGGCTGGTCGGGAGATGTTGGGAGTTCCATACATCAACTGCCCTTGATGCTGCCACAGTGACATGGTTTTCTGTTTAGGGTTTTCTCCCTTAGCCTTCGGTTCTGTCAAGAACCTGTACCAGAAGGCAGTGGTTTAGAACTCTGCAGGGCAGGGGCGTCAAACTCCCTGAGGTATTGCAATACCTACATACCATATGCCATTGACAAGACCTTATAAATACCTACAGTTACTTTGCATGACTGCCTTCACCTTGTTGTAAGAGTTGTCATTTGGTTTTGATTTTAAGGTTTAAAGTTTACCTCCTGGGTGTTTCATGCATGTTATCTATACCACCTAAAACTTTGCTTTAATCATAAGTGAATTAAAATAAAACCCGCTTCAAGACCATGGTGTGGTGTTCTCTGTGGTGGAGTGGTTAGAGTGTCTTACTTTTTTATAGGTAGGACTCCTAATCTGAAGGTCGGTGATTTGATTCCCCGTGCCCCCAGAGCTCTGCCAATTTTGATTTCCACTGCTGTGTATAAGTTACAGTGTCATCAAAGGCCGGTTGCTCTCATACCATGTCTATGTCATGTGGGAGGTTAAAATCCCTTGGTCGGTAAAAGTGTAGGCTCAGGCTTTCAATTGCAAACTGTCTAATGGTGAAAACAAGTCTATTCAGACTTATCCATGATAGGCAGCATAAATCTTCTATCTACCAATGCGGGAGATGGACGCTCAACTCATTCGGCAATCCTGTCTGGTCACAGTCATGCATCGTGCAAGTTATATTTGGCAGTATGCAAACAACAACAAAATATAGAGAGAAAAACGTTGTTAAATGCAAACAAAAAGGAATACCAATAAACTAACCACAGGACCAGACGGGATGGCCGAATGAGTTGAGCGTCTGTGTCCTGTTTTGGGAGATCAGGGGATCCAAACTCATGGGTTCGTGAGTTCGAGCGCTGGTCAAGTCAAACCAATGACTTTAAAATTGATACTTGTCACTTCCTAGCCAGGCGCTCGGCATTAAGAGGATAGGGCAAGGACTGGTTGGCTCAGTCTCAGGATAATGTGACTGAGTGGGATATCGGGTCATGGTGCCAGTGGCCTGATTTCCCAGTGGGGCAGCACTATAAAGTTGGCATGAATGTGCACTGTTACAAGTCAGTACCCGTCCTGATAATGATATGAACTTGTATGTTGCTAGGATGTAAAACAACAACAATCAAACAAACAAAGCTAACCACAGAGAGACGCGCCTAACAATACCGCGGGGAAGACGACTGGTGATATTTCACCGCGTATGCGCAGGGTATATTTGTTGGTGGATAGTTGGTGAAGCAGGGACCGCTGGTTACCTGATACTGGCCGCATCAGGTAAGAGGGATGTTGACGGGGGACAGAGGCGGCGGGAACAGAGGGCGGAGGCCGGGAACAAGTGAAGGGGGCGGCGACAGCACGTGGGGAGGCGGTGACAAAGGAGTGGGGGCGGAGGGGGACGTGGGTGGTGGGAGCGGTGGGAGATGGGTAAGGCACGAGGGGAGGGGTTGAGGGAGGGGAGTGGGAGGTGAGAGGTGAGGGAGAAGGTGGGGGAATTTGTTGTTGTAGCAACATCTAAGGTCATATCAGGACGGGTACCGACTTGTGACAGTGCGCACTGATGGCGACTTTATAGTGCTGCCCCACTGGGAGACCAGACCGCCAACACCATGACCTGACTCAGTCACATTATCCTGACACTGAGCCAATCAGTCCTTGCCCTATCCTAATAATGCCGAGCGCCTGGCTAGGAAGTGACAAGTATCAATTTTGAAGTCACTGGTTTGACTCGACCAGGGTTCGAACCCACGATTCCATGGTCTACCAACACGGGAGACGGAAGCTCTAACTCATTCAGCCATCCCGTCTGGTGGAAGGTGGGGGAAAGGCATGCGGAGGGGCAGGGGAGGATCAGGGGTGAAGGGGCGAGAACGGGAAGAGAGAAACGGATAGGAGGAAGACAACAGAGAAGAGGGATTCGATTGCAGACAGGAAATGGGAGGCAGGGGAAAGCAGTGAGGGTTGGGGGAGGAGGAAGTGGAAGGACAGAGTGAAGTGCACGAGGCGCCATCACTGCTCACGACTGCTGCAGCTGGGTGGTGCTACATTAAAGGGGCGGGTAATGGCCACCAGGGGGCGTGTCCGTAGAGTGAGACCGCCATTCCCCGGGAGGCAGCATTGGGCGGCCCGGTATGGGGAAGGTTAGCGGACATCCAACCGGCAATACAAGGGTGATCCAACTTAGGCTGTGATACAGATGGCGAGTTTTCTGACTGTCTAATGAAAGCTGTCATACAGACAGCAACTTTCATGACAGTCTGGTGATGACCACCATAGAGATGGGTGGCCCCGCACCCTCCATTCTCTCCCCATCGCACACTGTCCACGTCATTCTCACCCTCCCCACACTCTCTCCCTCACCATCCCTTCCGTCTCACCCCTCCCTTTATTCTCCCTCCCCTCCCCCTCCATCATCCTCCCTCCCGCATCCTGTCCAGCCCTCCCTTCCCCTCACCTCCCCCTCCCGTCCCTTCACCTCCCCCCCCCCCCATTCTCCCTGATGCCCTCCTCTCTCCTTCCGTCCCTTGGCCCTAGCCCCCTCCACCCCTCACACTCCCCTCCCCACCCCTCCCAGCGACCCACACCGGCACCACCCTGGTTACTACTGACTCACCGACCACTCCGCCCGCCATAAGGAAGATCAAGTGACCGCAGCCTGCCGGGGCGGGGTGGGACACTCCGGGGGACTGCATCAAAGCAGGTGGTGCCCTTTGCTGCGAGAAATGAAATGCAGGTGGTGCATGCGGTCAGGCAGGTGGCATCCTACTGTGGACCTGCATGCATGGCGGTAGGCATTCGATTGTGGGCATCCGCGACTACAGGTGAGATCCTGCTGCAGTTTCAGCGCACCCGGCCTTAGAAGTTTGCGCATTTTGGGGAGGCTGAAACGCAATCTGTCCCTCCAGTATTACACCGCTTAGTCCGATAGTTTTGAGTTTCTCTCATTTTTCTGAGATAAATATATTAGGTTGATCATTATAATCTACCTTATTTTAGATTGAAGTAACTTTCATTTTAAATGGCTAACATTTGAGATATTTGAAGTGTAACCATGCAAGATTAGTTTTGGCAAGCATGCTAAAACTCTGACACCGTAGGGTTGAGCAATAACAGGTTCTATTAAATTGCCTCAACATTCCCTTCTATGCAACCACAGATACTTCCCCGTCCTGATATGACCTTAGATGTTTCCTAGGACGTAAAACAACAACAAACAAACAAACAAATACTTAATAAGTGCATCAGTATATAAGGTAGATATGTAAACGCAAATCTAGATAATTGTTTTGGTTTCGAAAAGTTGATGCCTCATCGGACTATGCAGCTTTAAATGCAGATGACATCCTGTTACGAGGAAGCAGGTGGTGGCCTGCACTGGGGACTCTGGCATAATTCTGGAAAGATTCAGTACCTCCCTAAATACAACGTAAGGCAGAGCTCGCCATGACTGACGACAATACGTAGCCATGGCAACGTTATATAATTACAGAGAGGGGACCAAAGGAAGTGATTTGTTTTGGTTTAAAATATCTTACCACTTTATTGATATTCTCGAAGGTGCTCGAGCGGCACCACCGGAAGTGTCCCGTGTCAGCGCACCCAGCCTTAGACATTAGCGCATTTTGGAGGATGTTTAAATGCAGTGTGTCCCGCCATTATTAAGTATTCGTTGGAGTTTTACATCCTGGCAACATCTAAGGTCATATCAGGACGGGTACCCAGTTGTGACACCGCACACTCATGGCGACTTTATAGTGCTGCCCCACTGGGAGACCAGGCTACCAGCACCATGACCTGATATTCCACTCAGTCACATTATCCTAACACTGAGCCAACCAGTCCTTGCCCTATCCTAATAATGCAGAGCGCCTGGCTAGGAAGTGACAAGTTACAATTCTTAAGTCATTGGTTTGACTCGACCTCGAATACCACGATCTACCAACACGGGAGACGGATGCTGAACTCATTCGGCCCATCTCACCTGGTTTTGGTATTAGTAATATTCATAACAACTGGCTTGGTTCATAACCCGGCCAATTGGGGGCGCCACCGTCTCGCCCCAGTCAGGGCGACCCTGGTGGAGCGGTGTATAATTGCCCTCTGCGCGTCTGCCCTTGATCCCTGCCCTCCCTCCCTCCCACCCCCCTCCCATCCCCACCCCCACCTCTGGGAATAAAGTACCGGGATGAACCTATCAGAAGGGGGCGTGGGGGAGAGGGGAGAATCTACTGGAATAAAACCACCCCCAGTGGTAATAACACACCTGCACCTGTTTGAATCTCAGTGAGCCATGTTTGTGTCAGTCAGTGTATGTGCCGCCCCTCTTCAGGTGCTTCTGAAAATTGTGAATTAAAAAAAAAAAAAACAGGACACAAACACTGCCCCAAATCCTGTTCACAAGGAATAACACATATGTAGCAGTCTGTACATGAGCTCTACTACCATGCTGTAGCGGCGGAGACTACGCCGCACACCTATGCAGTTACACTGAACTGCGCTAGGTGGCGGCAGGCTAGCCACTGGGCAGACCCCGACTGGGCTGCCCTCTACTGTGTGTGGCTAGCTCCCTCCCCTCCCACACAACAATAGAGTCGATGTGGGACCTGGCGAGTCAGGGAGCGGGTCAGATGACTGTGGATGCCGTGGAGAGCAGATTGGTTCAAAAAACCAAGGTGAAGCGTACTCGTATTGGATCTTGGCATTCTTCCATTTGTGCATGGCAGTGTGGGAGTCGAAGTACCGTGGGCCCATTACACATACATAAACCAAATATTGTGGTTAAAATAAAAAAAGGTATAAGGCATTCTCTGGTAACAATTAGCTGGCAATCATCGCACCGTTAATGACCTTAGGACGTAAAGCTCCAACAACTAATCATTGAATCACACCGTTAATGCGTGACGGTTATGACCTATGCAGCCTGATGGTGTACTTACTATGTCTCATGTTATTGTCAACATGCTGTAAGGTAGATAAAAGATTCACCCGGTACTTGTAGTACACGGGTGAAGGACAACGTAGTGTAAATACGGGCGAAAATAGGTTTAGTATGGAACCTGAACTAGAAACTGCCTACTTATATCGGCACAGATTTGGTGAAATGGGAGAGAATGTAAAAAGACAAGATGGCGGCTGCAGAATGCCATCGATTTCACTTTTAAATCTTATTAAACTAGATATTATATTATATTTTTCAACTCAAAGGTAGCGGGCTATCAATAAGACATATGTAAAGAATATATGTTGCTTCTTAGATTGTGAAATTAGGCTCTCGTTTCCTTAACCCGCTTTTTCGACCGTTTTTAGTACTGCGAGTACCGGGTGAATGCTTTATCTAGCTGTATGGCTGCAATTTAGCTTATTGTTGATGGGGATAATAATTAATATTATACCAATGGGGCAGCATTTATACCGGTATAAGTTTGCTCTCCCATATTCAGGTATAATATTGTCGGAAACTGGGAAGGGGGGCAACATTATACCGGTGGGGGCGAGCCCAGAGCGGGGGCGGGGGGACATGGCGGGGGCGGGAGTCGGGGCTTGGGGGCGGGGGCGGGAGTGGGGGTGGGGGTGGGGGCGGTGGCCGGGTGACATGGCGGGGCGTGGGTGGGGGTGACATGGTGGGGCGTGGGTGGTGGCAAATAACATACATTTACAGCGTCACTCCCCCCCCCCCCCAACCACCTCCCTTTTTGGTGCCCCCCTCCCCCTCCCCCGCACCCCTTGGCTGGTTGGCGGCGTGTGGAGAGGCGGCGGTAGTAGAGGCGGCTTGCTCCTTGTCGTCATGATTCGGGTCCTGTGTTATGACTGGCTCGTGTCCTGATATAATATTATTGGGTCTGAGTTTATTTCTATGAGCCTTGTAGACAATGGAGTGGGCTACGTTCATTTGGGGGGTGGGGGTGGAGGGGGGGGGTGTCGCCATCTTGTTGCTTCCTAGCCAGGCGCTTGGTATTATTAGGGGCGTCAACCGCTTCAGGACTGGCTACTGCCATTGGATTCATGTCCCCAACCTCCAGTGCTGTCCCTGCAGCACTGAGATCTTCAATGTGGCCCACATACTCACCTCATGTGCTGCTCGGCCCTTGCCGTTATGAGGCAGGACAGGGACTGCTGCGTGCACAGTGTCAGGATAATGGGACTGCATGGGACATCAGGTCATGGTGCCGGCGGTCTGATTTCCCAGTGGGGCAGCACTATAAAGTCGCCATGAGTGAATGCTGTCACAAGTTGGTGCATGTCCTGGTATGGCCTAGGGTCTTACTGGGATGTAAAACTACACCAACCACCCAGCCTCCCCCGGCCCTCTCAGAGGACTGTGGTTGGGCTGCCTTTTTCCTTATCCGCATGGATTTAGTGTACAGTATCACCCACCCCATTCTCCAAATGAGAAACAAGCATTCTTAGCTCTATCAATAGGGATCCAGCATTCCTGGTCCCCATGGTTACCAGTGGTCTGCCCACCACCACCAAGCTGTGTGGCTCCCTTGGCCACCCCCTGCCTTGAGCCTTAGTGTTGTGATCCTGACTAGCAGAGGGGGGAGGGGTTAGGCTCTGAGTGCCCCTTACACACAGTCCTGCCAGCACCACTATGTCTATTTACATCTCAACCAGGCACCACCAGCATCTACATATACACACACATGCACCTGGTCATGTATATCCGATCAGTAATAGAACATTTGCATTCCCCCACCAATGCATTAAATCGGAATATTTTACAACTAGTCATAATTTGCAAAGCTTGAAACAACCTTTCATTTAGGAGTGATTTAGAGCCCAATCATGGTATGAGGGTCTCTATGGTCAAGTTGTCGCTATTTTTATTTTTTGTTTATTAGTTATTAGTTGATTAAGCAGGGGAATTTCACTCACAAACAATACACCCCACCAGTTAAGCTAGTGACATCTATTGGCAGAATCAGGAACCACTCTATTCGGGTACTTTCTCCGAGTGCCTGTCATTTCACATGCTATATATCTCCGTAAAGAATGCATGGGAAAATAATAAAATGCCTGATTATATTCAGATATTCATATCACAACAGGCATCAAGCTCTTATACTTGTAATACATATAAAAAGAGATAACTATGTTGTATTTTTCTTCCTGGAATGTGACCGCTGCTCTCGTTCATACCCCACCAGTTAACCTAGTGTCATCTATCGGCAGAATCTGGAACCACTTTATTCGGGTATTTTCCCCTTAACTGGTGGGGTGTATTGACCTTCCTCATTTAACCGCTCCTTGCCCTGCCCTAGTAATGCCAAGAGACAGGCTAGGTAACGACACGTGTCTCTTTTTAAGTCATTGGTTTGATTCGACCATGTTTTTTGTTTGTCCATTAGTTGTTTAAGCAGGGGAAATTTCAGTCATAGACGACTGGTCTTCCTCATTCCACTGCTGGTCGATAGAAAGCCCGAGCCCACACTTTTACAGACCCAAGGGATTTTTAACCTCCCACACCACATAGACATGGTATAGGAGCAACCGGCCTTTGATGACGCTCTAAGATATACACAGCGGTGGAAATCCAAATTGGCAGATCTGGGGGCACGGGGAATCGAACCGCCGACCCTCAGATTAGGAGTCTGACCTAGAAAAAAGTCAGACACTCTAACCACTCCGCCACAGAGAACGCCACTTCAAATCCGACTTTCGAATCCCACGACCTCCCGAAGCGAGAGAGGGATGCTCACCATATAGGGCCATCCAGTCTGGCATTATCAGGGTCATTCAGCCCTAATAGATGTTCACAGTGATGCTGACAGGGGCATTTTACAGACTTGAAAAGGAGTGCAAATCTGACTATCTATCACTTAAAGTACATTTGAAGATTTTTGAGTATGCTTCATATAAGTCTGTCCTTCTGTTCCCTGTGTGACCGGGCACGGGGGTCGAATCGACAGAGCGCGGGCCTCGCGTGTGGGAAGTCGGGAGTTCGGTTCCCGGTCGAGTCAAACCAATGAGTTATAAGATTGATACTTTTCACTTCCTAGCCAGGCGCTCAGCATTAATAGGATAGGGCGAGGACTGGTTAGCTCAGTGGTGCGGGTGGCCTGATTTCCCAGTGGGGCAGCACTATAAATTCACCATGGTCGTAATCGATTAACACGACCCGCGCGACTCTGGTCATCCGAGTCGGGAGAATTTCAAATCGAACACTGCGAGTGGAGTCGACAAATACACGTGCCATGTGCAAAATGATCTGACCCCAGTAACCCACCTCTTGGCTGGGGTTGGTTACAAGCGATGACGTCACATTTGCGCTTGTACCGTCTTGCAGGATAACAGCTACCAATACCAGTCATACATGTTTTTTTTAAAGAATAACCTAGATTAATGAAATGGAAATATAGCTAAACTATCCCATTATAAAGTACTTTAAATCCTATTTTGCTGTAGTTTTATCGGTTATTACAACAAAAAAAAACGGTTTGGGACTAAGCCATCATTTTTTCCACCCCGAGCGTGGAGAAGTGTATTCGATTATTCGACCCGAGTCTGTAGGATGTGCGCATGTGCCAAAAAGTGGCTCGGGTGACCCGAGTTGATTAATCGATTACGCCCCATGTGTGCACACTCTCACGACCTTATACGACCTTAAATGTTGCCAGGACGTAAAACTCCGAAAGCCAACCAAGCTTTCCCTGTGTGACATCACAGAACTATTAATAATAACAATGGGGAACGCAGCGTCTAATGGCGGGCAGACCAATCCTGGGTCCAGGCTCAAATAGCCCATCTTTAGGGTGATCGTCCATTAAGATTATATACAATATCCATGTAAGGAATACATGATGCAATCACGTGACCTGATCTTTAACAGTTTAAATCTGTCCAGTTTGCCCTTAAAGCCTTAGAGGAGATGTACGTTCCTGTATGCATTTAGATTGTTTGTTTGTTGTTGTTTTACGTCCTAGCAACATCTAAGGTCATATCAGGACGGGTACCGACTTGTGACAATACGCACTCATGGCGACTTTATAGTGGTGCCTCACTGCGAGACCAGACCACCAGCAGCATGACCTGATATCCCTGTCAGTCACATTATCCTGACACCAAGCCAACCAGTCCTTGCCCTATCCTAATAATACTGAGCGCCTGGCTAGGAAGCAATAACTACCAATGTTTAAGTCATTGGTTTGACTCGACCAGGGTTCAAATCCATAGGTTCAGATCACCCGATCTCCCAAAACAGGAGGCGGATGCTCAACTCATTCGGCCATCCCGTCTGGTGTGCATGCATTTAGATGTGGGCTGACACAGATATGTGGAGACTACCATCAGCTACCACCCACACAACCTCTGCACACACATATATCTATATACACACATAGTTATTTATAGACAAATGCAAAGCAGCCATTCTAAAGGGGGCTTCTTTTTAAATTTGTCAAACTCTAGCTTTGGTTAAAGTTGCATAGCCCTCTGGTTTTTGAGTTTCTATCACTTTCTGAGATAAATATATTAGGTTGATCATTATACTCTACCTTACATTAGATTGAAGTAACTTGAAGTCAAAATGGCTACCTTTTGAGATATTTATATTAATATTGAATTATGTCAAATTAGTTTTGGCATGCCTGCCAAAACTCTAACACCATAGTCTTCTGCAGTAACAGGTTCTATTAAATTGCATCAGTATTCCCTTATATGTGCTGATAAATGTTTAATAAATGCACCAGAATCTAAGCTAGTTATGTAGAATCAAATTTAGATAATTGTTTTGGTTTTGAAAATTTGATGTTTTCATCACACTATGCAGCTTTAAATTAAAATGTATTGAGCCTTTGCATTTAAAATGCAATTTATTTCCGTGGTGTGAATAAATAGACTTGGATGAGGATTATTTATGGATGATGAGTATTTATAAATATAGTGGTCCATTGCTGATTTTGTGGGCTATGAACCTGTATCAGGATGTCTACAACACATGCTGGTCCCATGTGGGCATCTATTCTGTGTACTCACGAGGTTCCATTTTGCTTAAAGTTGTACAGTCCGACGGTGTTAAGTTTCTGCCATTTCCTGAGGTAAATACAAAGGTTGATCGCTATAATCGACCTTACTTCAACATGGAGTAATTATTATTTTAAATGCCTTCATTTGAAGATATTTGAAGTTAAGACATGGCAATTTAATTTTGGAATGCACATCAACATTCTGGCATAATTGGAGTCAGTAACAGGCTCTATTAAGTTGGTTTAGCATCCCCTTCTACACAAGAACACACCCGTTCTGATATGTCGTTAGATGTTGCTAGGACGTAAAACAACAACAAACAAACCCAAGAACACATGGTTATGCCATATACACACATAGCGTATAGGATTCGCGCATAGGACTCCCGATCAGCTTAAAACTGCAGTCGGACCGATTCATTTTTCGAATCGGGAATCGCAATCGTAGTGCTAGCGCACACCTACCGTTTTAACCCTAAAAATTAGTTTTAGTCGTGAATCGCAATCGATAGGTGTGCTAGGGGAGTGCACACCTCATGATTTTTGGGTAGTTTTAGGTCGTATACGCTAGGTGGGTGCGGGGAAAACGATCGTATACGCTAGGTGTGTACCGGACATTAATAAGTGCACCAGAAGTTGGATAAGAAGGATCAAATTACATCAATGTTTTGGTGTCAACATTTTGTTGCGTTTATCCGATTAGGCAACTTTAACTTTCGTGATCAGATGAGAACCAGTGCTACCAACAGGATATTGGCCATATATACAATTAACTATCCCAAATGGAGACCTTCCCCCCCCCCCCCCCCCCCACGCCTTTCCCTATCTTCGTTCATGTGCATACAGATGGGATGGCCGAATGAGTTAGAGCGTCCGTCTCCTGTGTTGGTAGATCATGGGATCGTGGGTTCAAACCCTGGTCGAGTCAAACCAATGACTTAAAAATTGATACTTACCGCTTCCTAGCCTGGCGCTCGGCATTATTAGGATAGGGCAAGGAGCAGTGGAATGAGGAAGACCATTCGTCCATGGTTGAAATTTCCCCTGCTTAAACAACTAATGTACCAACAAATAAAAATAAAAATAAGGTATATATATATATATATTCATATATTTATATATATTTACAGATTCCCATCCACAGGCTATCAGATGTTTGAAAAAAACCTAACCACATTGACACTTGGTTAATGAATGCGCATATGTGGCAGTACAATGGCCGCCGACACTCTAGGCTCCGCAGTGACATGGCAAATATGATGGAGGCATCTAGGTAAAAACAACTAAATTGGGCTATGGACAGAATCTCAGTTTGATAAGTAGGATCAAATCTACATCAATATTTTGGTTTTGAAAATTTGAGGCTTTTATCGGACTAGGCAACTTTAACTTTTGTGATGAGATGAGAACACGTGCTATCAACCGGATATTGGCCGTATACAATTAACTATCCTGAATGGAGACCCCCCCCTCTCCTGCCCCCCACCCCCACCCCCACCCCCACCCCCCACCCCAGCACAATCTCCGGCGATGTGTGGATATACATGTATATATATACATATGTTTCCAGAGGGTATCGGATGTTAAAAAAAAACTTTAAAAAATATCACATTGACTTGACACTTGGCAAATGAATATGCACACTAACATCTGTGGCAATAAAATGGCCGCCGATACTCTATTCTCAGCAGTGACATGGCAGTTATGATGGAGTATGCATTCAGGTGAGGAGGACTAAATGGGGTTGTGGACAGTCAGGGCCATCAACATGGGACGAAGTCATGACTGTGTGTGTGTGTGGGGGGGGGGGGGGGTTGACAGGGTGTGAAGAGGGCCCCTCCACAGGGTGTGCACACGTCGTCTATCATCTCTGTGAGCGCGAAAGGCTTAAACTTAGATATGCACTATACCATGACCAGGCGGAGGCTACATATATGAGCCTGTCTCAAAAGGTGCTAGCTCTTCGTTTTTTTTGTCCATAGTAACGATTGATACAAAACAGCACATAAACGGTTACACTGAAAACACAAGGACATTTGTTTCAAATCAATATGTATTCTATTGGGATTATGAAACGCTATGTAAAAAGCAAATCAGTTTATCCTGAGCAAATGCATAAGTAGATAGTGTGTTGATCGTTACTATGGACAAAGTTTTGTCCCATATTGCTTAGCACCTTTTGAGACAGTCTCATATACACAACTATTATCAGTGCTTGGCTTATTGGGGTTTTGTGTTCTAGGAACATCTAAGGTCATGGGACCGGACGTGGTGGCCGAATCGGTAGAGCGCAGGTTTTCCGTGCGGACGGTCAGGAGTTCGAATCCCACTGAGTCAAACCAATGATTTATCAAAATTAATACTTATATACATAACTATTATCAGTGCTTGGCTTATTGGGCTTTTGTGTTCTAGGAACATCTAAGGTCATGGGACCGGACGTGCTGGCCGAATCGGTAGAGCGCAGGTTTTCCGTGCGGACGGTCAGGAGTTCGAATCCCACTGAGTCAAACCAATGATTTATCAAAATTGATACTTATTGCCACCTAATCTAGCGCTTGGTACTAATAGGAATGGGCAAGGATTGGCTAGCTCGGTGTCGGGATATCGTGACTGAGTGGGGTATCGGGTCATGGATATGTAGAACAAAATCTAGATAACTGGTTTTGAAAATTTGATGTTTTCATTGGACTTTGCAGGTTTAATGAACCTAATATCCACTTCGATGTGGAAACAAATGCTTAATAAGTCCACAGATATCTAAGTTCAGATCTCTATAAGTGCTTTGCTTTTTAAAATGTTATGTTTTTATCGGACTGTGCAGCTTTACTACAATGAATTGGTGAAAGTGTTTTATTATTGGCTGGTTGGTTAATGGAGTTTTACGTCCTGGCAACATCCAAGGTCATATCACGACGGGTACCCACTTGTGACAGCGCACACTCATGGCGACTTTATAGTGCTGCCCCACTGGGAGACCAGGCCACCAGCACCATGACCTGATATCCCACTCAGTCACATTATCCTGATACTGAGCCAACCAATCCTTTGCCATATCCTAATAATGCTGATTGTCTGGTGAGGGACTGACACGCATCAATGTTGTAAGTCATTGGTTTGACTCAACCGGGAATTGAACTCCCGATCTCCCGCACGGGAGGCTTGGGCTTTACCCATTCGGCTACGGCGTCCGGAGTTTTATCATTGAAAGCCATGCTTGTACATATTTATGAAAGCATATGTAATTGTGTGAGTGGGTGGGCTCGGGTGACTTGAACTGGGCCATAACCGAAGGCTAATGCCCATTTAAGATCACTCCACCCACCCAAGCGTACTATTACAGAGGCCTATTTATGGATGTAAAGTAATATCTTCCATGGTGGTTTTTTTCTCACTTATTTGATATATCCTATGTTATTTCATTATTTGTTATGTTGTTGTAGTATGGTTTAGATAGGCACATATTGGTGGGCTTTTGGGAATTGGCCCTGAAGCGTGACACTGGTATATGTATAAATATGCATATATATGTGTACATATATATATATATGTATGTATGTATATATGTATATATGTATATATGTATGTATATATGTATGTATATATGTATATATGTATATATGTATGTATATGTGTACATGTGTACATGTGTACATGTGTACATATGTATATATGTATATATGTATATATGTATATATGTATATATGTATATACGTATATATGTATATACGTATATATGTATATATGTATATATGTATATATGTATATATGAATACATGTTGCGCCCCGCGCAGGGGGCCGGCGAAGAGCAGCCGGACCCCCACCCCATGGGTGGGGGTGGGGTAGGGGGAGGGGGCAGGAACTACAGAGCTTATCACATGTGATAATGGGATTATCATTATCCGTATCTATATATACGTATATATATGTATATACAAACTATTATACACATATAAGTATATATGCACATCTATGAAAATATGTATATATATGTATATGTATGTATATATGTAATATATAATTGTGTACATGCCTTTTGTCCAGGCACTAAACTAAAGGTGTGGATGTGAAAATTTACTTTGAAGAGGACAAACTGAAAAGTACATCTATTTTTGATATTATATCTTCGTGTTTATTATATTAGTGTTGATTTACAAGGGACAAAAGTACCACCATATTAACGCAAAACACGCACATTGACCACACCACCAGCAGACAGTCAGTGCCTGAAATGGGGATATAATCCTTGTGATTCCAACATTACAAACGACTATAACAAAGCTTCACTTTCACTACAAATACCAAACTCACTAGACGAAGGGAGGAACTCTCAGCAACGACCAAATTTCTATGTGGGTCAATACTGATGTAAAGAATTTGACCTAGTTCTTACAAATGTGTTCAGCTCAGGTTAAAACCTTGCTATAATATCAAGCCAGCTACTGACTGTAATATATGCATAATAGACATCCAGGCACGTACTGAGAACAAAGGAATATGTAAATGAGATGACGTCACAGACAGAGGGTGCCGGCGGCTCGGGCCCTGGATTGGGAATAAACCATTCAGTATCCAGAAGTCAAAGTGTTCAGACGTTGTACTTTTACACAGACTACTAATGCCTGGTACACACCTCCCGTATGTGATTCATGCGCTAAAACTGACTGCGTTTCACAACCCGACCGGCCTGTTTCGCGACGTAAAACTGGCCGATTCATTTTTCGAATGTCTTGCGATTCGAGTTTTAAGCCCTAAAACTGAGTTTTAAGTCGCGAATTGCAAGGCTCTGGTGTGCTAGGGGGTCGCACACCTAACGCCTAAAACTCAAACTTAGTCATGAAACCGGCAGTTTTAGGTCGTATACGGGAGGTGTGTACCGGGCATAAGACCTAAACACCAATACTAGCTTCCACAAAAGTGAAATCCCACACTTGACACACAGCAAAAACTAGAAACATAACCCAATAGCATCATCCGTCCCTCCCATCTCAGCACTACTACGTCTGTACACACACTTAGCATCACATGTAAACACTGGCTTCTATTGCAGACCAATGGAAAAAGGATCCTTGCTGATCACTCCCAACTACTAACAAAGCAATGTAAATACCAGCAGATGGCAACCCATATTAGATAGGATGAAGTCGTGTTCTGCTGGTTTGTTATGACTGGAAAACCAGCACCCTGGTCCTTAGAAAAGAACATTACTTGAAACCACACCCCTTTGTACTGATACAAAATGCAGTTAGCTCCTCTGAGGTCACCCAAGGGGAACTTCCTAAATGACCTCAGTTAGCAAGATACATGATTGTTCTGGGGGTATTTAGCGAACGGCGAAATGGGTCAAATGTGGCCGAGATAAAGTGGAAAAGCAAAACTAAATTGAAAGCTTCTGGAAAGTATTGCGATTTAGAACTTACACCTTTAATTAACAGAGAACATTTAGGTTGATTGATTGGTGTATTTCATCATATAAATACGATTTTTGTTTTTTTTTGGGTGTAAATTAGTTGATTAAGAAAGGGAAATTTCAATCGTGGACGAATGGTCTGTCTCATTCCACTGCTCCTTGCCCTATCCTAATAATGCCGAGCACCAGACTAGGAAGTCACATGTATCAATTTTTAAGTCATCGGTTTGACTCATCATCATCATCATGCTGTCGGTCACGATGTGACAAAGACTGCTTTTATTACTTGACTGTCGCTCTCCATTTAGCTCTCTGCTGTGAGAGTGATGGCCATGAGTCGGTCTTAATGTCTCTCAGCTTCAGGTTTCTCTTGATGGTATCCTTGAACCGGAGGCGAGGGCGCCCTCGCTTTCTGTTTGACTCAACAAGGGTTCAAACCCACCATCCCATGATCTACCAGAATGGGAGACGGGCACTCAACTCATTCGGCCATCCCTGCCTTCTTATATTAAGTGGCTTGCATGTGCAGTCTCCACACAATCAGTAAACCTAGCTTGCAAATGCTGTCTTCACACAGTCACTTACCGAAATGCATGGATATGTATCGATGTGGCCATTCTGTTCCTTTTTCTGATTCTTTGCCCCATGACCATATTCACCTAACATTTAAGGCAAAGGCATTAGATTAGATTAGAGTATCTGAGCTGTTCCATACATCAACCGCCCTTAATGCTGCCACAGTGACATGGTTTTCTGTTTAGGGTTTGCTCCCTTAGCCTTCGGTTCTGTCAAGAACCTGTACCACAAGGCAGTGGTTTACAACTCTGCAGGGCAGGGGCGTCAAACTCCCTGAGGTATTGCAGTCCTGGATATATTACAATAAAAACAGCAAAAGGAAGACTCCATAGACACCCTACAAGGAAATATAACAGCTCTACAACTCAGCGACATAGGAGTAGAGAATACGTGACTTGATTGAGAGTTGGTCAGACTAAACACCGTTTTTCCCACATTAAAAACATTGTATCAACATAATTTGCAAATTACTTTGGGAAGAAAGCGAGGGCTCGAGTGGGATTTGATTAAAAGCTCTTCCGAGGTGATCGCATCACTTCACCTTGGTCTAAACCTTCCGAGAGCTGTCAGCAAAAACCGACAGGAGGGAAAGGGGTGGTGGTTGGGGGTGGTGGGAATGGGGGTGTTCGGAAAGCCTCCACATGTTGCTTGTTTTGGTTCACTATCAGGCTGTAGGCCTCTAATAGGAAATTAGGGGTGTTTGGAAAGTGGCCGCATGTTGCTTGTTTTGGTTCACTATCAGGATGTAAGCCTCTAATACAAAATTAAGGGTGTTCGGAAAGTGCTCGCGTGTTGCTTGTTTTGGTTCATTATCAGGCTGTAAGCCTCTAATACAAAATTAAGGGTGTTCGGAAAGTGCTCGCATGTTGCTTGTTTTGGTTGACTATCAGGTTGTATGCCACTAATACAAAATAAATTAATGCTTAGCTTTAACTGGGCCGATTATATCAGTCCTGGTCCGGTTCTGCTTGTGACCGACTGACTAGGAACACAGGCTAGGAAGACACAATTTATTCCCAACCGGGCGCGGTGGCCGAATCGGTAGAGTGCTGGCCTCACGTGCGGGAGATTGGGAGTTCAGTTCCCGGTCGAGTCAAATCAATGACTTCTAATCGATACTTGTCGCTTCCTAGCCTGGCTCTTGGCATTAATAAAATAAGGCAAGGACTGGTTAGCTCCATGTCAGGATAATGTGACTGAGTGGGATATCCCAGTGGCCTTATTTTGCAGTGGGCAGAACTGTAAATTCATCATGAGTGTGCACTGTCACAAGTCGGTACCCATCCTGATATGACCTTAGATGTTGCCAGGACATAAGACTCTAACAACCATCCAACCAACCAATTTATTCCCATATCAGCATATATGGCCTCTCAGTGTAACGCTGCAACTGTTGTTTGTCAAATTATACACATTCTCCGCTGAGTGGCTGGTGACAAACTGGCTAAATCGCACTGTTTATTGCAGCATTGAGAGAGAGCCCATGATGTTCTACATGGCATGTGAGTTGAACATGACAGTAACGAATTGTAAAATATTCAGATTTTCAACGATAGGGGGAATGCAAATGTTCTATTACGAAAAGGGTATACGTGACCAGGTGCGTATATGTATATATATGTAAGTGCTGGTGGTGCCTGAATGGAATGTAAATACACATAGTGGCTGGGCTGTGTGTAAGGGGCACTCAAGGCCTACACCCTCCCCCTCTATTGGGTAGGATCACCACACTCAGGGTCAAGGTTCATGGCTGGTGGTGTCCAGAGGGGCCACACAGCTTGGTGGTGGTGGGCAGACCACTCGTAGCCATGGGGACCAGGAATGCTTCATCCCTATTGGCAGAGCCAAGAATGCTTGTTTCTCATTCAGAGAAAAGGGTGGGGTGATACTCTACAATGTACCCATGTACCATATATAATAAACCAGAGAGGCTTGGACACTCTCTTCTCACGCTCTTACTTTACTTTACTGTCTCTTTCTCTCCGTCTGTAATATTTTCCAGTTTAGCCTACCTACATAGCCACAGATTCGAACACGCAACGCTACAGAATGGTAGAGTATGATTGGCTGGTGGCGGCCGTCACTAGGTGGTGGTTATGGTATGAGCAGGTGTTGGCACGGTGAGCTGATGCCATACGGTGGTGGTACTCCTCCTTTTGTGCAGACTGAAAGTGTGGCGGGTTATTGTATGTTTAAAGTGGGTTATTTTTTTTAAAGTGAGGAAGACACCCCATTGTGTGTGGTATTATGGGCAGGTTTTGTGTGAGACTCTACACCATCACGCACACATTCACCATTCAAACAGAGGATATCCGCCATTGCTCGGATGGTGCTGCCCCATTTCGGTGTCTGCAGCTACAGGCATTATTTGAAGGTCAAGGTCAGGGCACTGCATACACACCATATTGTCATGGGAGTTAACTTATGAGTGCAATGTATATACATCATATAGCATCACACGGGGCGTAATCGATTAATCGACTCTGGTCACCCGAGCCACTTTTTGGCGCATGCGCACATCCTGCAGACTCAGGTCGAATAATCGAATAAGCTTCTCCACACTCGGGTGACAAAAATGGTGGCCCTTTTATTTGTTTTTTTAGTAGCCGATATAATTACAGCAAAATATGATTGAACTATTTTTATGATGGCATAGTTTAGTGATATTTCCATTTCATTAATCTATGTTATTACAAAAAAAAAAGATGTATGACTGGTACCGGTGGCTGTTATCCTGCAGGACGGTACCAGCGCAAATGTGACATCATCGCTCCTTGCAAACCCCAGCCAAGAGGTGGGTTACTGGGGTCGGGTAGGTTTGCACACGGCACATGTATTTCTCGACTCCACTCGCGGTGTTAGATTTGAAATTCTGACGACTCGAGTGACCAGAGTCACCCGTGTCGTGTTAATCGATTACGGCCCATGTGTGTGTTGCAAGCAAGCCAGCCTAAAAGTGCACCATGTCTAGTGTGGGATTTGAACCCACATGTGTGCCCTTCTGAAACGAGGGCCATGACCGTCGGACCAACTAGCATCCCCGATGCAATCAGCCGTTCTATGTATACCTGCCTATGTGATTAGTTAGGGCCTAATTAGTTAAGTGAAGCCTACTACATTTTTGTTTTGGTAAAACAGTTTATTTATCAGAACACAATTTTGTCAGCGCCGAGGCAGTGGTACACCGGCCGTTTACATTACATTGGAAATAGGTAGATCAGCTGGTATTTTATTATTAATTCCCTTAATAGTTCACATTAAACATTGCCTTCATTTTTTTATTTTGATAAAATAGTTTATTCAGGGTATACACCTAGTATCACGCGCCGGAGCACTTGCTTTCCGGCAATAAGACATGCTGACTACTAATATAGAAATGAAATAATGGATTATATATTAACAATAATCAGTCAGGATTTCAGAATGTTCTAATATTAATATCCGTTGTTCTGATGCCCATAAACTTAATGTCTCTTGGGCCCCGTGGCGTAATGCCCCTGCAGTGGGGCAGCACTATAAAGTTGCCATGAACGCGCACTGTCACATTGCTTGTTGGAGTTTTATTAACATCTATCTTCATATCAGGATGGGTACCGGCTTGTGACAGTGCGCACTCATGACTACTTTATAGTGCTGCCCCTCTGGGAAATCAGGCCACTGACACCATGACCTGATATCCTACTCAGTCACATTATCCAAACTCTGAGCTAACCAGTCCTATTAATGCTGAGCGCCAGGCTAGGAAGCGACGAGTATTAATTTGATAAGTCATTGTTTGACTCGACCGGGAACCAAACTCCTGATCTCCCACACGCAAGGCTTGCGCTCTATCGATTCGGCCACCGCGCCCGGTCTTTCATCGGATTATGCAGCTTTAATCAGCCTTTTTCTCAGCTTATTGAAACTTATACAAATCTCAATCTCAGATCTCAATTATATACATATCAATTTCAGTCATGCTCACTTTTGTTGTTGTTGTTTTGTTTTTTGTTCAAGCGTTTTTATTCCTCTGATCAACATGTTGTCAGTGCTTCCATCCGTAATGACAATTGCCACTACACAGTAAACAAATCTACAACAATGTAGATAGACAATTACAGGGAAATAAGCAAAACATTGGCAAATGAATGATAGGTAAAGAACAAGATAAGAGAAAAAAGAAACACCAACGGGGAGGTAACCATGTTAGACTAGTATGGTAAGCCTTAGTAGGGGGTGGGGCATAACTGATTATCTTTCTAGTGGTGACATACTCGTTGAAAGGGTGATAGTGGGATGTAGGGTGGGCCTTTGTGATTGAACTGGTCATCATGGTAATCTCAGGTGGGGCCGTTTGAGTTAGTAAGTAGGTAAATATTGATTAATTATGTACCTCAGTAGGATCCAACTAGAATCATTTCCAGGCTCATTCCGTTGTAGATGGGTTTTTTGGTCTAGTTGGCCACTACTGGTTGAGTTTACAGTGAAGGTTTGTTTGGGGGAGAGAGGGGGGTGCAGGGAAAGGAATGACAACACCGAACCCAGTGTGGCATTGAACTGCTTTGGCCTAGGCTCGTTGATTTAGATGTGCATGGAGGTTTATCTTGAGCATTTTGTAACAATCACTGTTCCTGACACGTACTGGTAGCTTCCAGAGTGCTCCCCCCAGAACAAGCGGTGACTTTTTCATTTTATAGTTTGTTTGTTTAATGACCCCCCAACATTTCTTTTCTAAGCTACATTATTTTAACTGCTACACACATGGCTATGTGAAGATAACAGTGCTATGTGAGATATATACCATGTTATGCGAATATTATTGATATGAGATCAACAGCTTGGTACCTTCCTCCCCTGCATCTCCCATAGGTGCAGCACTATATTGCTTTGACTTTTGCCGAGCAGCCTGACCACCAGCCTGCTTGTTTCTAAGCTGCAAAAGCAGCTCTGGGGAGCCAATTTAATAACAGAAAGATAAGTATGGATGCGTTATATTCACAAGTTTAGTTCCTCAGTGTTGGTAACAGATCTACGTCAATGAATAGAGCATAGGCAGGGTCGCTGGAGGTAGTACCAGGGTGCCATGGCTGGGTGACGTGGGTGACGTGGGTGACGTGGGTGACATGGGTGACGTGGGTGACGTTGGTGATGTGGGTGACGTGGGTGACGTGGGTGACGTGGCTGACCAGCAATCCGATGGTGACTGCGGCGAGAGCGTAGGCAGGGTGGCTGGAGGTAGTTCCAGGGTGCCATGGCTGGGTGACGTGGGTCACCAGGGTGACAGAGGGGCATGGGTGACCATGCTGCCCTCCACGGCTGCGTCTGGGCGGCGTTTCGATTGGTGATCTCTGAGGGGTTGTCGGTAGTGGTGACGGGGTTGTCGGCATGGGTGTGGGTGAGGCGCCGGAGGTGGCCCCCCCCGGGCCGGCCCGGGGGGGGGGGCGGTGGATCAAAAATCCGCCGAGGCGGCCGGGGTCTGGCGTCTCCCGGTGTGCTGCACCTCGGCCGACGCCAGGATCTCAGGGCGGGCCGTGATCTGTTGAGGCGCCTGGAGGGTGGCGGCCTCGGGGCATTTCCTCGACCACCCAACGAGGTGCGCCCGAGGTGCCGGGATGGGCAGGGTCGCTTGAGGTGGCGGCGGAGGGCGGGCCCCGCCCGCGGCGCGCGCCCGAGGTGCTGGAGTGAAGCCGTGGTGTCGCCGGCTTGGCGCTTCGGCGCAGGTGAGGTGCCTCCCGGCGAGCCCGAGGAGGGTCCCGGTCGGCCCCCCGCGGAGGTGTGCCCGAGGTGCAGGGGTGGGCAGGGTCGCTTGAGGCGGCGGCGGGGGCGGGCCCCGCCCGCGGCGCGCGCCCAAGGTGCTGGGGCGGGCGCCGTGGTGTAGGCGGCTTGGCGCCTCGGCGCAGGTGAGGGGGTCGCCGGTGGGCCTCGGGGTCCCCCCGAGGGGATGCAGCGGTCCGAGGTGAAGACAGCCCAACAGGAAATGGGCGTGCTGGAGCGGTCCGAGGGGAGGCAGCGGTCCGAGGTGAAGGCAGCCAAACAGGAAAAAGGCGGCGGCGGAAAACAGCTTAGCAACCAAAAAGCAGAACATTGGTTATTCAATAGCAGTGACAGCGTATCGAGAGAGTTATAGAAAGAATAGTCAATTCAGCTGCACAAGCAAAACATTGATCTATTAATGTCACACGTATTGTGTGTCAACGTTTGACCTTTCAGTTGAGTACCTATTTCAATATCTGCAAAAAAAACCTCATTTGAATTCTCTGTAATACTCTGATCGGGTGTCTAGCTCTATTCATGTATTGGGATAAATAGACTCCCATGTCACGATTGGCTTCAAATAACCTTTCTTAGCTTGAGTTGGCTTCCGTGGTTCAAATTGCAACATGCTGTAAAAATATACAGATTTTCGGTTCCAGTTTATATATTAGTAAAGAACATTATTATTCTCAGGCGACGGAGTTGGGTACCGCTGTTATGTATTAGATAAACAATGGGTGCCCACTCGCTTTGTGACATAAGTGACTATGTGGAAATGTGATAACACATAGTGACCGAGATTATGATGTGATGTTCATACTTAAGACACAGTTAATAATTATTGAAATGTTCCCTTCATGTACCAGAAAGAGTGAAATTGAAGGAGAGAAGCATTGATATATGTTTGTTGTAACTGTTGACGACTACTTGTTACCACGGGACCGCTGGACAAGCACACCCAGCCATTCTGCATATATTAGGGACACCACCTGCAGTCGGGGTTGAGTGACAGTTTCCCCCTTCTAGGGCATTGCCCACCCAGGCTGTAGAGGGTGTCTGATTGGCTGGCTGTGTGAGTCCAGTCACCTGCATTCCTTATACCTGCCACGCATACCCCACATGAAGCACTCGTGGAGGAGACTCCACTTTCTACACTCAAACTAGCAACATCTATTCCAAAGACACTGAGCTGTGTGCAACAACCATTGGACTCTGGTACAATGGGCTGTAGGCATTGATTCTGATATACACCAGCAAGAGTCGTGATGATCTGTGTGGCAGTTGGTAAGGAGTGAGGGTGATAGGTCGCAAGTAGGTGAACAGGGGTTGATGCCAATAAAGCACAACTTCTTCACTGTCAATCTTGCGCAACTTGCCTTCCTTTCTTCCTTATGAGTTGTTGAGAGTAATGACAGGTGGGGACCTACAGACAGTTGTCAGAACACACCTGTAGAGCATAGTAATGTTTGGGGTTCAGACGGCCGAGTTCCGACATATTACAATGCACCATACACAGCAAATTCAAACAAAAGTTTACTGATTACAGTTAAGCCGGAAAAAAATCATGTCCTAAAAAAAGAAAAGTTGACAACAAGTTTGGGTAGATGCATGGTGTTGATGCATCAATCTTTACATTTTCACTTTAGCACAAAACCATATATGCATACTTTTGATACATTTTGTGGGATTGATTAAGTATATCTAGTATTACTTACAGGTTAACATACAGATCTTCTTCTGGCTGATCTAGGCCCTAATGGGCCTCTAATGCCAGCTCGTTATGGCAAACAGAACTTTTTTTTGCACACATATGTAGGTCGACGGTGCCCTGAAGTCGTATAATTGTGGGTGTCCTCTCCAATGTCTGTCCACCCTTCTCTCAAATGCTTCTACTTTTGGTGCTTCAACCACTTGTTCTGGGACACTGTTCCATGGATCTGTCACTGGAAAGAAAAATGAGTGCTTCCTGACCTCAAGTCTGGACCTTTCCTTGAAGATCTTATACCGCTGGCCTCTGGTGCTACTATTTGTTCTGAGGTTGAACAAACCTCTTGTGACATCACTGTCATAGACTCCATTAATGATCTTATAAGTCTCTATCATATCTCCCTTGAGGTGATGATATGAAAATATTGGTAGGTTAAGTCTCCTCAGGTGATCTTCATATGACATCACTCCCAATCCTGGGATCATCCTTGTCACGCGACGTTGTACATTTTCCAGAGCTACAATGTGCTTAGCCAGGTGAGGAGCCCAACCTTGGACTTACCAGAAACTTGTGTAATGTGACCAGAGTGCTCTCATGCTTATATTGAAATGTATAGTGTATCACTCCCAAGATTGAGTTCGCCTTGTTGACTTTTGCAGCGATGTGGTGTTCAATTTACAGTAAATAATCACTCCAAAATCCTTCTCCTGGTTGGGTTTTGTTAGTGGAGTATGACCATCTCCCAGTGTCTATTTACTCTGTCAGGCATATCCCTAAGTCCCACTCTAATCTGTTAGCATTTTTCTGGGTGAAATCTCAATTACAATTTTCCAGTTCACTTGTATGTTCTGTGAAGATCTTGCTGTAGTAGAGTACAATCCTGCTCATCAAAAATGCCTCTAAATAGCTTCATATCGTCCGCAAAGAGAAACAGGTAGGAGTCTAACACCTGGGACAGCAAATCATTTATATAAATAACCAACAACAGATGTCCAAGTACTGATCCCTGTGGAATCCCACTCAGAACACTCTGCCAATCTGAAAAGGACCCTTGTACCCTAACTCTCTGTTGTCTAGTTGTGAGAAATCCTTTTATCCAGTTAAGTATGTTACCTGATATTCCATAACTTTGGATTTTGCTCAGTAGGCTTCCATGTGGGACCTTGTCAAATCCCTTCATAACATCACAGTAGATGACATCAACAACTCCACCCTCGTCCATTCAGTCCATTTGTCTAGTACAATCAGCAGTTGTAGCACAGTTGATCTCCTCCCCCCCCTAGACCCCCAAAAATCCAAATTATTTGTTGCTGAAGCATTTGTTCTCCTTCATATGACTGATTATCTTTTCTCGGATAACTAATTCTGCCATCTTCTCTACCACACTTGTTAGGCTCACTGGCTGATAATTTCCTACCTTTTGTTTTGGACCCCTCTTGTAGATGGCTGAAACATGATCACTCTTCCAGTCTGAGGGCAATATTCCTGTATGTATTGAGCTACTGATAATAATGGATAGTGGTATGTGTGAGATGTCACTTAGCTCACTCAATAACCTAGGATGTATCTGATCTGGGCCTGGTGCTAACATACACAGAGGCAACAATAAGTATTTGACTTGCTACAAACAGAAGACTTAATTATCACCATCGTAACCTGGAAACAAAATATGTGGCGCCTCAGTTTCAGAGAATGACCCAGATACAGCTGCGACTCCATAAATGCTAAGACCAGATGGGATGTCCGAATGAGTTGAGCATACATCTCCCTTTTTGGTAGATCATGGGATTCTAACTTTGTCCAGTCAACTTAAAGAAATTATACTTGTCACTTCCTAGCCAGGCGCACTGCATTATTAGGATAGGGCAAGGACTGGTTGGCTCAGAGTCCAGATAATGTAACTGAATGGGATATCATGTGATAGTGCTGACAGCCAGGTCTCCCAGTGGGGCATCACTATAAAGTCACCATGAGCGTGCACTGCAACAAGTCGATACCCGTCGTGATATGTATGACCTTAGATGTTGCCAGGACGTAAAACTCCGACAACCAACCAACCGTAAATGCGAACCCCTCACCCTCGTAGCTGCTATGCTCACGCCACTACACGACAGGCAAGCACTGTCTCGACGGACTGTGTAAGTTATGCAGGGCATTGTGCAGGGAAGTAACTCTATAGCTCAATGAGCCGGGCGACATCTCGATCAGGACAAAGCTGGATAAGACCCCTCCCCCCAACCAGCAGCGTGCCATCAGTTGGTTGTTGGAGTTTTATGCCCTGGCAACATCTAATGTCATATCAGGATGGGTGCCGACTTGTGACAGTGCGCACTCATGGCAACTTCATAGTACTGCCCCACAGGGAAACCAGGCCACCAGCACCGTGACCTGATATCACACTCAGTCACATTATCCTGACACTGAGCCAATCAGTCCTTGTCCTGTCCTAATAATGCCGAGCGCCTGGCTAGGAAGCGACAAGTATAAATTTTGAATTCATTGGTTTGACTCGACCAGGGTTCGAACCCGTGGGGTCGAATCCCACGATCTACCAAAACGGGAGACGGAAGCTTAACCCACTCAGCCATCCCGTCTGGTGCTACTACAGGTAGTTGAATGACTAGGCGCGGCTTGTGTACCTGCAGTAAGGGTTGTCTTACCCTCTGCGACACATCATCAGGAAACCCGGTAATTAACCCAATAGGATTGATGCATGCTTTAGTGCACACCCGCAACAGAATGCCGCCTGTATTCAATTAATAAAACCCACCAAAACCAACAAACTAAAGATACCATTATCTAAGGTAGACATGTTGCTTCATTTGAATAGAATGTCTATATATATATATATGTATATATATATATATATATATATATATATGAAGAGTTCAGCTGCAAAACGCAATTCTGAAAATTTAGATAAACATGAGTGTCAAACTTTCAGAAGGTAAATTTTGTACATACCTACTCTTTTGTTCATTGCTCCATAACCTTCTCTTCACAAGAAATGTGGAATTTGTCCGAATTAAAATTAGCTTCAGATAAAAATGTCATACTTTGTATTTTTTTTTATTGCCGTTTATGGGGTTTCGTGCCTGAACTCTTCATGAAAACGTTCTGGGCGCAATTGACAATGTTAGCGCTGGAAGTATGGTTGAGCCCTGGTGGCGCCACCAGGACCCGTATGAGTAAAGAGCAAATACATGCAGAGAGCCCATTGGCTAATAATATGTGAGGAGTGATTGGCTAATAATATAATATCAGAATAATATAATATAATATAATATAATAAACATATAGAAAATCCCTTCAGTGGCTTTATACTCGCATAATGCTAATCCTCATCACTAACTCAGCTCCATGGACTGTGGCAGTCTCTCATAGTCATCTACTGCTCCAGCCTCCCAACCTCAGCTCCTATCGTGGCGCCAGCACCCCTTCACCCTGCAACCGCCACTCACTGTGCCACTGAAAATGTTATATATACATATATACCGTATATGTCCCAATAGATGCTCACTGCGCGAGTGCAGATACATGGATGCGCATATATTCAAAGTTAAAGAATTTCATGGATTTGTTTTTGTCGTGCCTCTGAAATAAAGTGGGATTGTCTTATTTTATGTGCATTCAGTCTGAATATCATTGTAAATTTTTATTTGTTTTTGTCATGCCTCTGAAATAAAGTGGGATTGTCTTATTTTATGTGCATTCAGTCTGAATATCATTGTAAATTTGTGCGTGCTTTCAATTTTGAAATGGGACTGTGTGCTTCTATTGGGTAGCATGCTTATATTGGGACGGTATATGTGTGTATATATATATAAAGTGGTCAGGCCTGCCAACAGGGGATCAATCAATCAATCAATCCGTCAGTCAGTCAGACTGTCCGTCCATCCTTCCGTCCGTCTGTCTGTCTGTCTGCCTGTCTGTGTGTCTGTCTCTCTGTATGTATATCTATCTATCTATGTATCTATTTGTCTTTATTCTATTTATATATCTATCTGCATGTCTGTGTCTTTGCCTATCTGTCTATCTATCCATCTATCTATATACCAATCTGTCTGTCTATCTATCTATCTATATATCTATCTATATATATATATCTATCTATCTATCTATCTATCTATGTATCTATCTATCTATATATCTATTTAACAGTAACTAGCTGCAGTGCATCAGGTTGGGGCGGTCATTGGCTTAGTACCTACGCTAGTGTGAAGGGTGTGGGGGGGGGGTGGCAGTGGGGGAATGCCTTGTGTGGTTTGCTGTGTGAGGAGTGATGAACGCTTGTGTGGGCGCAGTGTGGATTAAGTTGACATGATATGAGGTGAACCTGGTCAGTAAACAACAACATGGTGAGCGTGTCCAGCTTTAATGATGTGTTATCTGAGTTGCTCATTGTTAGTTGCTCATTGCTAGTTCCTGTACCTGTGTGGCTCTTTGATATGTAGGTGTTGGCGTATTGAGCTGATGGGAGACCAACATTGTATTGTGGAGATAAGTGGGTTCATTTGTTGTGGTTTTACTTCCTAGCAACATCTAACATCATATCAGGATGGGTACCAATTTGTGACAGTGCGCACTCATGAGAACTATAAAGTGCTGCCCCAGTGGGAAACCAGGCCACAGGCACCATGACCTGATATCCCACTTAGTCACATTATCCTGGCACTGAGCTAACCAGTCATTGCCCTATCCTATTAATGTTGAGTGCCTGGCTACATATATCAATTTTTAAGTCATCGGCTTGACTCAACCAGAACCTGTAAGTGTGAATCCCACGATCTACCAAAACGGGAAACGGACACTCAACTCATTCGCCCATCCCGTCTGGTCACACATACCTGTAAATGGCGCTGTAATAATTCATCAGAACGGCGAAAGGACATGACGCGATAAGCCCAAAAGCGCCTGCTCAGGTCTGATTGCTCCTTCAGGTAACCAGATCAGGGCCTCTCCGATTCGCCCATCCTACCTCAGAGATGCTACATGAGATGGCCTAATGGTTGGAGTGTCCGCTTCACGTGGGAACAGGTCATGGTATTTGTCATACTCATTGGTGGGGGACACCTTTTTTTGTTCACCTTTCTTCACCTTATATTTTCGTTGCTAAATAGATCCATTCTCACTAAGCACAGAGGTGAAGCGAGTGGATCATTTTAATTCAATCATGACTTGTTTTTAGTAATACGCTCAACCTAGCATGTTTGGTATGGCATTAGGGACCCTTCGGAATTGTCAACATTTCCACAAGCATACACACTGAACATAGAAAGGAAAGGGTTAAGTAAGACCCATTGTACACCTTTGAAAAATACTAAAATGTTGGTCAAATGAATGTAAAATATCCACATTCTTTTTATTGTGCACTTCATGGGGGGAGGAGAAGGGGGGATTATGAAAAACTGCATGTTTTGTAAACTTGTGAAGACGTTGAGAATTGTGAAAGACCCCTTAAGACTGTATGCATGTAGGTGCTCTATAGACCTATTTCATATGCCATCAGCATGGGTATTTAGGTCAGTGCATGCGCAGTTTGGCTGCAGGATGACACACTGTCACACTGCAAACTCAATGGCTATGAGCAATCTTCTTACAAAAAAAGGGAAATATCTCTAAAACCACACCACCTAGACACAAACCGCTTGTAACATAATATATAGAAATCATATTCCACGAATAGATTATATTAAATTCATAAGGTTAGGGTTCTGCATTCCTATTAATTTTGAATAAAATAAACATTTTGCACTGCGCGTACCGGGAACTCAATGCATTGTCAAGGGCCTTGAGCAATCTTCTTACAGAAAAAGTGAAATATCTCTAAAACCACACCACCTAGACACAAACCGCTTGGAACACATATAGAAAACATATTCAATGAATAGATTATATTAAATTTATATGGTTAGGTCTTTGTATTTCTATTAATTTTGAATAAAATAAACTTTTGCACTGCGCATACGGCAAACTCAATGCATTGTCAATGGCGGTGATCAATCTTCATACAGAAAAAGTCAAATATCTCTAAAACCACACCACCTATACACAAACCGCTTGGAAGACATATAGCAACTATATTCAACGAATAGATTATATTAAATTTATAAGGTTAGGCTTCTGCATTTCTATTAATTTTGAATAAAATAAACGTTTTGCACTACACGTACCTGCAAACTCAATGGCAGGGTGCATTCGTTCTGCAGCCAAGCTGCGCGCGCATACACGATGTTAGTAAACATTGAAATAGGTCTATATAGTAATTCGGATTTTATGTCCGGTGCTCGCTATGACACCAAGGATTTTATATATAAGGATGACAAAGCGAGACTGTTTGAGGCTCTCCTAGTATGAAATCAGAAAATATGGCCGCTATATTGGAAGCATGATAATGAGTGATGATAGGGGCAACCTCGAAGATTCAAGGCCCCTGTAGCTGTGTTGATTAGACATGACGATGGCGGCCACAACAACTGCACACTAATCAGTGAGACACCTGGGCCCGTATTCATGGGCTGGTGCCAGGCATAGCCGGTGCTACATGCTAGCTCTGGGGTAGCTATCACCGGCTAGCGGCGGGTTGGAGAAATAGGTCAAGTCGTATTCACCAATGTCCAAGCCGGGGCGGATAGCTAACCGTGAAGTTATTTATAGATTTGGGAATTCCCTCGATTCGACAATATTAATATCGCCGCCTATGCGACAGGAGCATTAATACAGCTTCGATTTTAGGGTTAATTTGATGAAATTTCACTTATTGCATATGTAAATCTGTCAAATATGATCGCATTGAATATATTTGGGCCTAATATATTGCCGCCGATGCGGCGGCCATGGCGATGTTTAGTTGACGTTTGACAGTATGGATATAGACGTTGATGCGGCGGTGGCGATTCGTTTAGTTTACATTCGTCGATTCGACAATATGCATAATGCCGCATATGCGGCGGCAGCGTTAATAACGGTTCGATTTTAGGGTTAATTTGATTAAATTTCACTTATTGCGTATGTAAAACTGTCAAATATGATCGCATTGAATGGATTGACATCCACACACACACACTAACCAGCGCAGCTTGCAGTTACCCATGATTTGAAAGTGGGGTAGCTTAGCCTAGGCTACGGTCGGCGGCTAGCGCTGGCACAGGCACATGAATACGGATTTTCCACCGTTAGCCATGTGGGGCTACCGTAGCCGTGGTTAAGGCCCTGGCACCAGCATATGAATACGGGCCCTGCTCAAGGCAGTAGCTACAAGCACGTGAGCATTGTTGTCATGCAGCCAGTACTGTAATATAGCTTCGGAATGTATGTACTAATTGAAAACAGAACGAGACAGTAGTATAAAGTGGCAATTTTTAATTCTTTCTATCTTAGCTTGTTACATTACTCTTTCATGATGGGATGACCTTAGATATTTCAAGGATTACAGGCACTTAACCCTATCAATACATCATATTAGTTGGGTGGGTGGGACGGCAAATCTGGGCGGCAGAAGTACGTCCTCTCGGTTTGAAAAGTCTGGTCGAAGTGAATATCTCCAGTGCCACGTCATCGGCTTTGACTGGAAATCACTATAGGTGGCGCATCAATCGGTGACCATTTTAGTTCTAAAAGCGAATATAGATGTCGCCAACAGTCTGATTTTAATCTAACTTCGTAGTTCAAGAAGTATCATGTAGATGGCGTGTCGATCAGCGGCCAAAGTTATTAGTTCTAAGAATAGAATATAGTCGGCGCCATGGTGCCCTAATCTACTGAAATTCACAGTCTCGTTCATTCAATTACCCATGTTGCGCACATCATGGACAATTGAAAACAGAACGAGACAGTAGTATAAAGTGGCAATTTTTAATTCTTTCTATCTTAGCTTGTTACATTACTCTTTCATGATGGGATGACCTTAGATATTTCAAGGATTACAGGCACTTAACCAAAAAAATAGAGCAAGTGTCCTGGGATCCGATGAAACCAACTGCCTTGGTAGATAATCATGCACTGCGTCGGAGGTCCAATGACCCAATTGTTTGATGTTGCTGATTGACGATCGTTGCAGAGCACAGGCTTGTGCACCACCTCGTCTCAGACTATGCAGTGTCATTGCCACTGGGGCCGGATGACCTGCCATGGACAGGGCCAGTGGTATGGTGTCAAGCAACACGGTTGCACGTAGAGGTGATCCGTTGGTAGTCAGGAAGGCAGGTGAAATGGTGTCCTGGACACGTAATCCTTCCACGCTTGATGTGGACAGTAGGGCGATCCAGGTATCGCCGGAATGAGAAATGTCTCTTGGAGACGATGACTTGTATTGGGTTTTGATTACCGGACTCGGACATTGATGCCCACTGCGGTTAGCCTCACATCCCTGGCCCGAAGATAATGGCCAGGGTCAGAGCTGCCAATTTCAGGAAAAAAGGCTACTCTGTCGGAGGAGTGTGCGATGATAGTTGCTAGCACCGGTAGTCCAATATGGCACATGGTAATGTGAGTCGATCTTTGAGGTGTATTAGATACGACATAATGTGGTACTGCGACGGTCGCAGTGGGTCTGCGTGATGTTCTTGCATATAACTGTAGTATTCCCTTGCCTGGGCTGCCTTATTCCTCCAGGTCCCAATCGCCAGCCCCGCCTTAATGGCAGCAATAAGCCGCTGATGGTGACGTTGTGAGTAACCTGGGGAGAGAAGGCAAAAATTTAACTATCGATCCCAGGTTACAGGTTAGGGGTCAACGCATTGTCATGTGTCACAATCACCGATTCCAGGCCAGCCTCAGCAAAAGTCTCTGGGCTAGACTCCTTGCACGGAAGTCGAAACACATATGACCTAGAGCATCAGGAGAATGATGTCCTTAAGGGTAACGTTTTCTACCTTGTTTTATGTTTTATGGCCTCGATGTGGGTCACCGTCTGGTCGATGGCCGCATTACCTGAGTTATATGTCTGGCATATCTACTCGTGGTTTAGTGTGGCTATGTATACTTAAGCCTGTGTCACTTTGTTCCACGAGTATATCCAACAGCGGGAAAAAAGAGTCTGGGCATGTATGTTACAAGAGTTGTTACATTCCCGCATTAACAGCACTGGCGGTTGTCAGGGAGATTTGCCGACGTCAGCATTTGAGGTAAGATTTTAGACGGATGAAGAATGCTTTGCGGTTTCATGTCATTACTCAAATCCCATGCACTGCCCGACCTCCAGGTCATGGTGATGTCAGCACTCCCTGAGACTTTGCGTCTGCGACAACGTCTAGACGGTCACCATCACAGCAGCCAGACAAGATCTGGGTGTAGTTTGCATGCACTCTGCGTACTGATAACTTTTGTCTGGCCGAGTGCGAGATCTGGGTCAGCGTCTGGTCCATGGTGCTTATGTACAGTTCAGTGTAATTAGCAGGGTGGTGGGTGAAAAAGAGGTCTCTGGCATATGTATGGTGCAATAGTTGTTACATTGTTGCATTGTGGAAATCAACAGGGTTGTTATTTTCCGATTACCTTGTTTTTTACCCAACTTTAATGTGGGTCACCATTCCAATACAATCAAAGCTGTCGGTTGCATGTGAGGTTCGCTGATGTCAGCATTGAGAATTATAATGTAGATTGTCAGCTTTTGTTACTTAACTTATTGTGTTTTTGTTTCTTGATGTTGGTCACCATTTCTGTAATGTCAGCACTGGCGGTTGTATATGCAGTTTTCGTCGAGCATGCTGTCATGGCCGTCTCGCCACGGTGTGATGTTAGGACACCGGTAGTGCGGGGTAGCAGACCTCGATTTTTGTCGTTCCGCATTTTGTGCGGTTCGTTGCATTAATACCAGGTTTGATATCGTCAATGAGGTTTTTTACTGCAGCCAGAACCACAGTTAATCCTACATCCGGAGGCTTCTTTATCGCCTCAATTCGGCGTGTCAGCTCAAACGACCGCCTGCGTAGCGATCCGTCGAGCATGCTGTCATGGCCGCCTCCATGTGGCATGACGTCAGCACTCCAGTGGTGAAGCGCAACGGAGCCGGATTTCCGTCGATCTGCATTTTTCTGCAGTTCATGAATATATGCATGTATGCCAAGGTTGACCTCAGCGACGTGGTTCTTTATTGTAGCCAGAGCCACGATTAATCCTACCTCCACAGGGTTCTTTATCGCGTCCACTTTTTGGTGATAGTAGGTTTCAGCGGATTGTACCGCAGAGGAGCGATGGTTTGTGGGTTTAAATGATCGCCTTCGTGGCGATCCGTCGAGCATGCTGTCATGGCCGCCTCCAAGTGGTATGACGTCAGCACGCCACCGGCTGGCAGAAACTGCATCATAGATAATACGTCCTCCCTTGCCGGCACACGTCCGACACTCCGCGCTATCGGCTGAAAAAAGATTTGAACCCACGACTCCCACAAGTCCGTCGTTCATGCCGGTATCCAGGATCAGAGGAGAGTTCAGCCGATCGCACAAAAGAGGAGCAATGACGTGTCGACTCAAGCGATCCCCCTTGTAGCGATCCATTGAGCATGCTGTCATGGCCGCCTCCAGGCTTCTCTGCCAGATCCATTTGTTTGTATTGCTTCGTCTGCGTGCCTTAAGCCAAAGTTGTCTGACTTGAACAAGACTAGCTATTCAGGATATTGTAGGGTATAGCCACTGACTCCGACCTGATGTTCTTGTTTTCTTTCAACTTCCATGCTCGCTCCAGTTATAGTCCAAATCTGGGCGGCAGAAGTACGTCCTCTCGGTTTGAAAAGTCTGGTCGAAGTGAATATCTCCAGTGCCACGTCATCGGCTTTGACTGGAAATCACTATAGGTGGCGCATCAATCGGTGACCATTTTAGTTCTAAAAGCGAATATAGATGTCGCCAACAGTCTGATTTTAATCTAACTTCGTAGTTCAAGAAGTATCATGTAGATGGCGTGTCGATCAGCGGCCAAAGTTATTAGTTCTAAGAATAGAATATAGTCGGCGCCATGGTGCCCTAATCTACTGAAATTCACAGTCTCGTTCATTCAATTACCCATGTTGCGCACATCATGGACAATGTAGCACTCGTTAGTGCAAGCACAGATAGTGGACAATTATCACGCTTTCAAGACATCACTTAACCATCTATTCCTCTATTATCTGTGGTTACATCGCCAATCACAGCGAATTCAAATAATGTTCTATTCCACCTCAACTACTCAAGCTAATTCACTCCACTCCCGGTCTTGGATATCACACCACCGCCGACCACTAATTCGAACATGGTAGCCAGTCCTGCACGATCCCATATCAGCGCAAATTAGCATATTACTTCCTGTACAGCATGCCACTTCAACTTTCACCGATACTTCCGGTCCAAGCTCCTACTTCCGGCGTTAACACAACCGATACTTCCGGTGCTAGCTCCGCCATACTCCCGGTGTTAGCTCCACCAATACTTCCGGTGCTAGCTCCACCAATACTTCCGGTGCTAGCTCCAACAATGCTTCCGGTGCTAACTTCGTCAATACTTCCGGTGCTAGCTTCACCAATACTTCCGGTGTTAGGTCCGCAATACTTCCGGTGCTAGCTCTACCAATACTTCCAGTGTTAGGTCCGCAATACTTCCGGTGCTAGCTCCACCGATACTTCCGGTGCTAGCTCCACCAATACTTCCGGTGCTAGCTCCACCAATACTTCCGGTGCTAGCTTCATCAATACTTCCGGTGCTAGCTCCACCAATACTTCCGGTGTTAGGTCCGCAATACTTCCGGTGCTAGCTCCACCAATACTTCCGGTGCAAGCTCCACCAATACTTCCGGTGCTACCTCCATTTGTACTTCCAATACAATCAGGACACTTACCGACTTGCGATAGTGCGCGCTCATGGCGATGTTACGGTGCTGCCCCACTGGAAGATCAGATCGACAGCACCATGACCCGATATCCGACTCAGTAACATTATCCTGATACTGACCTAACCAGTCTTTGTTCTATCCTAGAAATGCCGAACCGCCAGGCTAGGTAGCGGCAAGTAGACATTTTGATTCAGACAGGATTTGAACTCTCTACCTTCCGCACGGGTAGCATTCGCCCTACTGATTGGGCCACCGTGTCCAGCTATATATATCTGTATATATACATACACACATATATGCAGACATGATGATAATAATTCAAGACACGAGACACAAACAGTATATAATGGGTTTTTAATAGGTTTTTGTTTCATGGTACAGAGGTCAATTGTTCAAATGTTCAAGTAGAGTTTAGATTGTTCAAGAGGAGGCTGGACCACGCGATCAACCCTATTATCTGTTAGATGGGTGGGTGGGATGGCTAGAAATCGTACAGAGTCCAGAGCCACGTGGCAGGTTCGGGCGCACTGGTCGGTGTGAGCTGCTCAGGCTCTCACCGGCCAGGTCGGGGGGAGGGGGTAGGTTAGTGCGGGAGTCCAAGTGTAGGTGGCGGCAGGGTCGCCCATAGGAGACAGTGCTGGGGGAGATGCGGGGAGTGGGAACCAGGTGGCAGCAGTGTCGCGGATAGCCGGCAGTGCTGGAGGGTGGAGTTTGATCCCGTGCCCAGAATTACCCATGTTGCCGCCGCAACATGCACAATTCAAGACACGAGACACAAACAGTATATAATGGGTTTTTAATAGGTTTTTGTTTCAGGGTACAGAGGTCAATTGTTCAAATGTTCAAGTAGAGTTTAGATTGTTCAAGAGGAGGCTGGACCACGCGATCAACCAAACGAGGAAGAGAGCGCGGTGGGACAGGCTCGTATGGCGTCCCGTGGTACGTAGAGGTGGACTGCTGATGATGTCCAGGTCCCTAGTGTCTGGATGTCGTCCAGGGTGGCGCCACTTGCGGCGCATGCTTGGGCCCCCCCCCAGTCGTAGGCTGTGTAGCGTTGCCGAGCAGGGAGAGGGGTGGCCTGTCGCAGCGAGCGCTAGGCGTAGTGTGGCCAGTAGCGCGGAGGGGCGAAGGGGCAGGCCCGACGCGGTGATGAAAGCTGGGCCCTGCAAGGGCGGAGCGGTACGAGTCGCGTACCGCGACCAGGTGGCCACCGGGCAGTAAGGTGAGCCGCGTATCGCTGGCACTGCGATGTCGAGGTGTTGGCCTTGCCGCCAGCGAGTCTTGGTTGATCTGACATGTACATTAAGGCCCGAGCTTGTGATGAGTATGTCTCGGGCCCGGAGCGCGTGGCCTCGGGTCGTGGGGTCGGTGGACTCGAGAAGGTTAGATTGGCGGAGGATGGTGAAATACGCCAGCAGGGTGGCCGCCGTGAGGACGGGGCCATTGGGTCCTGCGCTGCCGAAGAACACCACGGCAGCCTTGATGTCGTCGGGGGTGAGGGGCGGCGCCCGCCTGGTGGTGTGGGTGGAGGCTCGCTGGATGCCTCGCTTAAGTAGGGCTACTTGGTAAGTGTCAAAGGGGGCCGTGCTGGCTCCCACGGCTCTCGCCCAGGTTCGGGCGACGCGCGGGGAGTTGAGGGCGACGCCCGGGGAGCTGAGGCCGTCCGCGAGGTGGAGTAGGTATGATAGGACTAGGTATGTGGTAGGGGCGGCCGGGTCCGCTCCGTGCTGGTGCATGTACCACAGGTACTTAGAGACTTGCCTCTGCTTGTTACGCCATATCCCGGGCGCCAGTCCCGCAGCTATCATGTTGGTGAGTCGGTCGTGGTGGTGTGCCGAGAAACCTGGGGACGAAGCAAAAGGGAGTTGGGTGCCCAGGTTATAGGCGGGGGGTGAGGACATTGACCAGGTCGACGTGGACCTGTACCAGCCCGCGCTGTGCCACGATGATGTCGGCCGTGCGACGAGCCGAGGGATCGTCATGCCGCCTGCTGAGTGCGTCGGCCAGGACGAGCTCCTTGCCTGGTTTATGATGTATGTGTATGTCCGTGCTGAGGGTGGCGGAGAGGAGCCATATCTCTCTCGCGCATGCCGCCAGGATGGGGTCGCGCCCGGATCCCGTGGACAGCACCTGCTGGGAGGCGGAGTTGTCGGTGTTGACGTGGATGCCATGTACGTGTGGCCGGGCAGGGAGGAGGGTCCTGATGGCCGCCACCAGGTTGAGGGCCTCCAGTTGCGCTATGGTGTGGTCCCTCTCGCGGGACGGTTGGGGTACTGCTCGGCGTAGAAGTGTGTGTCGGAGTGTGCACCTGCGCCAGAGAGTGATGAGTCGCACTCGATTGTCCAGGGCGCCTTGGGTGGAGGTTGAAGTAGGACATATCCGTTGGAGGACTCGGCGTATCGGTTGAACCATTCGATGTCGCGGAGGAGGTCCTCAGGCACCGCGTGTTTTCCGGTCATGGGGGCGTTCCTGAGTGCCTCGAGTATCTGCGACATGAATCTCCGGGCTGGGCGGATGCACTTCGCCACGTGCTGTAGTCTCCCGACCAGCCTCTGGAGGTCTCGCCGGGACGCCCTCCTCCCGGTCGACCAGAGGCCGCACTCTGTGAGGACGTCGGCGAGCCTGTCGCGGGGGATTTCGAGGCGCATCGTCACCGTTGATATCTTGAAGCCCAGCCACTGCAGGTTTTGGGTGGGAGGGGTGCACTTGGCGGTCGCCAGTTCGAGTCCGAGGTCCTGCGCGAGGCGCAGGAAATCGTCGTATGCCCCTGTGGCTTCCTGGCGCGTGCGCGCCGCACCAACGAAGTCGTCCAAGTAGCATAGGCGAAGTGCCCCTTCTTCCGCATGAGGTGGACGACCGCATTGGTGGTGCGAGCGCACGCCAGGGAGGAGGTTCTGCAGCCGAGGGGCAGGGCCGCGTCAATGTAGTATCGGCCTTGGTAGGTAATTCTGAATAGTGGGGTCGAGAGGGGGCAGGCCCTCAGCTGCCGGTAGGCCCTCGTGAGGTCCGCGCCCCATACATAGCAACCGGCGGCGAGGCGAGTGACCTCATCGGCCAGGTCGAGCATGCCGGGCAGGGTGTAGGTGGAAGGGGCGCCTTGGTACTGTGCGCGGCGGATGCCGGCGTTGACGCTGGCCTTGCCCGGGTATGATAGATCGACGATGACGGGGCGGTCGGCGGGGACCCTCTTCGGCCGCGTCATCATCGGACTTATCTGGGTCCAGGGCTTGAAGGGGGGCCGCTCGAAGGGGCCGAGGAGCGCCCCGAGCTCGACCTCCTTGTACACGTTGTTGGCGATGTGTATGTCGTGTGCCGGGTCCTCGGTGTGGTTGGCGGTGGCGGGGACCGGGGGCTGGCGCCGGTGTAGTCCGCCGGCCACCCGAATTCCAGGTACTCCACGACCTGGTTATCGTGGTAGTCGCGTAGCATGTGCCGCCAGGCCGGGATGTTGAGGCCTGAGGGGACGGGCACTCGGGCCCCCATGTGGTTGGGGAGGGCGTAATGTCGCACCCGCTCGTATAGTGCCTTGTAGTGCATGTTGTTGTGCCATAGCTGGGCTATGGTCGTGGGCCATAGAGCATGTAGTATGGGCCTGTACTGTGTCGGAGTGAGTGGAGGGTTGTATGGCGGGGCGGCGGCCGCGCCGTGGTCGTCGAGTATGGTGTCAATATCGTCGGGCTGGGTGTGGCGTAAGAGAGTGTCGGCGTGTGCGGCATGTGGGCCGCAGGCATCGTCGTATGTCTCCTCGGTGGGCGCCGGGGGCAGCAGCTGTGTGCCGGTGGGTGCGGCGGGGTGTTGATGGTTTGTAGTCAGTGGACGGTCCGTGTATGTGGGGGGCGGGTGCTCGCCGGCGCGGCCGGGGGCGGGGCGGGCGGCGTGTCATGCCTCGGTCCCCGTGCCGGACGGGGGCGTGGCCCTGTTGATGTTGTTGTTCTGATTTTGGGAGGTGTCATGGCCGCCGCCGGTGCTGGTGCTGCCATCTATCGGTTGCGCCGGGCACCAGCCCAACTGGGAAGCCATTCCGCCCTCCGCAGCAGTGGCGCCACCTTGTGTGTTGTGGGGGCGCCCTCGTGGCGAGCTGGCTTCCCCGGCCCGGTCACGTTCAACAACAACAATGGCTACCTCGCGGTCGTGGGGCGGGGCGTGGTCGTTTGCTGTTGGCGGGGCGTCGGCAGGGGCGGGCCGGGCGTGGGGCCCGGGGTCGGGGGTGCCCGTCCCTCCTCCAGCGGACACGCCGTCAACTGTAGTTGCGGTATCCGTTCCGTCGTCAGTGTGACCGTCGGTGCGGCCGCCTATTGAAAACCCGCTTTGGTTTCAGGTTTGTCGGTGCCATTTTTTCGCTCGAAAAACCGCCGTTTGTTCTGGCAGTCTTTTTCAGGGTGTGGGTTAGCTTTTGAGTATTTTGAGGCACACCAGGCGCACAGGTGGCACTTTCGATCCGGTTGTGTGCCGTGGGATGTGTTGTGGCCGCACTCGTTTCCCCAGTTCCACTTTGTGCAGGGTTTACCGTCGGTCTCTTTCGTGTACGCAGGTCGGACATAGTCTGGCTTGTCGGATCTGTCGGCGCGGGCGCTAGTAGTGTCGGGTCTTTTGTTAGTGTGTTTGTCGTTTGCCGTGGGGTGTTTCTTTCCATCTATCTTATTTCCGTCTACACATGCGTCACGCTGGACGTCTTTGATGGCGTACTGATCCGCCCATCCATGCTGCAGGCGGCCGTCGCCGATCATGTTTAACACGTCCTCGGACCACCTCCTGCATGTCTGCCATTTGTACTGAGTGGCCATGGTCGCGAGTTGGTGTAAGTGTTCAAACATAGGCTCGATCCAGCTCGTCGGCATTGCGTGGTCTTTTATCATGCGGCACAGCGCGGCAAAATACTCCGCCCACGTCGCCTGGTCAAGGCCAACTTTAGTACCACGGTGGCCCCTTCTGACATACCTATGGGGGGCTATTATATGGTTACCTTTCCTGGGCTGATCCCGCGGCGGCCAGGAGTTCGTTTACCACGTCACTGCGGTCATTCTCCTCATAGTCGGTATGGGTCATTACATCATAGAAGGGGGTGCGTGAGGACGCTCGGTCACGGGCCATGGCAGCAGGCGTTCGGAAGGGATTGTTAAACGGAACGAACTCACGGTTTGTTTTGGTGCCCTCCGCGTAATAGTACTGCTGAGGCCTTGTAGGCTGGGGGTCGCGTGGGTGTGCGCGTCGATCCTTGCTGTTGCTGCGGTGCCTCGCCGGGGCGAGCGTGTGAGCCACGTTCCTGTTTTCCGTGCTACGGCTGCGCCGCGGTGATTTCCTCCGGTGGGTGGTATCAGGATCATCTGTGGCAGTCGGCTGGCGTGGGGAGCACGATTGTTGGTGGCCATCTTGGTTGTCGCGCACGTGGTCAGCTGGACGCGTGGGTCGGCGGCCATCTTGGAAACCACGTGGTGATGCTGTACGCTCAAATTCATCCATTCTGTCTGCCATGCCACGAGATATCTTGTCGAGCCGTTCGTCCATGCGGGTCTGGAATCCGTTGAGGGCATTAATGAGAGCCTCATTGGTGCCTGAGTCGCGGCGTCTGCTGGGGTTTGTTGGGGTGTTGTCCGGTGTTATGGTAGTAGTCTCGCGCCGTTCCTCGGTTCGGCTTGAACGCGAGCGTGCTTTCTTCCTAGATTTTTCGCGGGACACGACCGATTTGGGCCTGCCTCGCGGCTTACGGGTTGGTATGGGTTCCTCCGGTGTCTGTGGGTCCATGGAGGGATCCTTGTTGTGGTTATACCGGGTTGACAGCAACTTCGGGGATCCTAGAAATCGTACAGAGTCCAGAGCCACGCGGCAGGTTCGGGCGCACTGGTCGGTGTGAGCTGCTCAGGCTCTCACCAGCCAGGGCGGGGGGAGGGGGTAGGTTAGTGCGGGAGTCCAAGTGTAGGTGGCGGCAGGGTCGCCCATAGGAGACAGTGCTGGGGGAGATGCTCGGAGTGGGAACCAGGTGGCGGCAGTGTCGCCCATAGCCGGCAGTGCTGGAGGGTGGAGTTTGATCCCGTGCCCAGAATTACCCATGTTGCCGCCGCAACATGCACAATGCATATATATATACGCATATATATATATATGCAGAAATGATGATAATATAATATATATATATGAAGAGTTGAGGTGCAAAGCCTGGTAAAACCAACCCAGAAATTAATTAAAATAAAGGATTTTTACCTGAAGCTCATTTTAGTTCTCCCTAATTACACTTTTCTTGTGATGAGATGATTATGGAACAATGAACACAAATTAGGAATGAAATAAAGAGAACTTTTAGAAGGTTTGATTCCAATGATTATCTCAATTTTTTGGATCCGTGTTTACAAGGTTTTGCGCATGAACTCTTCATATTTATACATATATACATACATATACATATACATATACAAGCAGAAATGATAATAATAATGCATATATATATGCTGACGAGAGCATCAGCAAAATAAGTTCATTGAAAGGCACACTTGACCTCATTTTAACACAATGCACACACAGCCTAAGAGAGACATGAGTTACTGGTACAAAATGTAAATATGTGCAGACTTGACGCGTGGTATCTGATATTATCTACATCTAGATAGCTGAGGGCTCTCGAGTAGTGGACACCTCCAGAGCTATGCACTCAGCATTGGTGAACTATAAAAGGAAAGTACTTGTTTTGCTTGAGGCTTTGGTCGCTCAGTGCTGGTAAAGTGCCATTGTATTTTGTCAGTGATAAGGATCACCAAGCACATCCTGTTAAGAAAGAGAGAAGAGATGGCACATTTTGGTGAGTTGATATTGAGATGATTTCCTCTTAGAATTAATACAATATGAATTAGACACTGCATAGTTTCATAATAAATAAGATAATTATGAATGAAAGGCATGACTGTGTAATATAATAAAAAAAAGATTTTCGCTATGTGGTCGAAAAGTGGTCGCAAAGTGGTCGCAAGGGGTCGCAAGCATAGTGTGACTATGGGATAATGCCCCAGTCACACGAGGCCTGCATTCATTTACGATCGATCCGCAAGCATTTTCATATTAAATTACGACCACCTTACGACTAATCGCCGAGTGCTCTGCGAGTGATCGCCGACCATTTCGGCCTTTTTTGGTCGCAAGAAGGTTGTCGCTGCAGCACCGAGAATCTCCTTGTGACCTCTGGCATCTCGACCGATCGCTGACAGGTTGGCACTGATCGCCGACCAGTCGGCGATCATTCCCTGACTGATCTGCGACCATAGTAGCTGTACTCAAGCGTCAGACAATCCCTGTGTTCGCTTACGATCCATTCGCGAGCATTTTGCAGTTAAATTACGACCACGTTATGACCATCTTCCGACTAATCGCCGAGCGATCGGCGACTGATGCGATGTGGCACGTGTATGATGACGTCACAATGTCGCCTGGTGCATCTTTGTCGACATGGCGACGTATTAAAATAGTTTGTAACAAATTGTTTCAATTTAGTCGCAAGGAACTCGCAAGCTTCTGGTCGCAAAGTGATCGCAAGTGGACGCAGGCCATGGTGTGACTGGGGCTTAACTGACCAAGTTATGGTCGGAAGAGCAGTGCCGTGATACTGATAAAGATTTGTTCATTTGAATAATATACAGAAATTTATATCCATTCCATGATATGTTAATCTACTTTAAATCTATATTTTGACCTATTGTGCATTTCATTAATAATACAAATGATTGATGTGATGTATAGCGCATTATATAAGTATAAATGCAAGGGCAACCTGTAATGTATATATCTATTCCTCCTTGGGGCATTGGTTCCCCCACCCCCAGTTGTCGGGGTAATTGGTGGGCGGGACCCAATCACACCACACACACTGGAGGAATAATATATAGGAATAATATAATTATATATACATATCTATATATATATGTATATATATATATATATATATATATATAAACTAAGTAGCTTTATCTACAAATGATGAGCTCGGGCGCAAACCCTCGTAAACGGCAATCAAAAAATTGAATTAAAATAAAAGATGTGTACCTCAAGCTAATTTTGATTCTAATTAATTCTACTTTGCTTGTGAAGAAATGATTATGGAGCAATGAACACAACAATAGGAATGTACAAAAACATAACTTTTGAAGGTTTAATTCCAATATTTATCTGCATTTTTGGATTGGCGTTTACAGGGTTTTGCGCCTGAACTCTTCAAATATACTAATATAAACAGACATAATGAAGAATACATGTGGGAGATAGTCGCTACACAACAACTGAAAGTGACAAAACAAGGGGAACCATGAGACTATAGCTGTGTTCACACGGGGCAGTTAATTCGAATCATATAAATCGACTTGCCTAGTTCGGCTCACATTTGGCGTGTGAATGCGCGGCTGAGGCGGTTTAGGGCTGATTCGACTCATATAAATCGGATTTTATAAACCACCTAAGTAGGTGGTTTATATGAACCAAATTTTATGATTCGACTTATATCACCCGTGTGAATGCAACCGACTTACTTGAGGCGGATTAAGCACGTCACAGTCGAGACCTGAGTTTGTTGACTTTCCGTTAAATTTGCTCTATGAAACTGCTAGCTGTGCACATATATTTTTTTCATCATTTATTTTTAGGGTTTCACTGCCCAGCAGAAGTTTTGACCATTCCAAAACAATACGATTCAGTCGAAACAGATCTAGGTCGAACCCACACTCTCTCGTGCCGACTTCGACTAAGCGAAACTGGCGCTGGTTAGTCTGGACTTGCTCATGCGCAGATATTGATTTCCACCTTAAACCACTCCGTGTGTGGACACGACACTAAATCGATTCATATAAATTGACTTGTCTAAGTCGACATAAACTTTGCCCGTGTGAACACAGCTATTACTGCCCAGCGGCGAAAACAAGCCATTAGGCCTAGGCTTGACCATTATGGGCAGCATAAATACTCTGTCACACAAACAAAAACAACATTTCAAGGAATAGCTCGCTACGGGATGGTCCGTGGTTGTAGTCAAGTTTATATTATGCTCTGGCATGGGTAGTATACATTCCTGTACCGGATACAAAAGAAAAGTGTCTGTGCGACAAGTGAAGCAATAATGTTCACGTTTAAGTTACAAAAGCTGCCGCAGGTGGCGTCAAAATAAGCATCGATCTCGCAGAAAGCGCAGCCCTGTAGAATCACAGGCATGCCGCATCGAATCCCACAGAGGGTTTGGAATTTAATTATTATAATCTCACATTATCCATCCGCGTATTTATTTTCACATAATACCTTACACACCATGTCTGTATAATCTCATGTTATCCCTTCACATATTGGTATTTGCATAATACCTTATACACCATGTATGTATTATCTCACAGTATCCCTCCTCATATTTATATTCGCATAATACATTACACACCATGTATGTATAATCTCACGGTATCCCTCCTCATATTTATATATTTGTATAATACCTTACACACCATGTATGTATAATCTCACATTATCCCTCCACATATTTATACTTGCATGATACCTTCCACACCATGTGTATATACTCTCACGCTATCCCTCCACATAATTATATTTGCATAATACCTTACACACCATGTATGTATAATCTCACATTATCCCTCCATATATTTATACTTGCATGATACCTTCCACACCATGTATATACACTCTCACGCTATCCCTCCACATATTTATATTCACATAATACCTTACACACCATGTATGCATAATCTCACGTATCCCTCCTCATATATTTGCATAATACCTTACACACCATGTATGTATAATCTCATGGTATCCCTCCTCATATTTATATTTGCATAATACCTTACACACCATGTATATATAATCTCACGTTATCCCTCTGCAAATTTATATTTGCATAATACCTTACACTCCATGTATATATAACCTCACGGTATACGAAATAGCAAATGATAGACAGGAAGTGTGAACACTTATTTGTCTCGACCTCCACATATTTATATTTGTATTATACCTTACACACCGTGTATATAGAATATAATTTCACACTATACCTCTGCATATTTATAAGGAGTATAATACCTTTCACACCATGTATATATAATCTCACGCTATCACTCCGCATATTTATATTATAGTTCGGTCAGGCGATGTCCTCGTGGTTCTTTTTTGAGCCCTGCATAATACCCCTGTCACACGACGACGTTTCTCTCCAATGCGCGTCGACGTGTGTCACTTTTTGGCGAAACTTCGGTACACATTAGGAGGACGTTATGAGGACGTCGGTACACGTCGGTACACTATCCTGGACGTCAAAAGTCGCCAGGAGACGTCGGGGAGCGTAGGAGGTCGCTATATATTTTTAACATGTAAAAAAAACTGAACGACCGACAACGCGCGTCAACACGCGGGTTTCAATATTATGGCGACCTCAGAAGGACGTCGACAGTGCTAGAATAATGTTATGCGAATGCTAGGCAGTCGCCGCCCACGCGTGAGGGTCCTCTCCACAGGTTGCGCCAAATGGTTGCTTTGTTGTTTTACGTCCTACCAACATCTAGGGTCATATGCGCACGTTGCGCCAAAATTCTTTTTTTTTTTTCCTCACTCGTCGACTAACGTTGGCCGCGTGCAAATAATGCGCTGCACTGACGCCGATCTTTTCCCCCAAACCGCCGAAAAGTTGGACGTGTCTCGATGCGTAGAAGATAGTTTGCGCACTGACGGCGCGCCGGCGAGAAACGTCATAGTGTGACAGGGCCATTACATTCGCTGTGTCGTGCATGGGTGTGCCGCCCCGCGCTGCGCATGCGCCGGGGAGAGGGTGGGTGGGTGGGTAGGTAGGGGGGACAGAGGGGGTGTGTGGGTGTGTTGGAAGCTGTTTGCGGCATTCCCAAAGCTGGAAGATAATCGACTTCACATGTTGCCCGGATGCTTTGTAAGTTGCGCCGGTGTTACATGTAAAGTGACGGAAAAGATAGATTGTGTACACATGGAACGGACACTCATGTATCCTCTACTGCCAAGTGAGCTCCCAGCCCCAGACCCGCGCGGACTAACTAACAAAACGTCGACTTAACCACCGAACATTTGTAATTTACCAAATTGATAATTCCATTACCCTTTTTCTCTCCACCTCCACCAAACATTTGCACCCAGAACAACAAAAATAATAATGCCATTAGCCTATTGTCTCCACCTCTCCCCCCTTCCCACCTGCCCCCCCCCCCCACCCTCCCCACACCCTGATTTCTCTGACCACTACCCACCGGACGCCAACTCTCCGCCACATGGGACCACATTTGGCAGTCCCCATACAGTGCTGCAGATTTGAAGCGTGCAATGTGCCAATGTGACTGAAAACTCACCCAAAAAACAACAACAGCCTCCCACTTATTATCCACCTCCGCCTCCTTCCTCATCAGAAATGTCAACAATACAATATGTTAATTGTTATCGGGCTCCATATTAGGGTTCGTGAGGTGTAAGCTGTTTGTTTTTAGGGAGTTTTCAGTCGCATTGGTGGGGGAGGCAGCCTCAGAGCCCAACCACAGTCCTCTGAGAGGGCGGGGGAGGCTGGGTGGTTGGTGTAGTTTTATGCCCCAGTAAGACCCTAGTCCATAGCAGGACGTGCACCAACTTGTGACAGCGCACACTCATGGTGACTTTATAGTGCTGCCCCACTGGGAAATCAGACCACCATGGGACAGCACTATAAAGTCGCCATGAGTGTGCACTGTCACAGGTGTAAGCGTAAAAGACAACTTTAATTCGGTGGGAATTTGTCGGTGAAGTGTTAGTGTGATGAATGGCTATAGCAGATCTTGCGAACGTCCAGGAAATGTCCCAATGTGAACTTAATGCTAGGTTTTAACCGGACGAGAAAGGCCGATTTGGTCGACGGCTTCCGGTTGAATTGGCGACGGAATAAATTAGGTTGATTTCTGTATCCGATCTTACTTCATCTTAAAACTGCATAGTTCGATCAAGCTTCAAACCTAATTTTAAAAACCAATATATATATAGATTTGATTCTACATATCTAACTTAGATACTGATCAAATGCTATTGGGGTTATATTTAATAGAATCTGACCGGGCGTGGTGGCCTAATTGGTAGAGCGCGGGCCAACACTATAAAGCCACCATGAGTGCGCACTGTCACAAGTTGGTACCTGTCCTGATATGACCTTAGATGTTGCTAGGACGTAAAACTCCAACAACCAACCAACCATAGCGCTTCCATGCATGACACCACAACATGAGTTATTCGTGCTCGAACCCAATAACTAAGAACTGATGTGTCCAACACCATTAGACGCAGTATTGATCCCATGGCTATTTTTATTGTTAGTTTTTCTAAGTGCCATGCAGTTGATGTGTTGAGAATATGAATATTGTCATGAGGTCATGCAAACAAATGGAACATTGCTCCTAGAGCAGGATTCGAACCAACACTTCTTGCCATTCCGGGGCTGTCACCTATGTTTATTGAATTGCAGTTGGATGACTTATGTTATATATTGCTGGGGTGATGAAAATGGGAAATATTTCGCCTAGAGCGGGACTCGAACCCACATCTCTTTGCATTCCGGGCCAGTGTGCTAACCATTACACCACCTAGGCTCCCTGATATCAACACACTACCCACGCCTACCTGTCTATGCGACTCCTTGCCTGAGAGGTCAGTGCAGACCACTACACTCGTCCCCCTGGAATTGTAAGTCTTTTAATGCTTACAATTACATACATACAGGCAATGCAACACATATACATACACAGGGTAGGTTCAACAACTATACAGCACATAGCTTGTCACACACAGCACATAGATGGTCACGGCAACCAGTGTCGTGGGGGTGATGAAAATGGGAAATATTGCACTGAGAGTGAGACTCGAACCCACATCTCTTTGCATTCCGGGCCAGTGTGCTAACCATTACACCACCTAAGCTCCCTGATATCAACACACTACCCACGCCTACCTGTCTATGCGACTCCTTGCCTGAGAGGTCAGTGCAGACCACTACATATTGCATATTAGAAATGCTATATATGAATTGACCAATGGAGACAGGGCGAGGAATCACTTGCCAATTAGTACGGGTCTGCTATCCGCGCTACACGGACTATGACCTGGATTTAGAGGCAGATTGCAGGTAAGCGGTGCCTTTCCGTGAACAATTTTGTTTTTAATTATATCGATACGGCAGTTAGTTATTTATACCTGAGCCAGAGAAGCAAAATCCGCTGAGGGAATGGGCAGATACAGAGTGATGGCAGCAGCACCTGGTGGGAGAAGTGGGAAACAGAAAGGTGCCAGCCTAGCGGCAGACCAGTTCACCCCCAGGGCCCATATGTATGAGCCAATTTTTAACCGGACCAGGGTTAAAGGAGGGTGCCGGGTTAGCTAACCGCAGAGTTCCAAATGTGTCACAGGGGATGTATGTGACCAAAACGTGCCCGAGTTAGCTAACATTTCAGTTATTTATAGATTTGGGAAATCCCTCTGCATTTGTAGCCATATATTAGGCTCAAATATATTAAATGCTATCATATTTAACAGAATTACATACGCAATAAGTGAAATGTTATCAATTTAACCCTACATTAGAACCCTCCTTAAGGCTACCGCCGCATTGGCGGCGATATTAATAGTTATATTTTCGAATCGACAAACCTACAGTCAACAAACCGCCACCGCCGCCAGTATGGAAAGGGAAGTCGATGCACCTCGGCGGCGATTTGTTTACTTTACGTTCGTCGATTCGAAAATATAAGTATTAATATCGCCGCCAATGCGGCAGTAGCCTTAAGGAGGGTTCGAATTTAGGGTTAAATTGATCAAATTTCACTTATTGCGTATCTAATTCTGTTAAATATGGTCGCATTGAATAGATTTGGGCCAAGTCGGTGCCTAACCCCACCTTTTACCCTCCTTTCGCTTGGGGTTAGTGCAGGCGACTTTAAACTCCCCGAGTTAGTTTAACCCCGACACATACATACACACTTTTGGCCGCTAACCCGGGAAATCCGCATGACCCAGGGTTACGACCGCTAACCCGGGCTCATACATATGGGCCAAGGTCGCCTACTGCCTCCATCAAGGAGCTCAAATAGCAGTTGGATGTTATTGTAGTTAGTTAACATATATCAGCACAAATACAATTAGAGCAGATAATAATTACAATTACAAGGAGGGTTACATAATTAATAATATGCGTATAATACATTGATACATTCCCTAACCTACTCAACCAGTTGTCTAACTTGTTGTTTCTTCAGTAGGCACAATATATATACTTTTCGAAGCAAAGTGAGCAGAAGTACCAAGAACTGCCAGTGGCGGCGCCACCGTAGGCCAGTAGGCCGCAGTTAATCGAGATTCGTCTGTTATTGGACATTAACAATATTATACAGTCATCATCATCATCATGCTGTCAGTCGTGATGCAACAAAGACTGCTTTCATTACTTGACTGCCGCTCTCCTTTGTGTGCTTGTACATTTCATGAAAGCTGCCTGCAAAAGTGTTGAAGTACTGCTGGCTTTTGCAAGTTACCAGCGGCACTCTCTCGGGGAGCAAATAGAGGTTTCACACCGGCAAGAACATGTCAAGACAGGTGCAAAACTATTTGTCCCTGCAGTAACAATCATACCGATTGTTACTGCAGGGACCTCATACCGATGATGTGTACCCGTATATTTATATACTAGCTCTATATATATCCGTACAACAATAAAAACAATAGACCTGCATAACCAAGCTAATATTTGCTTGCTCGAACCTAGAAGATAAACACACATCAGAATAATAGCTTTTGACTACGTAAACAAAATCAAAACAACAAGTAGAAAAGTCATTAGAGCTGGTGAGGGACCTGTGCTAAAAAACAAAAAGATCCAACTGTGGGTGCCTTGACAGAAGCGTAATAGCTATGAGCATAAAAGCTTGGAATAGCAGAAGCAGTTATCTAAGAAACACCAAAACACTAAAAAGAATACAAAAAGAAAATTAAGAAAGGTTGGAAGTGAGATACAGATAAAGAAATATGTACTAAGTAATAGATTGTACTGAGTAATATTTAGGAGCGGATCTAGGGTAGGCAAATGAGGTGTTACTGTATATATGACGGGATAAACAGTAAGTAAGCCATACAACACAAATAGGAGACACCATACTAAACACCATACTAAACACCATACTAAACAAACTATGCACACAAATATAATAAAATAACAAAAACAAATTGGAAACTCCCCGATTCTATATCATAAACAAGTTTACAAAAATTATTGATAAAGGAAATCAATCCATATGGATTATGACCGCTACTGCACAGGGGCGAAAAGAAGTGCATGCACTTAACCATTATGAGTACACATCGTTAAAGGTCTAGATACGCCCCTGGTACGGGTCCTAACCGTTTTTAATTTGTTGCTGTTCCTCTGTTATCTCCAGTCAACCATATACGATGACAGAGACAGTCCAGGTAAAAATGTAAAATTTAAGACCTAAATGCACTGGGATTGGTCCCACTGCTTCACTGGTCACAGCTGGTCCGTGTATTATTAACAACCCCACCCCAACAACATAATTCATAAACTCACATAACTAACTACATTAGAGTTACACTAGAATTGTCCTACCAAACCAACATTTATATACCGCTTGCCTAACGGCAACTGAACATTAAAACTTACTACAAGTTTACTAACTGAATACAGAAGATAACTTCTGCTTACATTCTAAATACTATGTAAATACTCACATTGATCTGAGTAATATTGATCTGGTTATATGACAATACTGTACCATATTGTTATGGAACATTTGGGTTTCAGAATTTCATTGTGTTAAATGGTGCAAATTGTGTATTCAACAGGTATTGTACACCTTATTCTATATACCTTTTGTGTAAATAACCCTGAATTGAAAAATGGCTGGAAGACCAGTGCTTCGGCACTGACAAAAGACTTATTCAGCAGAATAAACATATTTACCAAAAAAAAAAAAAATGAGCAGAATAAACAAACAATCACACAAAATAAAAAATAAATATATATGTACATAAGGACACAGGACATATCCTCCTGATGCTAATGTGCTTAGGGTTCCCGCAGCTGTTCTCTACTACAACATTCCCCCTGAACGCACGGCACCAGTTACAAGGAATGCCATAAATACTCAGTTTGATAACTTTGAACCAGGGTTCTCTCACGCGCCATTACCCAACCACACCAGAAGCCAACCCACATTGTTATCTAGGCGTGCTCTGTCTTTGTCTCTCTTCTTTAATTCTTGTTGTTATTTAGATGTAATGCCCAGCACTGACCAGGCCGAATTATCCGTGGGTGTGCCTTTTCTAAATTAGCCGGTCACCATAGAGAGTATAAAGAGCGTCGCAATAGACCGTATAAAGAGTATCACCATAGAGTATAAAGAGCATCACCATAGAGTATAAAGAGCATCACCATATAGTATAAAGAGCATTATCAGAGAGTATAAAGAGCATCACCATAGAGTAAAAAGAGCATCACCATATACTATAAAGAGTGTCACCATAGAGTACAAAGGGCCTCACCATAGAGTATAAAGAGAATCACCATATAGTATAAAGAGTGTCACCATAGAGTAAAAAGAGCATCACCATAGACTATAAAGAGTGTCACCATGGAGTATAAAGGGCCTCAGCATAGAGTATGAAGAGAATTACCATAGAGTATAAAGAGTGTAACCATAGAGTATAAAGAGCATCACCATAGAGAATAAACAGCATCACCATAGAGTATAAACAGCGTCATCATAGAGTATAAAGAGTGTCACCATAGAGAATAAAGAGCATCACCATAGAGTATAAAGAGTGTCACCAGAGAGTGCAAAGAATGTCGCTATAGAGAGCATAACGAGCATCACCATAGAGTATAACGAACATCACCATAGAGTATAAAGAGCGTCACCATAGAGTATAATGTGCATCACCATAGAGTATAAAGAGTGTCACCATAGAGAATAAAGAGCATCACCATAGCATTTAAAGAGCGTCACCATATAGTATAAAGAGCATCACCATAGAGTATAAAGATCGTCACCATAGAATATAAAGAACGTCGCCACAGAGAGTTTAAAGAATAAAACCTCCACCACCATAGAGCATAAGAGTGTCACCATAGAGGGTATAAAGAGCGTCACCATAGAGTAAAAATAATCAATGGGGTGTTACTGTATAAATCATTTAATTTGTGATTTAATATAGGATCATAAAATTTATTATTTGACTTCATGAGGCTTAGTAAGGTCAATTGATTACGCCGGGCGCGGTGGCCGAATCGGTAGAGCACGATCCTCACATGTGGGAGATCGGCAGTTCGGTTCCCGGTCGAGTCAAACCAATGACTATAAAATTGATACTTGTCGCTTCCTAGTCTGGTGCTCAGCATTAATAGGATAGAGCAAGGACAGGTTAGATCAGTGTCAGGATAATATGACTTAGTTGGATATCAGGTCATGGTGCTGGTCGCCTGATTTCTAAGTGGGGCAGCACTATAAAGTTGCCATGAGTGCGCACTGTCACAAGTTGATACCCATCCTGATATGACCTTAGTTGTTGCCAGGATGTAAAACTCCCAAGAACCAACCAAACCGAGGCTAAGCAAAGTCAATCACACTACAGGCGTTGCTACCTACCACAGTAAGCAGAATGGGGATCATTTTGACATAACATATACAGGTGGGCTACAAGTCAAATACCAAACATAGTGGTGCAGAAAAGATCCATTGTCCATATTTACTTCATGGATTATGCACCATGGGCGCGAGGTGACGCTCATAGAGGCAGAATCAGTGCATGCGAAACCAAGAAGGCAGATACGCACAGGCTGTTAGATTCGTACATGAAAATACCGATATTGTATGGTTCTGTTATATTGGTTGGTTAGTTCTTGGAGTTTTGCGTCCTGGCAATATTTAATGTCATATGAGGATGGGTATCAACGTGTGACAGTTCACACTCATGGCGACTTTATTTTGCTGCCCCACTGAGGGACCAGGTCATCAGCACCATGACCTAATATCTCACTCAGTCATATTATTATCCTGACACTGAGCCAACCAGTCCTTGCCCTATCCTAATAATACTGAGTGCCTGGCTAGCAAGCAACAAGTATAAATTTGTATGTCATTGGTTTGACTCGACCAAAGTTCAAACACATGGGTTTGAATCAAACGATCTTCGAAAAGGGAAACAAACGCACAACTCATTTGGTCATCCCATCTGGTTTATATATATATATATATATATATATATATATATATATATATATAATGACCTATATACTACAGTCTATCCTCCTCTTTGTGTCAAGATCCCGCAAGCAATTGGACCACACAATGACCTCATGATTGTAACGAGATGCAAACTGCAGTGGTATGGCCATATTTCCTGTTCATCAGGTCTGGCCAAAAACCATCTTGAAAAACACAATAAAACAATTGTGAAAGGGGGACGAAGACAAGGCAGACAAAGGAAGAGGTGGGAAGACAACATCAGGAAATAGACAAGGCTGTAGTCCGGCAAGTCCCAGAGGGCAGTGGAGAACAGGAAAAACTGGAGAAAACTGGTTGCAAAGTCATCTGTGGTGCCCCTACGACCCTCATGATTTAGAGATTAGAGATTTGATGATGATGATGATCCTCCTCGTAGACTTCCACTCCTTTTCCAACTCCTTCATTTCTTTCTCGTCATCTGAAGAGTTGAGGCGCAAAACCACGTAAACACGAATCCAAACATTGAGTTTAAATAAAAGATTTTTACCTGAGAATATTTTTAATTCTCACTAATTCCACTTTTCATATGATCACATGGTCATGGAGCAATGAACAAAAGAGAGAAGGAATATAAAAATATGAAGTTTTTTGGGTTTGATTCCAATGTTTATCTCCATTTCTGGATTGGTGTTTACGTGCTTTTGCGCCTGCAGTCTTCATCTGTCGCTCTCCTCCCTTATCTATCTCTGCCTTCCTCATTTTCTCTATCGCACCACCGTGTTTCATTCCCCTCCTCCCCCTCCCCTCAATAGTAATGTATTCAGTCCGTTACTGCGCTGCATGGTTTAATCGGGGCAGCCTGAAACAATTCTATGTTTGATACAACGTGTGTGGTGCAGCTCTGACATAGGAGGACCCCCCCCCCTCCCAACGCTACCTTCCCCATCCACCTCCCCCACCCACCCCCAGCCCCACCCTCTCCCCACCCCCACCGCACCCTCCTCCCACCCCACCACCCCAAAAGGCCTGCATGTAACACTACATAGCCCACTCTCATTCTCGATTCCAACAATGACTTTAAATTTATTTTAAATTAGATTCGAGGTTCATGCCCAATAATTAATTAGGATTTATTTTCTGCGGGTGAGTGGGTGGATGGGTACTTAGTTGCACATTTAATCACAGCCTGTTCGGCACTATGATTTGTGCATAGATCTAATGTTTGCTCTTTGGTTTACTATAAAAAAAGGAGCAGCCCTTTATATGGTCCCTGCTAAATGGATTGACCGGATTCTCCAGAACTGCCCCCCCCCCCATCCCCACCCTTATAACTGCGACCCAACACGCTGGCTTTCATCTCATGGACAATATTTGCTCGGACAATTTCACTGTAATCTCAATTAGAAATGAATGCCTCCAAATAATCCGAGTAAGTTTAAAGTTGCATAGTCCGATGGTTTTAAATTTCTGTATTTTTTCTGAGATAAATATATGAGATCGATCACTAGTATCTCCTTTACATTAGTTCAAAGTTACTTTTATTTTAAATAGTAAACTTTTGAGATATTTTGAGTGCAAACATGGAAAATTAGTTTTGGTAAGCTTGCCAAAACTCTGACACCATACACTTCTGCAGTAACAGGTTCTGTTAAATTGACTCAGTATTGCCTTCTACCCAGAAATGAATACTTATTAAATGCATCAGTATCTAAGTTAGATATGTCAAATCAAATCTAGATAATTGGTTTGGTTTTGAAAATTTGATATTTCATCGGACTATGCAGCTTTAATTATCCGTTTATAGTTGCAAAGTGACTTATATAGGGGATGATTGAGCTGGTAGGGGAATGGCACCGACCCCAACTTCCGCTTATCAACGGTAGTGGCGACCCGGCGTGCTGTGTCACAGGTGCAGGCCTTCCTGGGAGACCAGCGGAACATGGAGCACACCTATTGACACTACCAAAACCCTGGATCATTGGTGCTGCTTTTGATGCATAGCTCATGTAAACTCCCTTTCTTATGCATTCCAATCCAATCCCACCATGCACTATCGAAAACAAAGTTTGTTATATTTAACGAAGCCTCTAGAGCACATGGATTTTTATCATCAGCTGTTGGACGTCATACATATATGGTCATTCTGACATATTTCTTTGGAAGAAACCCACTGCCGCCATGTAGGCTACTCTTTCTGATAAGCAGCAATGGGTCTTTAATATGCACTTTCCCAACATACAGGACAGCACACACCACAGCCTTTGATGAACCGGTTGTGCACCACTGGTTGGAATAGAAAAGAACCCAAACTGCAAATGGGTCCAATGAGCATGATCGATAGGATGATCGACAGCTTCACAGGTGGACACTCTACCATGCACTATCGATGCAAAGGGAGAGATAAAACTGATATCTACATACATATTGGTCAGTTAGGAACAATTAAAAATAGCATAGTCCGACGGTTTTGAGTTTTACATTACATTAGTTGATCGCTATAATTCATGAAGGTGGAGGCAGAAGTGGTATACAATGGTCTTTATTTGTTACTCGATTCACAATGATTAGCATTTGGTACAGGTCAGTTTCAGGGTGTCAGTCCAGATGGTGGTGGTATTCCCTTGGGATTCTCGTCGTGATGTAGAGTGGGCCGGAGACCAAACTCTCAGCCCTCCACCCTTCCTCATGTTACTTGAGGTGTGGGTGGGTGGGTGAAGAAAGTGGTGGTGTAGTCCGGTCGGCTGCTGGAGGAGTTGTGGCCATGGAGGCGGTTAGGTTCGAATCCGGTCATGAGGTGTTTTTGGCGGGAGTTTTGATTCGACTCCTCCTGTAACCAGGCAGGGTGGTTCCACCGCTCCTGGTAGGTGGCACCACTGGGGTTGGGTTAGTTCATTCGTATTTGATAGGCAGAGTCTGGTCGGGGTGATCGGTGGGGCCCTGCCCCTCCCCTGCCTCCACCCGCGAATTAAACATGTTACGTCAACATGCACAATCTACCTTGAAGTAACTTGTAAAATTTAACTTTGGAAATAATTTGAGTGAAAACATGCAAAATTAATTTTGTCAAGATAGGCTTTAACAGTACTGTTATAGGATCTAATAAATTGAATTGGTATTGTCTTCTAGTTCTATGCAGCAACACATGCTCAATAAGTGCACCGGATAATTATGTAGGGTTAAATATATGAAGGTGCTTTGGTTTAAAAAATGTAATGTGATTCATCAGATTAACCAGCTTTACGGTGAGAGCAGAAAAATGTGCAAGTGACAAATAGTTACGGATGTTTCATATCAGGACGGGTACCAACTTGGAACAGTGTGCGCTCATGGTAACTTTTTAGTGCTGCCCCATTGGGAGACCAGGTTGCTGGCACCAATTTCCCTTTCAGCTACATTATACTGATACTGACCTGACCAGTCCTTGTCCTATCCTATTAATGCTGAACCACCAATTTAGCTAGCGACAAGTATAAAATTTGTAAGTCGTTGGTTTGACTCAGCTCAGCTCTGAAATCCTGATCTTCCACACGGGAAGCCTGGATTCTTATTGATTCCACCACTACGCCTGGTGCGCACAAATGAAAGAATATTGGTAAAGTGCATTTTCTTGTTTTTTTGTGGTAAAGTATTTATTCATCTGAATATGACATTTGTCAGCGCCGGAGCACTGGTGTTCGGCCATCTTACTATTGTAGTTGACAGTCTAAATAATCTAAGTTTGATCAGTGCTGTATTAGTTACAGCACCGATCCTATAGAATTAAGGGAGTGGCTCTTGCTCTGTATAATGTACAGCACCAGTCACTGTAGTTCATGCAGGAATGGGGAGCAGCACCGAATAGAAACTGTATACTCGGGGCAACTCAACAATCGTTGTGGGTTACATTTTTCTCTAATAAAACAAGGTAAGTTTATAGTTGACCATACATTTTGTCCCTCTTATGTAGTGTTCAATGTGTTTAGACAGGTTGATAGTTGTGTAGGATGTTCAGTGTGTTGATGGTTTGTTCTTGATGGTTAAGGGTGGTGGCAGGGGGGGTCCCCATTGGGGTGGGTGTTGAATACAAATTTGACCCCCAAAAAAGATACATTCTGATAGGTCGGGGGATTCGGGGGAACCTCTGGGCTCGAACCATGGCCGAGTTAAACCAATGACTTAAAAATTGATACTTGTCGCTACCTAGCCAGGCGCTCGCCAGTATTAGGATAGGGCAAGGAGCAGTGGAATGACGAAGACCATTTTCCATGCTTAATCAACTAATGCACAATAACAAAAATAAAATATAAAATAAAAAAATTTAAAAATGGGGAAAGTTGAGGGTGCTAGGTTTCGGCTGTGAACCGTGTGTGGTGTGTGCGTGTCTTAGTGCATCCAGGTCAGACGCAAGCAGTGGGTGACTTTGTAGCATCTTTACCTGCCAGGGACCAGTGCAAAGTCCTCCGCGGCATATTCATTAATTAACCACTGACTTGCTTTGTCCTGTCGCTGCGCTATCAACAGTTAGTCAACCGCGCCAACCGGAAGTACCTGGGACCGTAGGAGGAGGGATGGCTTTGTGCAGCAAGGTGTGACCATTCTTGTTGTCATATTTTGTTGTTGGTACATTAGTTGTTTAAGCAGGGGAAATTTCAATCGCGGATGATTGGTCTTCCTCATTCCACGTCTCTTTGCCCTATCCTAATAATGCTGAGCATCTGGCTACGAAGTGACAAGTATCAATTTTAAAGTCATTGGTATGACTCGAACAGGGTTCAAACCCACAATCCCAGGATCTACCAACACAGGAGACGAACGCTCCAACTCAATCAGCCATCCCGTCATGGTGAGTGATGCGTCCGTCGCTGCCTCGACGTAGTTCTCAGGACACGCGCTAATATAATCCGAGTTCCGCTGGTCCGTCACGGAAGGACTGAAGCTGTGGACTCAGCACGCCGGGTCACAGCATTGGCTTGCACACTGGAACGTCAGGGGAGGCGGTGAAGACGCATGCACAAAGTGGTATTTTATTTAAAGTTGAATAGTCCGATGGTTTTGATTTTCTGTGATTTCCTGAGATCAATATATTAGGTTGATCGTTATGATCTACCTTACTTAAATTAACCTTTATTTTAAATGGCTAACTTTTGAGATATTTGAAGTGCAACCATGCAAACTTAATTTTGGCAAGCATGCCAAAACTCTGATACTATAGGCTTCTGCAGTAACAGGTTCTGTTCAATTGCCTCAGTATTCCCTTCTATGTGGTGACAAATGCTTAATAAATGCACAAATATCTAAGTTAGATATGTAGAATCAAATCTAGATAATTGTTTTTGTTTTGAAAATATGATGCTTTTGGTGGACTATGCAGCTTTAATGTAAGATAGTTCTAGGGATTTTTTGTTTTGTTTTCTGCAACCTACATTTGATCAAGAAGTGCATGGCAAGAACCCTACAATGTTTGGCCATCAGGAGGCAAGCGGCTATTGGTGGAATGTGAGTTTAATGCATAGCGTCTATCATTAAGGATAGGGGTGGGAGGAGCACCATGCCCAACTTCCGGTATATAAGGCCGTGTATCCATAGACTGTTCCCTTGTGGAATGTTTCCTTGTTCTGTGTTCGCTTGTGACCTTGTGACGCGTCACACAGACAATGAACATGTTCATTATCTACTTTCCCAGTCAGTACATCACATGTGCCGGGCACAAGGCCATATGGTTCCTGGGTCCAACCTATAGGTGTGGCCACTGAGCAAAACACATGTTCCGTGTCTGTGTGGTGCGTCACACGGTCACAATGCAACAAGTGAACATGGAACAAGGGAACACACCACAAGGGAACAGTCTATGGATACATGGCCTTAGGTAAAGCTGTGACCCGCTATCCTGAGTCACAGCGTTAATCTTGTCTGATGGACCAGTGGACCTTGGAACACACATATTGCAGTCGGGAAGCACTATAAAGCTTCCATGCGTGCGCACAATCACATATCGATGTCCATCTTCATCTAAATTCAGATGTTGTTAGGACATAAGACGCCAAATCAAGCAATCAGACTCCATTCTTGATCACATCTCCTGTATGCGATGCAACTTTCCTTTGGAGGGTTAGCCAATTTATTATTTTCTTGTGGTGATCAAAGAGAACCTATGACAAGACGCGCCACTCAGCGGTTTCATATAGGAATGTCTGAAATAATCATGCAGGGCGCCATCCCAGAGCAAACAAAATGCATTGTCTTTGATCGGGTATACTGGTCGGTTCCTGACTTAGACATAATCACAAATTCTATTCATGTACGGCACATATTACAGTGCCTAAAATATGTTTTGAACATTACTATACTTGTTTTCATAATTAATATTAGGAGGTAATATGATTATAATACATTGTCTTTGATCTGTTGATGGTACAGTCAGGGTAGGCTAGGGAACCTGACCCTTGTTTGAATGGTACATCAGTCAGACTGGGCTAGGGGACCTGTCCAATTACCTTGTTTGCTTTGCTGTATTTCATGGGAAAGTGCTGAGCGGCGCGTCTTATCATACATTGTCTTTGCTATTACAGCCAAGTGGAGGGACAAAGACTAATCAATGGAAAATAGAACAGCTTGAATCATTCTGGTGATGCAGGAGTTCAGTGACTGAGTAACTTCTTGTACACACCAGACGGGATGGCCGAATGAGTTGAGTGCCCTGGTCTAGTCAAACCAATGACTTAAAATTGATAATTGTCACTTCATAGCCAGGGGCTCGGCATTATTAGGATAGGCCAAGGACTGCTTGGCTCAGTGTCAGGATAATGTGACTGAGTGGGATATCAAGTCTTCATGCTGGCAGCCTGGTCTCCTACTGGGGCAGCACTATAAAATCACCATGAGTGTGCACTGTCACAAGTCGGTGCCCATCCTGATATGACCTCAGATGTTGCCAGGACGTAAAACTCGAAAAACCAATCAACTTCTTGTACAAGACACTCATTGCTGTCAGAATATTTCTGCGTATGTTCTGAGTTGACTATTTCACCCCTGGTTCCCATGCACTGATTCCCGGCTGTAAGAAATGACGTTATGTGTAACCAGAGTTATTCCCAGCATGGTCCAATCAACAACACACATTGTCCATGATGTGCGCAACATGGGTAATTGAATGAACGAGACTGTGAATCTCAGTAGATTAGGGCACCATGGCGCCGACTATATTCTATTCTTAGAACTAATAACTTTGGCCGCTGATCGACGCGCCATCTACATGATACTTCTTGAACTACGCAGTTAGATTAAAATCAGACTGGTGGCGACATCTATATTCTCTTTTAGAACTAAAATGGCCGCCGATTGACACGCCACCTATAGTGATTTCCAGTCAAAGCCGATGACGTGGCACTGGAGATATTCACTTCGACCAGACTTTTCAAACCGAGAGGACGTACTTCTGCCACCCAGATTTGGATTGTAACTGGAGCAAGCATGACGGTTGAAAAAATCCAAGAACATTAGGTCGAAGTCAGTGGCATCACCCCATGAATCTACGCCGTAAAGCTAGCCTTGCTCAAGTCGAAAAATGGATCGGCGCGAGGCACGGCGAGACAAAAGTGACAAAAACAAAATGGACGCGACAAGAAAGCCTGGAGGCGGCCATGACAGCATGCTTGACAGATCGATACGGAGGCGATCGCTTAAACCAACAAACCATTGCTCCTCTGCGGTACAATCGGCTGAAACCTTCTATCACCAGCAAGTGGACGCGACAAAGTACGCAGAGCGATGGAAATACAGGTACGTGGGCTTCGCCGGCGGAGTGCTGGGGTCACGATACAAGGAGGCGGCCATGACAGCACGCTCGACGGATCACAACATAGGCGATCGGTTGAAACTTCTTTTGATGCTGGCCGATGGCTTGAACGGTGGAATTGTCACAACCGCGGGTTCGAATCTTGTTCACTCGATCGCTGGGGGCATCGGAGGCGTGCCGGTAGGGGAGGACGTGTTATCTACAACCAAGTTTGCTCCAAGCCGGCGGCGTGTTGACGTCGTGCTGCAAGGAGGCGGCCATGACAGCATGCTCGACGGATCGTTAAAGAGGCGATCGTTTGAATCAACATGCCAGATGGACGCGACGAGCAACCCTGTGGACGTAGGATTAATCGTGGCTCTGGCTACAGTGCAAACCCAAATTGACGATCTCAAAACTGACATTGGTGCATGTATCGACGAACCGCATGAAGCACGCAGTGAAAAAAGGCTTGTGACATCATGCCACGTGGAGGCGGTCATGACAGCATGCTCGGTATTTCATGGACACGATCGATCGGAGCGAGCCCCGGAGACACTACAACATGGTCAATGCACCAATACAACGTCGATGCTACAGACGTCATGGACGTGGTCTGGCTACTTCACAAAAATCTTTCACCCTATTAAGGTCGGGATTGGTGCTCGGATCTCTAGTCATGAGGTCCTGAGCGCCAATGTCGACGCCCAATAACAAGATGAGGGTAAATGAGTCAGCTTTCCTCCTTGGAACTGGATCTGAACACTCGGTGTTATAAGGGAGGGAAAACAGAAAGTAACAATTCTGACAATTCTTCATATACCCAGACCCTTTATTTGTTAAATGCCAACGCACAGATGGTGTTGGTGGTGATACTATATAGCCACTGACTGACCATACGAGATATAAATGACATAGCCGCAGGGAACGCTCCCTCCGTCTAAAACCTCATCTCGAATGCTGACATCAGCAAACCGCATATACAACCGCCAGTGCTGACATTACAGAAATGGTGATCAACATCAAGAACCAAAAACACAACAAGTCAAATAACAAAAGCTGACACTCCACATTCTAATTCTCAATGCTGACATCAGCGAACCTCACATGCAACCGACAGCGTTGACAATACAGGAATGGTGACCCACACCAAGAACACAAAACTGACACTGCATAGAAACAACCGGTCCCCGTGCTCTGTTGATATACTCGTAGAACAAAGTGACCAGGCTTAAGTATACATAGCCACACCAAAGTCATGAGTATAGCAACCTCCTGCACGAGAGCTGAATTTGTCTGCACCATGTCAAAGCCTGATAGATCACATTCTAAGATGTCAATTCAAAAAGTGCTCTGCTTTCTTGTTTTATCTCATAAGCTTAATAAGGCTACCAAGCCTTATCACCATGGCGCTCTTCTAACAATTACGGTGCAACTTCACTAGGCACACGATATAACAAGATGACGATCTTCAGCCAATATCTCAAGAGCCTTACGTCATAACATTAACAATCTCAATTGACTCTCACCAACATATACCTGGTCGCAGTCGTACAAAGTGAATTCAGAGCATGCACCATATAGGCATAACTGTCTAACCAGACAACCTCCAGTGCTGATAATGCAGGAATGTAACCTCCATGTAGCTGGACGAGCATGCGATGAGATCAGCTGACAAATCACATTCTAAGACGAAAGTTGTCTACAAATGCGTGATAAGAACCGAAGGTAATCGGAAAGTAACAACCCTGTCGATTTCCACAATGCAACAATGTAACAATTTTTCCAACATGCATTAGCCAGAGACCGTTTTTTTCACCCACCAGCCTGCGAATTACACTGATCTGTACATAAACGCCATGAACCAGACGGTGATCCACACTTCGCACTCTGACAGACGAAAGTTATCAGACGGCTGTTATGGTGACCGTCTAGACATTGTCGCAGACGCAAAGTCTCGGGCAGTGCTGACATCACCATGACCTTGAGGTCGGGCAGTGCATGGGATTTGATTAATGACATGAAACCGCAAAGCTTTCCTCAAACATTTCATCCACCAGTACGCGGCATGATGACAATCCACATATGCGTGATAAGAATCACATAAACATTTCTAATGACCCTGCATGGAAACGGCTCCCCGTACACTGTTGATGTACTCGCAGAACAAGTGACACAGGCTTAAGTATACATAGCCACTCTAGAGTCACGAGTATAGCGACATCCTACACGAAAGCTGAATTTGTCTGCAGACCATCTCAAAATCCCACAGCTCGAGGCAATAAATCTGGTTGTCGCCCTCAAACATCTCTCTCCACATCAAGCGCACAAATACACCATCGCAATAAACACAGACAATGCAACCTCACAGCAAGTGCTCAGTTCCGGGGCAGGTTGCGACCCTGTCATCTGTGCCTGTGCCCGGGAGATCTGGCTGTTTGCCGCACGAAGGAGTACTGACATTCTTGTCCGACACAAACCAGGAAAGGACATCATTCTCCTGATGCTCTAAGTCGTAGGTGTTTCGACTTGCGTGCAAGGAGTCTAGCCCAGAGACTTGTTGCTGAGGCCGGCCTGGAATCGGTGATTGTGACACATGACAATGCTTTGACCCCTAACCTGTAACCTGGGATCGATATTTAAAATTTTTGCCTTCTCTCCCCAGATTACTCACAACGTCACCATCAGCGGCTTCTTGATGCCATTAAGGCTGGCCTGGCGATTGGGACCTGGAGGAATAAGGCAGCCCAGGCAAGGGAATACTACTGGTGCTAGCTACTATCATCGCACACCTCTCCACAGACTAACCTTTTCCTAAATTTGGCAGCTCTGACCCTGGCCACTATCTTCGGGCCAAGGATTTGAGGGTAACCGCAGTGGGCATCAATGTCCGAGTCCGGTAATCAAAACAATACAAGTCATCGTCTCCAAGAGACATTTCTCGTTCCGGCGATAACTGGATCGCCCTACAGTCCACATCAAGCGTGGAAGGATTACGTGTCCAGGACACCACTTCACCCCGATGGCCCTGCCTTCCTGACTACCAATGGATCACCTCTACGTGCAACCCGCGTTGCTTGACACCATACGACTGGCCCTGTCCGTGGCAGTTCATCCGGCCCCAGCGGCAATGACACTGCATAATCTGAGACGAGGTGGTGCACAAGCCTGTGCTCTGCAATGATCGTCAATCAGCAACATCAAACACTTGGGTCATTGGACCACTGACGCGGTGCATGATTATGTACCAAGGCAGTCGGTTTCATCGGCTCCCAGGACACTTACTCTATTTTTTGGTTAAGTGCCTGTAATCCTTGAAATATCTAAGGTCATCTCATCATGAAAGAGTAATGTAACAAGCTAAGATAGAAAGAATTAAAATTGCCACTTTATACTACTGTCTCGTTTTGTTTTCAATTGTCCATGATGTGCGCAACATGGGTAATTGAATGAACGAGACTGTGAATCTCAGTAGATTAGGGCACCATGGCGCCGACTATATTCTATTCTTAGAACTAATAACTTTGGCCGCTGATCGACGCGCCATCTACATGATACTTCTTGAACTACGCAGTTAGATTAAAATCAGACTGGTGGCGACATCTATATTCTCTTTTAGAACTAAAATGGCCGCCGATTGACACGCCACCTATGGTGATTTCCAGTCAAAGCCGATGACGTGGCACTGGAGATATTCACTTCGACCAGACTTTTCAAACCGAGAGGACGTACTTCTGCCGCCCAGATTTGCCGTCCCACCCACCCAACTAATATGATGTATCGATAGGGTTAAGTGCCTGTAATCCTTGAAATATCTAAGGTCATCTCATCATGAAAGAGTAATGTAACAAGCTAAGATAGAAAGAATTAAAATTGCCACTTTATACTACTGTCTCGTTTTGTTTTCAATTATAGTAACACTACTGTCACCGCTTGTCGTAGATTAACCATTGGTTGCCTACCCGGCTCTAAACTGAAACCAATTGACGCTGTAACCGCCTCTTGCAGGCTCTCTGATGTCACATCCACCTCTTTTTCTTGAAGATTTATACTGCCTATTATGGATAAGTCTGACTAGACTTGTTTTCACCATTAGACAGTTTGTCGATAGAAAGCCAGGGCCCACACTTTTACTGACCCAAGGGATTTTTAACCTCCCACTTCACATAGACATGGTATGAGAGTAACTGGCCTTTGATGATGCTGTATGTTATACACAGCAGTGGAAATCCAAATTGGCATAGGTGGGGGCACAGGGAATCGAACCACCGACCTTCACATTAGGAGTCCGACCTAGAAAAAAGTTAGACATTCTAACCACTCCGCCACAGAGAACACCACAAAACACCTGTGGGTTCAATCAAATCACTTTCCACCTGTATAATGTTTCTTGGTAACCGGAGTTATTGCCAGCGTCTTTCAAATCAACAACACACATTATAGTAACACTACCGTCACTACCGTTGTCGTAACTTAACCACAAGATCAGGCTGATTGCCAGTTTTTGCCGCCACACATCCTAGAACTTACTAATGACTGTTTCATTCATAACATTGAGCACCTGAATTTAACATCTGAGCTGAACTTTGCCATCATTTACTGAACAGATTATTGTGAATAAAAAAACACTACTATCCTACTCTTTGTCTCGTGTTGAATTAGCCAACACTTTGTTGGTTCTGGAGATTTGTATTTCCTGTAGTAATACCGGTTCTTCGAATTCCTGTCCGCTGGGCCGTAATCGATTAACACGACCCGAGCGACTCGGGTCACCCGAGTTGTCAGAATTTCAAATCGAACACTGCGAGTAGAGTCGACAAATACATGTGCCGTGTGCAAAACGATCCGACCCAAGTAACCCACCTCCTAGCTGGGGTTGGCTACGAGCGATGATGTCACATTTGCGCTGGTACCATCCTGCAGGATAATAGCTACCAGTACCAGTCATACATGTTTTTTTTCAAGAATAACTTAGATTAATGAAATGGAAATATAGCTAAACTAGGCCATCATAAAATACTTTAAATCCTATTTTGCTGTAGTTTTATCGGTTATTTAAAAAAAAAAGAAGAAAATGTCCACCCAAGTGCAAAGAAGCATATTCGATTATTCGACCCGAGTCTGTAGGATGTGCGCATGCGCCAAAAAGTGGCTCGGGTGACCCGAGTTGATTAATCGATTATGCCCTTAGTGTCTGAGGAAAGACTGGAGCTGGGACCTGGCGTGTTTACACACCTCGCAGTGGGGCGCTTGTCTCCCTTATTCATATCCTTCACTACAGACACTGTCCTTAAAGATGGATAGTCTAAAAGCATCAACATTTCAAAACCAAAACACTAAGGTAGATTTGATTATACATATCTAACTGAGATACTAGTGCACTTATTATGTATGTGTTGCTGCATATGAAGAGTTCGGGCGCAAAACCACATAAACACCAATATAAAAATGTAGTTTAAATCAAAGATTTCTACCTGAAAATAATTTTAATTCCCACTAATTTCACGATTCATTTGATCACATGGTTATGGAGCAATGAACAAAAGAGAAGGAATATAACAAAATTGAGGTTTTGAGGGTTTGATTCCAAAGTTTATCTCCATTTTCAGATTGACGTTTATGTGGTTTTGCGCTTGAACTCTTCATATGTGTATACGAAGGCAATTTAATAGTAGAACCTATCACTGCTGAAGCCTATGGTATCAGGATTTTGACCTGCTTGCGAAAATGAATTTGGCATGTTTCCACTTCAAATATATCCGAATTTAGCCATTTAAAATCAAAATTACTTCAACACAAAGTCAAGTAGATTATAGTGACCAATCTAATGTAGTTATCTCTGAAAATAGCAGAAACTCAAAACCATCGGGAAATGCAACTATAAAAATCACCATGAACACAGAAAAACATGGTTCCTTATTACCAAGCTTAGTGCGGTTCTTGCTCTATTGAATTTTGTGAATTCGTGGACAGTAACATTATACTAAAAACTATTCTACATTAATTAAAGACAACTTCATGTATGTAGCTGAAGCAGTACATACTGTTTCATTATGCTTCAACACTTCCAAACACGGTGATTGAATCGATAAGTGCACTGGCTGCATTCCCATGTGGGAGGTCTTGGATTAATGAACCCCCTGGAGTCAAATCAATGAATTACAACATTGATACTTGTCACTCACTACCTATAGCCCAGCGCTTGTCATTAATAGGATCGGACAATGACTGGGTTACCTCAGTATCAGAATGGTGTCACTGAGTGGGGTATCGGGTCATTGTGCTGGTAGTCTAGTATTCCAGTGGGGCAGCACTATAAAGTAACAATGAGTGTGCTCTGTCAAAAGTCGGTACCTCTCCTGATATGACCTTAGATGTTGCCAGGATGTAAAACAACAAACCCACAATGGGTCAAAATACCAATACAACGCGAATTGTATCTCCATGTGGGGCAGCACTATTAAGTCACCATCAGAGTACACTATCACAAGTCGGTACCTCTCCTGATATGACCTTAAATGTTGCCAGGATGTAAGACAACAAACCCGCAATGGGTCAAAATACCAATACAACGCGAATTGTATCTCCATGTTGGGCAGCACTATTAAGTCACCATCAGAGTACACTATCACAAGTCGGTACCTCTCCTGATATGACCTTAGATGTTGCCAGGATGTAAAACAACAAACCCACAATGGGTCAAAATACCAATACAACGCGAATTGTATCTCCATGTGGGGCAGCACTATTAAGTCACCATCAGAGTACACTATCACAAGTCGGTACCTCTCCTGATATGACCTTAGATGTTGCCAGGATGTAAAACTACAAACCCACAATGGGTCAAAATACCAATAGAACGCGAATTGTATCTCCATGTAGGGCAGCGCTATTAAGTCACCATCAGTGTACACTATCACAAGTCGGTACCCGTCCTGATATGACCTTAGATGTTGCCAGGATGTAAAACTACAAATCCACAATGGCTTAAGATACAAATACGACGCGAATTGTGTGCAGTGAATAAGTAGTTACATTGGACCTCCCCCCCCCCCCGTTCGCCCCAGCATCCCGCACCCACCCACCCACCCACTCCCTCCCACCCAAGCACCCACCCACCCACCCACTCTCCCTCCCACCCATCCACCCACCTCATTTCCCTCCAGGGGTGTAGCCAATAGCCGGAGCCACGCCGTCTGCCGCTGGTACAGTAGTCACCGCCATCACTCACTGTTGTTTTGTTCCTCTCCAGGTGACCATGGCTACTAGACCTACACATCCTGGAGTAGCAGTAAGGGGATCAGGAGGAGGAGCAGGAGCAGGAACAGGAGGAGGAGGAGGGGAGAGGGGCAGGGGTGTACTGACGGGACGCTCCTGGGCCGCCCATCTCGTGTTCCTTCTCGTGGTAAGTCAGGCGTCTTCAGTTGCTCCAATTGCCGTCTGCGCAGAGGATGAATGTCGTTCGTGCAGAGGATGAATGTCATCTGCGCAGAGGGTGAATTTCATCTGCACAGAGGGTGAATGTCGTCTGCACAAAGGATAAATGTCATCTGCACACAGAGGATGAATGTCATTCTGTGCAGAGGATGAATGTTGTCTGCGCAGAGGGTGAAGGTTGTCTTTGGATAGGAGGAATGTCATCTGCGCAAAGGATAAATGTCATCTGCACACAGAGGATTAATGTCATTCTGCACAGAGGATGAATGTCATCTGCACAGAGGGTGAATGTTGTCTGCACAGGGGATGAATGTCGTCTGTGCAGAGGGTGAATGTTGTCTTTGCATAGGAGGAATGTCATCTGCACAGAGGATGAATGACATCTGTGCAGAGGGTGAATGTTGTCTGCACAGGGGATGAATGTTGTCTGCGCAGAGGGTGAATGTTGTCTTTGCATAGGAGGAATGTCATGTGCACAGAGGATGAATGTCATCTGCGCAGAGGGTGAATGTTGTCTGCACAGAGGATGAATGTCATCTGTGTAGAGGTTGAATGTCATCTTTGCAGAGGATGAATGTTGCCTGCACAGAGGGTAAATGTTGTATGCACGGAAGATGAATGTTGTCTGCACCGAGGATGAATGTCGTCTTTGCAGAGGGTGAATGTTGTCTGCACAGAGGATGAATGTCGTTTGTGCAGAGGATGAATGTCATCTGCACAGAGGGTGAATGTCATGTGCTCAGAGGGTGAATATTGTTTGTGCAGAGGATGAATGTTGTCTGCACAGAGGATGAATGTCATCTGTGCAGAGGATGAATGTCATGTGCACAGAGGGTGAATGTCGTCTGTGCAGAGGATGAATGTTGTCTGCACAGAGGATGACTGTCGTCTGCACAGAGGGTGAATGTCATCTGTGCAGAGGATGAATGTCATCTGCACAGAGGGTGAATGTCATCTGCACAGAGGGTGAATGTCATCTGCACAGAGGATGCATGTTGTCTGCACAGAGGATGAATGTTGTCTGCACAGAGGGTGAATGTTATATGTGCAGAGGATGAATGTCATCTGCACAGAGGGTGAATGTCATCTGTGCAGAGGATGAATGTTGTCTGCACAGAGGGTCAATGTCGTCTTTGCAGAGGATGAATGTTGTCTACACAGAGGATGAATGTCGTCTGCACAGAGGGTGAATGTCATCGATGCAGAGGATGAATGTTGTCTGTGCAGAGGTTGAATGTCATCTCTGTAGAGGGTGAATGTCATCTGCACAGAGGATGAATGTCATCTGCACAGAGGGTCAATGTCATCAGTGCAGAGGATGAATGTTATCTGTGCAGAGGATGAATGTTGTCTGTGCAGAGGATGAATGTTTTCTGTACAGAGGATGAATGTCATCTGCACAGAGGGTGAGTGTTGTCTGTGCAGAGGATGAATGTTGTCTACACACAGGATGAATGTTGTCTGCACAGAGGGTCAATGTCATTTTGCAGAGGATGAATGTTGTCTGTACAGAGGTTGAATGTCGTCTGTGCAGAGGATGAATGTCATCGGCGCAGAGGATTAATGTCGTCTGCACAGAGAGTGAATGTCATTGGTGCAGAGGATGAAGGTTGTCTGTGCAGAGGATGAATGTTGTCTGTGCAGAGGATGAATGTCATCTGCACAGAGGATGAATGTCATCTGCACAGAGAATGTCATCTGCGCAGAGGATGATAAGGATGTCATTAAAGTTGCACAGTCAGATGGTTTTGAGTTTCTGAAATACATATATTAATTTGATTGTTATAATCTACTTTACTTTAGTTTGAAGTCACTTTTATGTTAAATGGCTAACTTTTGAGATATTTAAAGCATAAACACACACAATTGTTTTTGGCAAGCACACACAAACTCTGACACCATAGGCCTCTGCAGAATCAGAGTCGATTAAATTGACGAAAAATGTGTGGCGAAAAATGCTTAATAAGTGCATCAGTATCTAAGTTAGATATGTACAATACAATTTAAAAATTGTTTTCTCTTCAAAAGTTGATGCGTCATTGGAGTATGCAGCTTTAATGATACACACATAATAGATTATACATCCCATAATTAATGGTATCAACTCACAACGCAGAGCCATTGTCCCAGGCTCAGAAGAGGTAATGAATGCTAATTAAACCAAGACCTTCTTTTATAAAGTTACATTTAGCAAAAGTTAATGAAAGGGCTCATTTTTGTTGTAGATTAGTTGATTAAGCCGTGGACGATTGGTCTCCCTCATTCCACTGCTCCTTGCCCTATCCTAGAAATGCTGAGCGCCAGGCTAGGAAGCGACAAGTATAAATATTTAAGTCATCGGTCCGACTCGACCGTGGTTTGAACCCATGATACCACGATCTACCAGAATGGGAGACGGACGCTCAACTCATTCGGCCATCCCGTCTCATTTGTATAATATGTAGAATTAAATAAATTTTTGCAATGTGCTATTTGCATATAGGAATCATGAGTGCGCAGTGATTTAAATGCTACTAAGCCCCCACCTTTAATTTGTTTGAAAGAAGTAAAGGTTGTTTTATGCAACATTGATCTTCGTATCGTCTGCTATTGGACATCAAACATATGATCATTCTGACATATTTCTTTGGAGGAAAATTGCTGCCGCCACATAGATTACTCTTTCTGATGAGCAGCAAGGGCTCTTTTATATGTGCTTTCCCACAGACAGGACAGCACATACCACAACATTTGATGAACCACGTCCCACTCGCTGGTTATTGTAGCAGACTGGTTGTGAAACACACATGCATGTAGGATACTTCTCGTCTGAGATATTCAACAAACATGCTACACTTTTAAAGCACTCTGGAATTCTTTACACCTTTAATTAAACAAAAACCAGTGCTGTTGACATTGAGATATAGTTAAAATTGCATTTACAAATAATTAAGCGAACCTATGATTAAGAACAATAGAATAGGAGTAATAAATTGAGCATCTTATTTTACACACATATTCCTATTTTATGGCGAACTTAAGGCTGCATAGCTCAATAAAACCATACAGATTTCTAAAAGAGAAATGTATATACGTTTGCTTATACATTTCCAACTTAGATACTGGTGTACTTATTAAGGATGTGTTGCTAGAAGGGGGTATATACTAAAGGGGATATATACTACGCGGGTTAATAATAATAGAATGCATTAATGCTGAATCCTATGGTGTCAAACTTTTGACATGCTTGCCAAAATTAATTTGGCATATTTTCATATTCATATTTTCACTTCGTCAGTCTCCAAAGTTAGCTATTTAAAATAAATGTTGTTTTAAACTAGACTAAGTTAGGTGGTAATAACGATCAGCCTAATATATTTATCTAAGAGAAATAACTGAAACTCAAAACCAGCGGACTCAGCAACTTTAACTAAAAAAATATAATGTACAGCCCAATTTTGATTTCACCAACATATTTAAAAATGACTCGAGGAAAAACAAGTGTGTGAGTTTTAATGAAAGCTTGTCTTTTACATTGGCTTTATTGCATATTATTCCTCCAGTGTGTGCGGCGCGAGGGTGGGAGGCACTCGTATTCTTTATTAATTTTTTTTGGGGGGGTAAACTATTTATTCATCTGAATATGACATTTGTCAGCGCCAGAGCACTGGTCTTCCGGCCATCTTACTATTGGAATTGACAGTCTAAATAATCTAAGTTTGGTCAGTGCTGTATTAATCACAGCAACGATCCTGTAGAATTAAGGGAGTGGCTCTTGCTGTATAATGTACAGCACCAGTCACTCAAGTTCATGCAAAAATGGGGAGCAGCACCGAGTAGAAGATATATATACGGGGCAACTCAAACAATCGTTGTGGGTTACATTTTTTCTCTTATAATTACCCCGCCAGCTGGGAGGGGGCACTCCACCATTGCGCCGATGGAGGAATAGTAGCAAAATATATCCGTTCCGCTAGCATTTATACTTGTATAATGTCCGTTGCTATACCATCATAATGTGCATGGCTAGACCATCACCCCCACACCCCCATGCGTTTTGAAACACATCTATATGAAATTTATGTATATATGTATACAATGTATATGCATATATATGCTTGTATACATATATATATCATATATGTAAACATATGCATGAATGTATATGTATGTGCATGTGCAAATTTGACCGTCCGACTGGGTCGGGAGGCGATAACGACCAGACACAGCGGGCTTATATGAGGTCAGAGCCCCTGACAGTGACAGGCGTGGCCAAACCTGGAACTAAACAATGTCATACACTAGCTGTGGTTCACAATTGAACAATACAGATATAACTGAAGATGGTAGGGTCCTTGTTTAAATTCCCATACTAGATTATAGAGCACATATACATATATGAGTATATATATATATATATATATATATATATATATATATTATGACAATGAGTGGCGGTTACAGTGTGCAGGGGTGGTGGTGCCACCATCGGAGCTGGGGTTATTGGGGAGGCTGGAGCAGTAGATGACTAGGACAGACTCCATCAGTCAATGGAGCTGAGTGAGTGATGAGAGAAAGGAGGGATATTCCGGGTTATTATACTCGTATAATTCATGTGCAGCATATATAAATATATCATCACACACCAAAACTAATAATAATATGTCTGGTCTCCAACAACGACCAACCAACGAACCAACAGGTGGGGCGGTGACGGCGGGGGGAGGGGTGCCCATGGCCTGATTTCCCAGTGGGGCAGCACTATAAAGTTGCCATGAGTGCGCGCTGTCACAAGTCGGTGCACGTCCTGGTATGGCCTAGGGTCTTACTGGGGCTTAAAACTACACCAACCACCCAGACTCCCCCGGCCCTCTCAAAGGACTGGTTGGGCTCTTAGGCTGCCTTTTTCCTCCCTCCCCCCCTCTTCCCCCCTCCCCCCCCCCCCCCCCCCTATTTCTCTGACCACTACCCATCGGAAGCCAACTCCCGACCACATGGGACCGCTTTCAGCGGTGCCCATTCAGTGCTGCAGATTTGCAGCCTTCAGGGCACCAATGCGACTGAAAACTCCCCAAAAACAAACAGGTGAGAAGAGTCTATCTCATGTCAAGGAGGGCCCGCCCCTGGCGGCCGCTCCCTAAATACTCTCAACCCAATGCAAACACGGCAGCCCGCGCCACATTCAGGTCCCGCCCACTCGGGGTAAAGGCCCAGTCACATACACGTTAGTGGACGTAGTTGAACGTAGTGGAGGCTGACATAGTTGAACGTAGTTGAATGTAGTTGACCGTAGTGGAGGCTAACGTAGTTGAACGTAGTTGAACGTAGTTGAACGTAGTTGAACGTATCGGCATCCATACTTCTCTGGTACGTTCAACTACGTTCAACTACGTCAGCCTCCACTACATGGGACTGCTTTCAGCGGTGCCCATTCAGTGCTGCAGATTTGCAGCCTTCAGCGCACAAATGCGACTGAAAACTCCCCAAAAACAAACAACTACGTTCAACTACGTCCACTAACGCGCATGTGACCGGGCCTTAAGAGGGGCTAAAGTGGAGCGGACACACTGCGGCTGCCATTGACCAGGTCACGCCCGTCCGCTTATACGATGCTTGGTCGAGCGGCGGGTAGTTTGGCTGGTGGCCAGTGCGCCTGTTTGGGTCGGGGTGAGGGCGATGAAGAACGACGGAGGCGTTAAGAAGTGTCACCCCCATGTCATTCCCACCAGAAATACTCAGCGGGTAGAAAGCCGCCAGGTGGCGCGACGGGCGGACTGTAGGTGTTAATCCGCCGGTAACAAGCCACTAACAAGAAGGTGGCGGCTACCAATGTACTCATAGAGGTGGATTTTTTTACCCAAACCACCCTCACGCCCCCTGGCGGCAGTGGCTAGAAGTATGAGTTCGAGGCACCTGCTCACCCTGCGGCATGATCTGTGGAAAAGGTGTTTTTTGGGTAGATTATTAGTGAATTGTATGCAGTTACTATTACAACTACTAGTTCATTTATATTACATATAATACCTTTATTATCGAACAGGATTTTCATGTGGTTATTATGGCAACTGATAATTTCATTCATGTACCCACAAATTCTACCAAACGGCCAGACAACCAGTGCTCTGGCGCTGACAAAAGGCATTATTCACTGAAAAACTACATATTAGTAAACAAACAAAATTCAGCAAGGGAAATTTCAATCTCTGAAAATTGGTCTTCCTCATTTCCATGCTCCTTGCCTTATTTATCCCAGTAATTCTGAATACTAGGCTAGGTAGCGACAAGTATACATTTATAATTCATTGATTTGACTCGGCCACGGTTTGAACTGAGGGTGTCAGATCCCATGACCTACCAAAATGGGAGGTGGACGCTCAAATCATTCGGCCATCCCAACTGGTGTGTTTGATAGAGGATTTCCAGCAACATCATTCCCTCTGATGGCAGTGGCAATAACTTAACTGCTGTTCTTGGTAGCAGTTGACTCTGTGGGATGCGCTCTGGGAAAGGTCTTATAGAGGATTTCTATTACCAGCCGACCTGATGGCAGTGGCTAGAACTCTACTACTGTAGTGGGTAAAAACTCAATGTGTATGTTCTATGGAAAAGGTATATTACATCCGAAAACAAGGAATTCATATGATGCTGCCCAGTGGCTGTCTTACTCTTAGGGTCTGAATATTTGTAACGACGCATATATATATAGGATGTATAATGAATTATGCAAATATAAAACAGGCGGAGTTTCATTATTATTATTATTCCGTATATTTGTTTATTATATTATTGTCCAATCGCTGACCTGCCCGGGATTTGCCCCGGCTAGCCGGGCCCGAGCGCCACCACCGGGCGATATCTGCCCCGGGCATTCACTTTGCCTCCGTATTTCAAATATATATAGTATTCAGATATGCAGGTATTGCAGGTATAACAATACCTCAGGGAGTTTGACGCCCCTGCCCTGCAGAGTTGTAAACCACTGCCTTGTGGTACAGGTTCTTGACAGAACTGAAGGCTGAGGGAGCAAACCCTAAACAGAAAACCATGTCACTGTGGCAGCATTAAGGGCGGTTGATGTATGGAACTCCCAACATCTCCCGACCAGCCACTGCAGGGACAAATAGTCTTGCACCTGTCTTGACATGTTCTTGCCGGTGTGAAACCTCTATTTGCTCCCCGAGAGAGTGCCGCTGGTAACTTGCAAAAGCCAGCAGCACTTCAACACTTTTGCAGGCAGCTTTCATGAAATATACAACCGCATGAGTGGCAGTCAAGTAATGAAAGCAGCCTTTGTCGCATCGCAACCGACAGCATGATGATGATGATATATAGTATTGAGTGAGTGGTAGGGCTACAGGCGTGAGGCAGAGCAAGGATAGCTGAGTAGGTCAGGTGACAGCACCAGGCGAGGCAGGAGGCCTTACCAGTCACTTGATTAGTTGAGTGTCATTAGTTCTGTAGTGTCATTCTGGTGCCAACTAGAGACACAGTTCATGGATAATCAGTTTATGGATAATTATACTCATATAATTGCTTATAGTATACATCAGATATATATCTACCATCACCATAAATGAACATACGTATATTTACTTACATTATATCACCCTCACTTACCCGCCCCATATTTGTACGCAGCACTTTAGCGGTGTGGTGTGATTGTGGTGTGATTATCACCTCGCCCAGTATAGTCGTCCTTGTGCATTAAGATGGGATGACCGAATGAGTTAGAGCGCCAGTCTCCCGTGTTGGTAGATCGTGGGGTCGTGGGTTCGAACCCTGGTCGAGTCAAACCAATGACTTAACAATTTATACTTGTCACTTCCTAGCCTGGTGCTCGGCATTATTATGATAGGGCAAGGACTGGTTGGCTCAGTGTCAGGATAATGTGACTGAGTGGGATATCAGGTGATGGTGCTGATGGCCTGGTCTTCCAGTGGGGCAGCACTATAAAGTCGTTATGAGTGTGCACTGGCACAATTCAGTACCCGTCCTGATATGACCCTAGATGTTGCTAAGACGTAAAACAACAACAAACAAACAAAACATTAAGTGTCTTTTTATTGGGTCATTCTCGTCTCATCTCGTGTGATTCTTTCTCTGCGACTATCGCAGGGCATGAAACCGGTCTCCATGACTCCCGCCCTGCAGTCGCCGAAACCCTGATCCATTGGAGCAACGCACATCTCCCCTCACCCCCCCCCCCCCCCACACACACACATACACACACCCACACCTCCAGCACCACACTCCCACACAACCCCCACCCACCCCATCAATCCCACATCCCTACCCACATTACCACCCCACACCATCACCCCCACTCAGAGGACTGTCGGTGGACTCCTTAGGCTGCCTTTTTCCTTCCTCCCCCTTCCCCTCTACTCCCTCCCCCTCAGACTTATCCATGATAGGCAGTATCAATCTTCAAGAAGAAAAAAAGTGTATGTGTGGATATGGAAGTGTGGGTGTAGAGATGTCTGGGAATGTGTGTAATTACGTGGGTGCAGGTGGTTATGGGTGGTAGTGGGTGTGTGTGGTGTGTGGCTATGAATCATTGAATAATAGCAACAAACAGAAACAGAAAATACCCCAATATACATCTATATGCAAACAGACATCGAGTACATGCCAAAAGCTTTGTAGCAGTTAAGTGGCATTGTGTATTTATTCCCTGCACACAGGTCTCTAAGTGTTCTACCAGATCCACTGTCCACCATGTTACTTTGAACCTTTTTGTTACCTGTCATCTTGGTAAAAGCGTCCAAAATATGCGCAGAGGAAAACCTCTCTAACCGACCACCTCGACAGATCGACCATTCCCCTATATCGATCGCTTTATTTGGGTACCAAATTATCGCCCATACAATAAATACGATTGTAACGAAATGAAAAAACCCTTAAACCGACCACCTCCCTAAATGGACCATTTAAATCGATCTCATGGTCTGTCGATTTAGAGAGGTTTTACTGTAGTTTAAGACTATAAAGTCGCCATGAGTGCACACTATCACAAGTCAGTACCCATCCTGATATGACCCTAGATGTTGCCAGGACGTAAACCTCCGACAACCAACCCACCGAAAAGCGTGGCCAGTGCCTACGTACTACACATGAGCATGCGCAAATTCCATGTTGAGCACACATCCCCTTTAGGGCTGAAGACAAAAAACAAACGCGGAGCACCACCACTGCGCATGTCTGTCTGTCCATTAGAAGCAGCTTGAGACGATGTCCACATCATGCCATATCTCCCCATATCATCTTCCAGCGCCGGCATGCAGCCATACCCGGCATGCAGCTGACCTCCATTGTTCTCGGCGCGCAGACTTCCGGTTGTGCCCACTTCTTTCGCAGCCTCTCATCTCGCGAGACAAGTGCGGGATATAAACAACTGGGATGTCAGCGGGCCACTGAGCCTCTGCTGCCTCTCTTCTTTCCCTCTCTTCTTGCCCTCACTTCTTGCCCTGTCTTCTTAACTTCTCTTCATTCCTTCCCTTCTTTTCCTCTCTTTTCCCCCTCTCTTCTCTTCTTGCTCTATCTTCTTAACTTCTCTTCTTTCCATCCTTTCTTTCCCTCGTTTTCTCCTCTCTTCTCCCCTCTCTTCTTGCCCTCCCTTCTTTCACTCTCTTTCCCCCTCTATTATTTCCCTCTCTTTTTTTACTCTCTACTTGCCTTCTCTTCTTTCCCTCACTTCTTGCCCTCTCTTCTTGCCCTCTATTCTTGCACTCCCTTCTTTCCCTCTCTTTTCCCCCTCTCTTCTCTTCTTGCTCTCTCTTCCTAACTTCTCTTCTTTCCATCCTTTCTTTCCCTCGTTTCCCTTCTCTTCTTGCCATCTCTTCTTGCCCTCCCTTCTTTCACTCTTTTCCCCCCTTCTCTTCCTGCTCTCGTCTTTCCCTCTCGTTTTTCCCTCTGTTCTTGCTTCCTTTTCCCATATCTTCTTTCCCTCTCTACTTGCCCTCGCTTCTTTCCCTCACTTCTTTCACTCTCTTTTTCCCATCTCTTATTTACCTCTCTTTTCCCCTCTCTACTTGCCCTCTCTTCTTTCCCTCACTTCTTGCCCTATCCTCTTAACTTCTCTTCTTTCCTCCCCTTCTTCCGCTCTCTTTTCCCCCTCTCTTCGTTCCTTATCTTCCTTCCCTCTCTTCTTGCTCCGTTTTCTCCTCTCTTCTTGCCCAATATCTAATCTAAGTGGGATCTGTAGAAATAAAATATTACTAAATATTTTCGTTTAGAAAATGTGACGCTTTCATTAGACTGTGGTGCTTTAAAGGCCAATGGACACATTATCCTGATACTGCGCGAACCAGTCTTTGCCTTATCCTATTGATGCTGAGCGCTGCAATAGGCAGCGAAAAGTATAAATTTAGTAAGTCATTGGTTTGATTCGGCTGGGATTCAAACTCCCAACCTTCCGCATGAGAAGCCTGCGCTCTACTGATTCGGCCACCGCGTCTGGTAGATGATAATTGTGAATAAGTAGCGTTGTGTTGGTCATGTCACTGTCACCAGCCTCCACTGGCGTCCATCATCTTCCAACTTCCTTCTGGTGCTCAGAATGGATACGTGAATGGACGCCACCAGAGAGATGTACGGCTGTCTGTTTCTGGTTCTTGTAGAAACTGAGACCCGTAAACAGCGCACACAGCATACTTCCTTATGTAGTAAATATTGAGAGGCCAGACAGGACCAGTAGCCATATTGGCGGATCCGGTTGGCGAGAACAAAGCACCGCCATGCGCCCCCTCCCCATCCCGCTCCACCACCCCCTTACTCCCTCCTCCCTACCACTTTCCCATTACACTCCCTCCTACCCCCTTTCCCCTTCCCTCCCACTCCCACTCCCTCCCCCTTCCCCTTCCCCTTCCCCTTCCCCTTCCCCCCCTTCCCCCGTTCCTCCCCCTCTCCCCTTTCCTTTCCCCCTCCCCTTCCCCGTCCCCTTCCCCTCCCCTCTCCCCTCCCCTCTCCCCTCTCCCTCCCCTTCTTCCTATCTCTTCTCCCTTCCCCCCTCCCCTCCTCTCCCCCCCCCCCCCTTTTGCCATGAGAGCGCACTGTCACATGTCGGTGCCTGTCCTGATATGACCTTAGATGTTGCCAGGGTGTATCAACCTAAAAAAAAAAGAACCCACACAAAAAGCACTTTATCTTCACCATGATCCCTGCAGTCTCCCTACAGTATCCCTAGAATATCCCTACAGTATCCATAGAATATCCCTACAGTATCCATAGAGTATCCCTACAGTATCCCTAGAGTATCCCCACAGTATCCCTACAATCTCCCTACAGTCTCCCTACAGTATCCCTACAGTATCCCTACAGTATCCCTACAGTATCCATACAGTATCCCTACAGTCTCCCTACAGTATCCCTACAGTATCCATGCAGTCTCCCTACAGTATCCCTCCAGTATCCCTATAGTATCCCTCAGTATCCTTACAGTATCCCTCCAGTATCCCTCCAGTATCCCTACAGCATCTCTACAGTATCCCTACAGTATCCCTACAGTATCCCTATAATATCCATACACTATACCGACAGTATCCCTACAGTATCCCTCCAGTCTCCTGACAGTCTCCCTACAGTCTCCCTACAATATCCCGACAGTCTCCCGACAGTCTCCCTACAGTCTCCCTACAGCATCCCTCCAGTCTCGTGACAGTCTCCCTACAGTATCCCTACAATATCCCGACAGTCTCCATACCGTATCCCTAGAATATCCCTATATTATCCCTACATTATCCCTACAGACTCCCTACAGTCTCCCTACAGTATCCGTACAGTCTCCCAACAGTCTCCGTACAGTATCCCTACAGTCTCTTGACAATATCCCTACATTATCCCTACATTATCCATACAATACCCCTACAGTATCCCTAGAATATCCCTATATTATCCGTACATTATCCCTACAGTATCCCTACAGTATCCCTACAGTATCCCTACAGCATTCATACAGTATCACTACATCATTCATACAATATCCCTACAGTATCCCTACAGTATCCCTACATTATCCCTACAGTATCCCTACAGTATCCCTACAGTATCACTACAGTATCCCTACATTATCCATACAGTATCCCTACAGTATCCCTAAAGTATCCCTACAGTATCCCAACAGTATCCCTACAGTATCCCTATAATATCCCTACAATATCCTTAATCAATATCCCTACAATATCCCTACTATATCCCTACATATCCCTACAATATCCCTAGAGTATCCCTAGAGAATCCCTAGAATATCCCTAGAGTATCCTAGCTCTACAATATCCCTACAGTATCGTTACAGTATTGCTACAGTGTCCCTAGAATACCCCTCAGTATCCCTAGATTATCCATACATTACCCCTACATTATCCCTACATTATCCCTACACTATCCCTACAATATCCCTGTAATATCCCTCCAGTAGCCAAAGAGTAGCCAAAGAATATGTCAATAGTATCTTTAGAGTGGCCCTCCAGTATCCCTCCAATATCCCTCCAGTATCCCTACATTATCCCTACAGTATCTCTTGAGTATCCCTCGAGTATCCCTAGAGTATCCCTACATTACCCCTAGAGTATCCATAGATTATCCCTGCAGTATCCCTACAATATCCCAACAATGCCATTAGATTATCGCTAGAATGTTCCTAGAGTATCTCTAGATTATCGCTAGAGTATTCTTAGAGTATCCTGAGAGTATCCTAGAGTATCCTTAGTGTATCCCTACAATATCCTGATAGTATCCCTACAGTATCCCTACAGTATCCCTACAGTATCCCTTACCCCTACATTATCCATGCATTATCCCAAATACTACCAAAACCTGACCCTACATTATCCGCACATTATCCAAAACCCCGGGACGCCATGGCGACAAAACCATCCTCAGCCACCACCCGCCCCCATTTCCCACCAGACGTCGCCACCTGTTTGCGCAAGGGCATATATACCGCGAAATAAGGAAGTCCTGCACAGTGACCAGTGGTGACAGGGACGCGCCGGGACCAGGCCGACGACAGGCCGGCGACACTGGCTGTTAACCACTCACCCCCGCGCTGGTATCGGCCTATCTATGCCCCCCCCCCCCCCCCCCGTGGCTCTTTTTTGTTTGTTTTCCTTGCGTGTGATTGTTTGTTTATTCTGCTCATAACGGTTAAGTACATGCACTTGTTTTCTACACTGTGCAGTAGTGGTCCTTTTTTTTCTCTTGAAGATTTATACTGCCAATTATGGATAAGTCTGAATAGACTTGTTTTCACCATTAGACAGTTTGTCGAAAGAAAGCCCGAGCCTACACTTTTACCAACCCAAGGGATTTTTAACCTCCTACACCACATAGACATGGTATGAGAGCAACCGGCCTTTGATGATGCTGTAAGTTATACACAGCAGTGGAAATCCAAATTGGCAGAGGTGGAGGCACAGGGAATTGAACCACTGACCTTCAGATTAGGAGTCCGACCTAGAAAAAAGTCAGACACTCTAACCACTCCACCACAGAGAACACACAATACAATGGTCCTAATCAATATGGATTGATTTCCTTTATCAACAATTTCTGCAGTACGATGTTGCTAGGAGGTAAAACAAAAACAAAATTAGTTTGTTGTTGTTTTACGTCCTAGCAACATCTAAGGTCATATCAGGACGGGTAACGACTTGTGACAGTACACACCCATGGCAACTTTTATAGTGCTGCCCCACTGGGACACTAGGCCTCCAGCGCCATGACCTGATATCCCACTCAGTCACATTATCCTGACACTGAGCCAATCAGTCCTTGCCATATCCTAATAATGCCGAGCGCCAGGCTAGGAAGCGATAATTATCAATTTTTAATTCATTGGTTTGACTCGACCAGGATTCGAACCCACAAACTCATGGGTTCTGATCTCCCGATCTCCCAAAACGCTCTACTCATTCGGCCACCCTGTCTAGTAGGGGCAACATCTAGATATATGTTTTGTGTTACTAAATTTACTGCTTTTATCGGACTATGCAGCTTTAACAACTGAGAGACCGATGCGCCGATGCTGGCAAATCATATGTGGTAAATAACTCAATAAGTGTGTGTTGTTGCTTTACATCCTAGCAACACATAAGGTCATAATAGGACGGGGGAAATACTAATGTCTACAAAATCAAAACAACAAAACATTCTCACTAGGCTTTACACATATGGTCTGTCACACCTGGTTATCAGATACCCCCCCCTCCCTTCCGCCTCCCCTTCCGCCTCCCCTTCCCCCTCCCCTTCCCCATCCCCATCTCCTGTCTGCCCTTGTCCCCCCTTCCATCCTTTGTCCTCCTTTCCCCTTCTCCCACTCTCCCCTTCCCCCATCTTCCCTCTCTCCCCCCTCTCCCCCTCTCCCCCCTCCTCTTCCCTCCACTCACCCATTCCCCCTCCCCCTCCCCATCTTCCCCTTCCCCTTCCCCTCCCCTCTTCTACCCTCCCCTCTCCTCCTCCCCATCGCCCCTCCCTCTCCCCCTCCCCGTCCCTTCCCCTCTCCTCCTGTCTCCCTTCCCCTCCTTCCCCCTCCCCCCGCCCCCTGCCCATTCCCCCACATTCCCCCTCTCACCCCCCCCTCCCTCCCCCATCCACCTCTCCCCCCTCTCCCCCCTCTCCCCCCTCCGCCTTCGCGCCCTCTGCCCCCCCCCCCCCCCCCCCCCCCCACATTCTCCCTCTCACCGTCCCCTCCCCCTCTCCCCCATCTCCCCCTCCCACTCTACCCCATCTCCCCCCTCCCTCTTCCCCCTCATGCCCCCCCCCCCCCCCCCCCCCCCCCCAGCGTCCACCCGCACATCTGAGAAGCCCCGATCTCGCTGACTCCCACGAGAAATGCGTAAATCACGTCAGATCACGGTAAATCACGTCAAATCATTGAGGCTTCCACCCACGGGGTTTCCACCTTTGCTCCCACTGAACGGCGCCAAATGACCACCAGAGGGCTGCCCCATCACCAAGGTCAAGTCGCCCGACGTGACCTCTGACGTCTGAGACGCCCGTGACCCACCCTGACTTCCAGAGAGGGCTGTCAAGTGAAGCTTGGGTTTGGTTATGATAAGCATCTGCGCATGCGCATGCATGGTACGTGTAAAGGCAATGGATGCTGCGCAGTGGTGTAGCGAAGGGGCATGATATTTGGTTGGTTGTTGGAGTTTTACATCCTGGCAACATCTGTGGTCATATCAACATGGGTACCAACTTGTGACAGTGCACACTCATGGCAACTTTATAGTGCTGTCCCACTGGGAAATCAGGCCACCAGCACCATGAACCGATATCCCACTCTGTCACATTATCCTGACACTGACCCAATGTGCCAGGCTAGGAAGCGATAAGTATCAATTTTGTAAGTCATTGGTTTAACTCGACTGGGAACCGAACTCCTGATCCCAGCGCTGTACCGATTCGGGTACCCCGTCCGATAAGGGCCATGATATCTCTCACTGTTGTTTTAAATTATCATATTTGAATACTTTTGATTGCGCGCTTTTGCATTCTGTGTAAATTCGATGGCCCGATAATAATATGACAGAATAAGATTTGAATACTTCTTGCTGTGATTCTGGCCTTTGATGCCAAAATGGCATTAAGCAATCACCACTAACTCACAGTTGTGTTTTATATTAGCATATTTTAATACATTGCATGTATATCATTACATATTGTTGGTTTAACGTCCCCCATCCCCGGCACAAAAAGTAAACATCGGTTATGTATACATTATATGTGTGATTCATTATTATCTAAAACTGGGCACCATATAGAGATTTCCATGTTACGATGTTGATAATTAATTCTTTAATTCTTTTAAAAGTTGCATAGTCCGATGATTTTGAGTTTCTGACATTTTTTCTGAGATAAGTATATTAAGTTGATCATTATAATCTACATTACTTTAATTTGAAGTAACTTTTAATTGAAATGGCTACCTTTTGAGATATTTGAAATTCAAACATGTGAAAATAATTTTGGCAAGCACACCAAAACTCTGATAACATAGGCTTCTGCAGTAACACGTTCTATCAAATTGTCTCAGTGTTCCCTTCTATGTGGCAATAAATACTTAATAAGTGCATCAGTGTCTAAGTCAGAGATGTAGAATCAAATCTAGATAATTGTTTTGATTTTGAAAAATTGATGCTTTATCAGACTCTGCAGCTTTAAGCAAGTCGGGTAATTATTGGTACCTGTGTATTTGTCTCCGCGATGGCGATTCTATTTAGCAATAAAGTCGCCCCCGGGAATTGTATTTCAAAATAAAACTCCCCCTCCCCTCCCCTCCCCTTTCCTCCCTCCTCTTCTCCGCCTCCGCCTCCATCCTCCTCTGACCTCCCACCTGCCAACCTCCCCTCCTCGCCTCACACCCTTCATCCCCTCACCCTCCCACCACCACCACACTCCTCCACCTCCCTCTATTTTATTTCGAAATAAAATCGTCGCTATATATGCATATATGTATATATTAGGATGCTTTATTACATATATATATATCTATAATTATTTCCTACAAAATGGAAGGAAAAGAAAAACAAGGTAGTGGGATGGAAAACTGTATTCTCTGGCAATTAGTCTAACTGGTTTCACTTAAATCTCTAGATTCTGACATTCAGTCATGTAATTAGCAGAGAGAATGAGCTGGGAGAGGTAGTTCTCTCTTATTACAGCTCAACACAGTGCACACTGTACAGCTACTCATGACAACAAACAGCACACCAGGCAATGAGCACAACACAATGAGCAGCCCTTAGCACTGAGCAGCACACAGTTGTCAGCATCTCAGCAGTCAGCAGCTCATGGCCCCAAACAGCTCACAGTAGTGAGCTGCACAGGCCAATGGGCAGCTCAGAACAGTGAGAAGTTCAGCTCAATGAGCAGCTCATGGCCGTGCGCTGCATATAAGCTTGAGCAGTGAGTAGCTCAATGGCAGAAACAATCAGTTTGTTGAGCGGCTCAAAATAATGCATAGCTAAGCAGTGCAGTGGATTAAGCGGATCAATTAATGAGTGGAACACGATTGTGAGCAGCTTAAGGCACAGGGAGCAATTAACACAAGTCAGATGCAGGGACATGGGGAAACCTCATATTGCCATAAATTTCCAGGACCCAAGATAACTTAGTCCACTGAGCAGTGCAGGAATGGAATGTATAATTATGCATAAACCCCAAAGGGAAGCCTGACACCATTAACTAATTAATGGGGGTCAGGGGAGGTGGCCTTGGCAAACCTGCACTCTGGGTGACACCCCCCCCCCCCCACACACACACACAGAATAGAACAGGTGGGACCCTTCAAGGCAATCACCATCCAGGCCCACTTCAGACTCAGTGGTGCAAACACTTAGGCAGTTTCCTGTTTTACTAGCGCAATTGTCGGATGGTGTACACAGTTTTCAACATTCAACTACTGTACTAAAATCACATGATGTAGCCAATGAATAGCAATGTGATAGAAACTTTAAAAAGTCAGCCGTTGTACTAACATAACATAAATATGAAATGGAAAATAAATTTCCAAGCTTCTAACAATGGCTACACATGAATACACTGACACAGCCCAAGTTCTATAATTCCAAATTATGTAAGGTGGCAAAAGAAGATTTACTGACAGGTTACCATATAAGTGTCACAAATAACTTCAGGAAGATAAAACACTCCTACTTCCAAATTCCAGTTCCTGTGACTTGACCATATCTTAAGCGCTATCAAACTAAGATAATAAATAATGATTTGCACATACAGCAACACGATAATCCAGTGAAATGCAATATGAAGACTGTATACACAGATACTGAGTTGTGCCAAGCACTATCATCTTCCCTCGCCATGAATATGGCCTATGCTGCCAACCTGGCATAAAGAAACCACCAATCAATCAATCAATCTATCATCTTCCCCATACAAGAGGAAAATCAATTTAAGCTGCACCCAGCAAAATGCGATAGGGGTAGTGATCGGTTGGTTGGTTGTTGGAGTTTTAAGTCCTGGCAACATCTAAGGTCATATCAGGACGGGTACCGACTTGTGACAGTGCACACTCATGACAACCTTATAGCGCTGCCCACTGGGAAATCAGGGTGCTGGCACCATGTACTAATATCCCAGTCAGTCACATTATCCGGACACTGAGCTAACCAGTCCTTACTCTATCCTATTAATGCTGAGTGCTAGGCTAGGAAGCAAGAAGTATAACTGTTTAATTCATTGGTTTGACTCAACTGGGAAGTGAACTCCCGACCTCCTGCATGCATACCAATTAGGCCTCTGCACCCAGTGGGGGTAGTGATAACTACCCATATCTAGCCTGAAGAAAGGCCTCACAATGGACGGGATGTCAGTACAGCTATGCATTAACAAGCACCCAGTAAATAGAATACACAGGCCTAGCGATCCACATGATGCCTCATGAGGTTGTGGACAGGAAGATAGGATACTACATCAACACTGGATTACCTCTGGGCTAACCAAGTGCTTCTATCCATAATGATTGGGATATAGTCATAAAGGTGATACTCCTGACTATCGCTACACAATATTACAACTTATGACTGGCACAACAAAATATGCTAAATCTATTCCAAATGCAGCACAACATCGGTCACAAACTCTATATGTGAGAGGTAACCACTAGACCACATACATGATCTCTAAGAATTCTAGAGAAGCTAAGCTATCATCATCACAATGCACTCAAGCAAAACAACAAGTAAAATAACCAGAAAATCAGAGGCTAGATTAAACTACAACAGGTGTGAGTGAGAGAAGGGAATGTGATTTAGCGTATTATGGGAGTATAAATAGAGAAGGGAATATTACTTATTATTATGATTATTGTTATACTACGTTAGACACAATACTGTACAGATGGCGCTATCTCAGCCCACCTCTCCTCAACCGGATGTTGACCAGTGTCAGTCGCACTGCACGATATACAAAAGCCCTTATGGCATGGGGGAATACAGCTGACCAAAAGTGTGCAGGGTTGGTGGGAGTATAGATGCTAAACTTGATTGCCAAAACTTGAAAATCAGGTTTACAGATAAAGTCCTACTACAAATCTGAAATGACTCCATGAATTCCCAATGGATAGCTAGACCCTAGCAATTATGTAAAATATAATTTATTATATATATATAAAGAGGCGGGGTTTACCTACCTTATTTATTATTTATTTATTTATTTATTATTATTTTCTTCGCTTGTATATTTGCTCCGTGGCTGCTTTTGCCTCGCTGCTACTCCACCATTGCTGCTCGCAGGTCACTTGCTCTGCCGCCGTACCTTGTATCGCATGCATTTTTACCGCTACCGCTACCTGTACAGTCTACTCGCTACCTGTACAATCAACTTCTAACGTGTGGATACATGCTGCGGCGGACGAACCGAATGCTTCGGTACACCAGGCACAAGTTACATGTCAGGCTTGATACTAGGACGAAACCGTAAGCTAAAACTATGCATTTTACATTGAACATGTGACATTGAATTCAAGTCGGTTACATGTCAGGCTTGATACTAGGACGAAACCCTCACATACTACTTCAACGTCGGAGTGTTGCTGTCAGGTCACGCGCCGGCCGCTTTTACACTGCCGGCATCGGGATTTGGCGGGTCATGAGGGTCAACTGACGTGTTCAATTTTACTAGTACTAGTGGGGTGACACATGTTTTATGTTCTGTGGAGTGACAGAAGCATTTGTTGGAGTGACACATGTTTATTCTCGGCCAAACTTGACAGTGATATTTGGGCTGAAAATACCGGTGTTTAGCCGGCAAACAACTGTCGTCAGTTACTGTCACAGAAGACCGGCCTGCAGCACTAGCAGATAACATTCTCGTCCGTCAACCAACTAAGCTAAGTCACACTACAATATATATATATGCAGTTCCCAATAAGTAAAGCTACTGATAATATATATATATACAAAATTGCCATACGTTCCACATGTGGTTGACTTGATTGAAACTGAATTAATGGACGAATGACTTACAGTAGTATGGTAGTGAAAATACGCTGCATGGAAGCGTGCCCCGGCCTGGAAAAACTGTGAGTGACATTGCAGGATTACATGTTTTGAGCTCGTGACATACCCAGGACACCCGTTGTATGCCGCGGCAATTGTGTGTTTGATAGCTCGACATTTGTTAGAAGCTTAACATGCCTAGAGTTTTCTGTGACAACTGTGGTAGCGTTCACGACAAAGGGGACCAGTCTATTTGTGAGCAGGGTAGAGCAAGGGCAAGACCGTTCACACGCTCGCAGACTTCCGAAAACCCGTCAGATACTGCAAAGATGTCGGTGGAGGACAGTGTGGAACCGGAAATGGGTGAGTTATCACTACGTGACAGAAGAGAGCGTACGGCGAGGGAGGTAGAGGCCCTAGAAATAGAGGATGAATTGGCTGAACTGGAGGAACGTCGTGCTGCATTATTGGCGAAGCGCGACAAAAGACAGAGCGTGCGTTCAGAAGGAAAACAAGATGGCGCGGGCACCAGCTTGGATCGAACCAAGCCGGCGGCGGGCTACACCATGGACCCGGTGGCAGCGGAGCCAACAACTGGTGCCTCCTACGTGGATGCGGCCTCCTTAGGCCGCCCGGAGGACGGTTTCTGTGCCTATGGAAAGGACAGGGGTCGCTCGAGGACCACTACCCGTCGGAGACGTTCGTCGAGCGGCTCGTCGAGTAGAAGCGCCAGCCGTCGCAGACGCAGTAAGTGGAGTTTAAAACGTTTCACAGTGGGGCGAAAGCAAATCTCAAAAGCAAACTGTTATGAACTGATAGCTGCGACGGGCCAGTGGGCACTAGGGATAAAACAGCTGGGCGTTAAGGACTACAGAGCGTTAGTCGAACACATGGTTTTCCTCTCACTCAGGGCGCGTACCGGTGAGTACCTGGACTCAGCCCATGTAGACTATGATTTATCGATTAGGATTTTGGCCGAAGACATAGGTTTCGCGGCGTTCTCCAGTGCGAACAGGGGAACAAGTGTGTTACACTATGGTTCCCTGAATATTAAGGCGAAGAGAGCCGGTACATCTATTCATCAGACGCGGAAACAGGGCCAGCAACCCAAGAGGCCATGCTATGCCTGGAATGGAGAGCAGGGCTGCCATAGAGGGGAGGATGATTGCCGCTTTAGTCATGTCTGTTCAAAATGTAATGGAAAGGGTCATAAACGCGCGGCCTGCAGAGTTTGACTCGAGACAGCGAGTAGCTGCAGCAACCAAGTTGTGATCTTTGTAGGTGATCGGAGCGACTTGGAGGCGGGGGGGGCTAATGGTGCCAGAACCCGTATTGTTGAACGGGTCTTTGTAGGTGACCGGGTCGTTTTGGCAGAGAAAGATAGAGTGGCGGGTGATGCAGTCTTCCCCCCACCCCCTTGCGGGAGAATTGATAGACAATTGATTGAACCAAGTGGTATGGGCGACCGAGGAAATGGGAGCAACAGCCGAGCGGCAGGGGTCTTTGTAGGTGACCGGGCCGCTGTAGCCAACTTGAGTGTGGGGGATCGGTGTGTCGTCTTTGAAGGTGACGGTAGCACCGGGCTAGCGGGGGGTGACCCGCGACAAAGTGACGACATAATTGATAACGACACTGCACGGAATCGGGCCGATCGAACCGACCGGAGGCTAATCGACAGTTGTAACATCGCTGGATTGGACGATGGCACTGATATAATGCTTCCTGACCGACAACAAAGTGACAAGGACAACAAAGCTGTTGACGTTATTCCGGTGAACTGTGGTCGCTTGCTTATGCCGGCCTGTGATTTAGATTGTGTGGAAGTACAAGAGGAGGCCGATGGACTAATTGTCTCAGTTTGTGAGGTAGAGGGCCAGACACCCGTTGTGTTTAGAGTTGCCCGGGATTGTGTCAGCGGAATTTGCTTGTGTGTCTATGTTCTGGCAGGCATGGCCTGTCAGCTTAAACCATGTCGTTTCTTTTCAGAGTTAATTCTCAGGGGCGAGGTGGATGCTGATGCTTCCTATTTACTTCGAGGTATAGTTTTTGGTTTTAGGGTAGTAAATTCAGAATTTAACCAAAATTACGAGACAAATAATAGTAAACGGCTGTCAAAATGTGACCGGGACCTGATTGAAGAGAAGTTGAAGGTCGAACTCGATCAGGGTATAATATCTATTACCAACTCTACCCCCCTATGTGTACACGCGATGTTTGTTGTCCCAAAGGATGGGGGGGGGGGGTCGACTTGTGGTCGATTGTAGTAGACCTCGTGGCCTGTCGGTAAACTCCGCAACTAGTGAGGTAGCTCAAAAATTCAATTATCTGAGTGTCGATAGTGTCATTGATGTCCTCGTCATGGGGGATTTTCTCTCGTCCATCGACATAAAAGATGCCTATAGGGCGGTACAAATACACCCTGATGACCGAACCAAACAAGGGATTAAATGGGCTTTCAAGGGAAAAAAGGACATTTACATGCTTGATAATCGCCTATCCATGGGCCTCGCCTCCAGCCCTTTTATCTTCACAAGAATCTCTAACTTCATCGTTAGGTGTGCTAGGCGTGAGGGGGCAGATAGAGTCATCAATTATCTGGATGACTTTTGTGTCATAGGCTCATCATGGGAGGAGTCAGCCGCTTATCAACAAAAAGTAGTAGCAATCCTACGTAGGTTGGGGTTCTTTCTGAGTTTTAAGAAACTCCAGTCACCAGCGCAGAAGATGAGATTTTTGGGGATTGATGTTGACACAGTCGGTCTCGAATTGACTTTACCGGCGGATAAACTTAAGAAACTCTATGGAGTCCTTGCCCATTTTCGCGGCCGTAAGAGAGCTAGGAGAAAGGAACTTGAAAGATTGGGTGGTTTACTAGCCCATTGCGCAAAGGTTATCAGGGGTGCCCGCACCTTTTGTCGCGGAATTTATAACCTGATCGCTTCTGTACGCGAACCATATTACTTTGCTAGGCTAAGTGCAGGTTTCAGACAAGACATTGACTGGTGGGAAAAGTTTGCGGGTCGCTTTAACGGTAAGGCCGCTATGTTGGGGAGGTTTACCCCAGTTCAATCTGTATATAGTGATGCCTCGAGTTGGGGTATGGGAGCCACCCACGGTGATGATTGGCTTGTGGGTTCCTATAATGAGAAGGCGGATGAGGCCTTGCAGCTTTATGCAGGCCACCATCATGTCTCGCCTGATAGGAGCCTGGGCGCCGCTCATATTAATATTAAGGAGATGGCTGCAGCATGGGAGGCGGCTGACCGATGGGCCCATGGTTGGGGGGGTTCCTCAATTATATTCGTGACTGATAGTGTTGTGGTCCAGGCAGCCCTTAATACGGGCCGCTCGCGCTCTAATGTTATAATGTCCTACTTGAGGCGACTCTTTTGGCTCGCGATTGAAGAGAATTTTGTTTTTAGCTCATGTTATATTAATACCTCTAAGAATATAACTTGCGATGCACTTAGTAGATTGGCTGATAGGGGAAGTGCGGCCAGAATCGCCACTGTAGATGAGAGTTGGAGGATGTGCTGTAGGAGCATTTTTGAGACCCCTTTTTTCTTCTGTTCCAGGACGGGAGGACTTAAGGGGGGAGCAGCGCCTCTATGAGCAGGGATATTACGCCCCAAACTCCTGGTCTGCTAGAAACGTCCAAATTAAGCGTTACCTGCATTTTGTGGATCAAGTGGGGGAACATAGGGCCCCGCTACCATGCTCCTCTAAGTGGGTTGCCCTGTACGCAACCTGGTTCGCTAAGGATCTCGCCTATAGCTCCATCTTAAATTATCTTTCGGGCCTAAATTTTTATTTAAAGCAGAATGGTTCCCCGGAAATCGCATACTCTGACTACTATGTCGCCGCAACCTTAAAGGGTATAAGGCGCTCAAAGGGCGATACCCCTAGGAGGGCCCCGCCTCTCCTTCCAAACATGTTGCTTAAGATTTTTGAGGGTTTGACCCTAAACTCAGGACACACGGCTTGGCGGGCAGCCGTTTTGCTGTCATTTCGTGCATTGCTTAGGAAAAGCCAGGTCACCGCCTCAGATGCGGCCTTGACCCGATCAGATTTCACCTTCTTTGATTGGGGCATGGTAGTACGGGTCAAAAAATGCAAGACCATCCAATTTAATGAGAGGATTCTCGAGATACCTGTCGCTAAGTGTTGCAACCTCGCTCTTTGCGCAGTTTTTTGGACACGTAAGCATTTTGATGAGATACCTGCTGGGCCGGGCGATATGGCTTTTAGGCTGCCAGCTGATGTCGGTTCCACTCCTATGTCATATTCGTCTTACCAGTCTATGCTAAAACTATTTACCAATATTGCTGGCCTGGGTGAGTTTGATTTTACCTCCCACTCCCTCCGCCGGGGTGGTACAACCTTTTTGTCTATTTGTGGTGCTACAATTGAAGAGATTAAGGTGAGGGGTGACTGGGCCAGTGAAACGGTCTACGCTTACCTGAAAACGCCATTGCAGGTTCGCATAATGAATGACCTGAGGGTTTCCTCTTCGCTGGCCCAGTTGAGTTAAGCGAGTAGTGGTTGGGGGGGGCTCTCTTTGAGGGCCCCCTTTGGCTATTTTCTTTTGCCCGGCCATGGGCCTTTCCTTGCAAAATAAAAACTGGAAGGTTCCCACCCACTCCTCGTTTGCGCTCCTTTTCCTCTCCCTCCACCATAGCCAGTTTTATGTAAAATATAATTTATTATATATATATAAAGAGGCGGGGTTTACCTACCTTATTTATTATTTATTTATTTATTTATTTATTATTATTTTCTTCGCTTGTATATTTGCTCCGTGGCTGCTTTTGCCTCGCTGCTACTCCACCATTGCTGCTCGCAGGTCACTTGCTCTGCCGCCGTACCTTGTATCGCATGCATTTTTAGCTTTGATTGGTAGGGCTATTTTCTTTTGCCCGGCCATGGGCCTTTCCTTGCAAAATAAAAACTGGAAGGTTCCCACCCACTCCTCGTTTGCGCTCCTTTTCCTCTCCCTCCACCATAGCCAGTTTTATAACCCATATCAAGATGGATGCCAACTTGGCATAGAGGGCACCAACAGTCACTTCACTCTGACGTTGAGCCAGTCAGCTGTGCCTAGGGATCTTGAGTACCAGGCAAAATAACCGGTATCGCTATGGTGTTCCCTTGTCTTGGCTCAGACAGGATCCAAAACTACAATTTTCATGGACACCTCTCCCACTAAGCCAGCTGTCCAGCTACATGAGTAATACCAAAGACCCTATAAATACTAAGACGGCTCACTCAGCCTGTATTGTGTAATCAAAATGATCAAACCCACCACTTGGTGCGCTGGCTGTTCTCTTGGTTAAACAGGTGCTATATTATATGTCTAAATGTATATATGAATGTGAAAGATGTGTGATGATGGCGATGATGATGATGATGATGCTGATGATGATGTGTATTTGCTCATAGCAATTTCATATTGATGTGTATTCATACTTACCTATCTCATGTATAATATAATTGTATGTGTTTACATGTGAAACACCAACCAGAGCCGGGCTGATCAAACCCACCACAAGGTGGCACTGCGAAATGTACATTACCATGGGAGAGATAGGGAGTGAGCCATCTTATTATTATAGGGTCTTTGGTAATACTAACTAAATGTCTTGGCCTGGCAGACATTGAAATAAATGGAGTCTACCAGCGGTGTCACTAAAGTATGGTGATAATTCTAGCTGAATGACACCATTATCAGGGGTGACAACGGCCCACCCTACAAGTTCTATAGAACCCACCCTAAACCAGCTACAGCAAGATTGTAAACTACAAAAAATGACAGAAGCTCTACTGAAACGATATCCTATAGCCGTTGGCCCCTTCTGGCCTTATTTTACCATAATAATGCGTATTCTGCTGTATATTAATAGCAGAATATTATAGTGTCAAGCAAGGTGCCAAGCAGAGCCACAGTTCAAGGATTATCTGTTTACGGATAATTATACTCGTATAATGCTATACAGCACATATATGAAACTGTATTTAATTCTCTTTCAAGTGGGTAGGTTTTATTTCCAAATAGATTCGCCCGGGGGGGGGGGGGGTTGAGGGGGCGATCCTATTTCTTGACCCCGGCCTATAACGTCTGAGGGTGGAATCGATTATGGGGTGTGAAAACACCGAAGGCATGCAGCTCCGACATCAGACGATGCCAAGTCATGCATGAGCAGTTCAGGCGAGGAGAGAGTCAGTCAGTTGGAATCAAACGCAACGCGCATATTGCGACCAATCAGCAACCAGCAGGGCCAACGCCCACTGCATCACCTCTGTACACCCCCACCACCCTCACCACCACCACCACCACCACCACCATACACACCCCAGATGGGATGGCCGAATGTGGTGAGCGTGCATCTCCCTGGTCGAGTCAAAGCAATGACTTAAACAATTGATACCTGTCACTCCCTAGCCAAGCCCTCGACATTATTAGGATAGGGCAAGGACTGGTTGGCTCAGTGTCAGGATAATGTGACTGAGTTGTATATCTTGGGTCATGGTGCTGGCGGCCTGGTCTCCCAGTGGGGCAGTACTATAATTATAAAGTCGGCATGAGTGCGCACTGTCACAAGTCGGTGCCCATCCTGATATGACCATAGATGTTGCTAGGACATAAAACAACAACAAACAAACACACAAACACCACCTCCCCCACACATACACAGTAGCGTCTCTAGAGTTGGTTGAGGAATGTTCTCTTGTATGGCTGTGGAGACCAATCCTCTATTTGCACAATTTGTTGTAGCACTGGCCTGTAAACGCTGCTGTACACAGGACACTACATTAATGTGTGCCATGCAGGGTTTAGGGCTGGTGCTGTAGACAGGACACTACATTAATGTGTGCCATGCAGGGTTTAGGGCTGGTGCTGTAGACAGGACACTACATTAATGTGTGCCATGCAGGGTTTAGGGCTGGTGCTGTAGACAGGACACTACATTAATGTGTGCCATGCAGGGTTTAGGGCTGGTGCTGTAGACAAGACACTACATTAATGTGTGCCATGCAGGGTTGAGGGCTGGTGCTGTAGACAGGACACTACATTAATGTGTGCCATGCAGGGTTTAGGGCTGGTGCTGTAGACAGGACACTACATTAATGTGTGCCATGCAGGGTTTAGGGCTGGTGCTGTAGACAGGACACTACATTAATGTGTGCCATGCAGGGTTTAGGGCTGGTGCTGTAGACAGGCCACTACATTAATGTGTGCCATGCAGGGTTTAGGACTGGTGCTGTAGACAGGACACTTCATTAATGTGTGCCATGCAGGGTTTAGGGCTGGTGCTGTAGACAGGACACTACATTAATGTGTGCCATGCAGGGTTTAGGGCTGGTGCTGTAGACAGGACACTACATTAATGTGTGCCATGCAGGGTTTAGGACTGGTGCTGTAGACAGGACACTACATTAATGTGTGCCATGCAGGGTTTAGGGCTGGTGCTGTAGACAGGACACTACATTAATGTGTGCCATGCAGGGTTTAGGGATGGTGCTGTAGACAGGACACTACATTAATGTGTGCCATGCAGGGTTTAGGGCTGGTGCTGTAGACAGGACACTACATTAATGTGTGCCATGCAGGGTTTAGGACTGGTGCTGTAGACAGGACACTACATTAATGTGTGCCATGCAGGGTTTAGGGCTGGTGCTGTAGACAGGACACTACATTAATGTGTGCCATGCAGGGTTTAGGGCTGGTGCTGTAGACAGGCCACTACATTAATGTGTGCCATGCAGGGTTTAGGGCTGGTGCTGTAGACAGGACACTACATTAATGTGTGCCATGCAGGGTTTAGGGCTGGTGCTGTAGACAGGACACTACATTAATGTGTGCCATGCAGGGTTTAGGCCTGGTGCTGTAGACAGACCACTACATTAATGAGTGCCATGCAGAGTATAAGGCTGGTGCTGTAGACAGGACAGTACATTACTGTGTGCTATGCAGGGTTTAGGGCTGAGTACCGGACACCACCGGACAAAGAATTTTCTAGTCCAGTGGTGTCCGGTGACAAAATGTTGCAACGGCCGCCGGATGAAACGGACGCTAAACGGACAAGGAACGTACATTAACGAATATCCAGCGGACAAGAAACGGACGAGAAACGGTCGAGAACCGGATGAAAACCGAATGTCAAACGGACGTATCGGACTGGTCACGGGTGCTCTGAAAACATATACTGACCGAATTCCCGCAATAAAAAAAACACAAAAAAAAACCCAAAAACCCCCACCGTCAAAGGACTTGGCAGGAAGCACACCGGAGATGTAACGGATGGGTAACGGACATGAACCGGCCAAAACGGACTAAGCGGACTTAAAACGGACACCAACCGTACACGTCAGTGCGGTGGTGTCCGGTTCAAGGTTAGTGCATGTTCAAAACTTCTACCGGACACCGTCGGACACCACCGGACACCGCCGGACACCGCCGGATGGGTACCTGACATGTACCGCACATTGCTGTATTTCACCGGACAGTGTCCGGTTCATGTCCGGTTCCCCAGTCCGGTAAGGTGTGACTGGGCCTTTAAGGACAACCAGCTGGTGGCGGGCTAATTTCCACGGGCGGCGGGTAGACTTCATTCACACCGGGCAGGTGTAGGGTGTGAACACTTCCCTGACCCTCCCCGCCCACCGCTCACATCACACCCGGCCGTTCACACCTCCGCCGTCCAAGTCACCCTAACTCCTCTACACCCCACCCCACCTCCGCCCTACCCCGTCTCACCTCCACCCCGTCCCACCTCCTCCCTACCCAACCTCTTCGCCACTCCATCCCACCTCCTCCCCACCCCATTCCACCTCCTCCACACCCCATTCCACCTCCTCCACACCCCGTCCCACCTCCTCCCCACCCCACCTCCTCCCAGCCCATCCACCTCCTCCGACCCCGTCCCACCTCCTCCCCACCCTACCTCCTCCCCAGCCCATCCCACCTCCTCCCTACCCCGTCCCACCTCCTCCACACCCAACCTCCTTCCCACTCCATCCCACCTCCTCCCCACCCCATCCCACCTCCTCCCTACCCCGTCCCACCTCCTCCACACCCCATCCCACCTCCTCCCTACCCCGTCCCACCTCCACCCCACCCCACCTCCTCCCCACCCCCCCCCTCCTCCCCACCCCCCCCACCCCCTCCCCACCCCACCCCCCCCCCCCCCCACCCCACCCCCCCCCCCCCCCCACCCCACCCCCCCCCACCCCCCCCCCCCCACCCCCACCCCCCCCTCCCCACCCCCCCCCCCCCCCCCCCCACCCCACCCCTCCCCCCTCCCCCACCCCCCCCCCACCCCCCCCCTCCCACCCCCCCCCCCACCCCCCCCCCACCCCCCCCCTCCCCCCCCCCCTCCCCCCCACCCCACCCCTCCCCACCCCCACCCCTCCCACCCCCCCACCCCCCCTCCCCCCCCTCCCCACCTCCCCCCCCCACTCCCCCCCCACCCCCCCCCCACCCCACCCCACCCCCCCCCCCCCCACCCCCCCACCCCCCCCCCCCCTCCCCCCCCCACCCCACCCCCCCCCCACCCCCCCCCTCCCCACCCCCACCCCTCCCCCACCCCCCACCCCCCCCCACCCCCCTCCCCACCCCCCCCCCCCTCCCCCACCCCACCCACCTCCTCCCTACCCAACCTCTTCCCCAATCTATCCCACCTCCTCCCCACCCCACCCCACCGACCCCACCTCCTCCCCTCCCAACATCCTCCTCCCCTCCCCACTTCTGGGTCACTTGAATAGAAGCTATTACTCCTGAAACCTATAATATAAGAGTTTTAATGTGCATGTCAATATTAATTTATCACGTTTGCACTTTAAGCATCTCCACATTTATCCATTTAATTTCAAAGTTTACTTCACACTAAAGTAATCCAGATTATAATGATCAACTTAAAATGTATATAAGCGTAACATGTATATACAAATTGATAGAAGCTGGACTTCATGGAAAGTTAGGGGCATCTGGCAGCAGAAGTCATCAATCTTAGCTGGTGAGGGTTATGATATGATCTGCGCGGGTATCACTTCCGGTGTGCGCGCGCATCGCGCCCCCCATTAATGCAATTATATCCCGACGATCACTCAGCGTCTCCTGACACGCATGCGTCCTAATTGGCTTGGTGAGTGCAAAGGTGAATCTACCAGAGGACACCCAGAACATGACAGTAATGGTTGCCAAATGGAGCCGTGTGTGTATGTGTGGTTGGTTGTTGGAGTTTTGCGTCCTGGAAACATCTAAGTTATGTCATATCAGGATGGGTATTGATTTGTGATAGTGCACACTCATGGCGACTTTATAGTGCTGCCCCACTGGGAAATCAGGCAATCGGCACCATGACCACTCAGGGCACCGACACCATGACTACTCAGTCATATTATCCTAACAGTAACACTGAGCTATCCTATTGCCAGGCTAGGAAGTGACACGTATCAATGTTATAAGTCATTGGTTTCACTCAACCAGGAACCAAACTCCCAACCTCCCGCACGCGAGGCCGCGTTCCACCGATTCGGCCACCGCGCCCGGTTAGGGTGGGTGGGTGGTGGTGGTGAGGGGGGGGGGGGGGATGCGTGGTGGTAGGGAGTGGCGCCATCTGGCGTGAAGGTCAATGTCGGGATACACTTTCAAGTTTCAGGCATTTCCCAATAAATCGTCACCCAATACTGCAAAGGTGTGAAAGTTACTGACCTTGAAAAGTCACTAAACCCAGTGGTCCGTTTGTGGTTTCGAACAGATATTTACTGGCTAGGCAGTTGTGGATCGCCAGACGGGATTACTGAATGAGTTGAGCATCCATCTGCTGCTGTGGTACTTCATGGGATTCGAACCCATGGGTTTGACCACTGGTCAAGTCAAGCCAATGGTATAAACATTGATACTTGTCAGCACCTAGCAAGAATGTCAATTATCCCCATTGTGATAGCCACATACTTTCTAGAATTACAATAATTAAAAGAAATCCCAATACACTTTTCCATGCGCTATCGATTTCTAGATTTTGTGGTTACCATCAACAAATTGCTAATTGCTTTATTCTTTGTTGGGTGTAGGCTTATGACTTGTACATTAAGGGAAACCTGTGATATGTATCTCGCAGTGTCGACAGTATGGGAAGTTCTAGACTGTGAAGAAATGTACTCCACCAATTTATGCAACCAAACATGTTGTTAACTAGCGGTATTTTACACGCTAGAATCTTTATAGGAAATAGAACCCTAACTTCTGTGTGTGGAGGCCGGAAAGCACTAATGCATGATATTACTCAAGCGATGATCTGCTTACTATATCTGCTTACTATATCTGCTTATTATATCTGCTTACTATATCAGTTCCAAGAAATAGTAACCCAACAGAAATTAAGTGTGGTAAGGTCTAGTAGGGAGGGGTGGCTGGCTCCTCCTGCTGTGCTGCTTCCAGGTCATCTGCCTGCCACACCCCCTGCCCAGCTCTTATATTCAGATGGAACACATTCAAAATACAGGTACACAGTTGCTGGGAGTCTCCTCAGTCAGAGACAGTAACATGGCATTTCATTGGCTGAACTCCTCCAGTCAGTAGTGGGGGGAGGCAGGGTGGGAGTGGGTGGACCCCCACCACTCCCACCAGCCCCCTCCCCCCTGCTGGGTAAGGGGGTGGGGTCAACCCACCCACCCCAAGTCAGATACATATTTTCCCATCAAGTTCACCAATCACACTTACATGGGAGTATCAACCCTATTTATCCAGTGGCCACCAGTCCTCTAGATTGGGAGAACTGCAAAATAGTAGTAGTTTCTACATGCCTTAATTTGAGAATTACATATTGCGTCATCTTTAGTTCAGCAAACTGCCACCAGGTGGGCCAGGGAGGGCTCACCACACACATACACACACTCCACCTCCCACCTCCAGCCTGACACCTGGATTTGGGAGGTCCTGCAAACACTCACACACACAGCCCCCATGCATTGTCACCTGTGTGCTAACACTCCCTCAGATACTGCCATATGTAAATCATACCATGACCGGCACACATAACTCCGTTTCTTAACTTAATTATTGTACCCATTCTGTGGCGTTCTTCACAGACTATTTGTCTGGGTGAAGAAACCACAGTCTGCAGCAACTGTACATGATGTCCATAGTTTCAGCATTTACCTCCCTTTATACAATATTTCAATTAAGTAATACACGTAAATATACCAATACAATAATTATATTCCAGAGTTCTTATCTCCAGTGGTTATATTTGATGTAGAACCTTAAAACAATCTGATATTAATTATCACTTCACTTAATATACATAATCTACCATGGTTTCAGAACTTGGTTTGAATATTATGCATATATATTTCCCAACATGATAGAATGAATTAGGTATTATTAGAGCGGGTTTATAGGGCTACTTATATAATTGGAATATTATTATAATGACTTTATAGAAATAACTGGATGATTTAAACATGATTAAAACAGTTTTCTTAAGGAGATATTTTAGAATTTATTTAAATTACTATTTATTTATGAACCAGACCTAAAAAGTCGGAATATTTTACAATGTGTTGGGAGTAACATGAACTACGAAAGCATCGTGAGTTTTTGTTTGTTTGGTCCATTAGTTGATTAAGCAGGGGAAATTTCAATCGCGGACAATTGGTCTTCCTCATTCCTCATTCCACTGCTCCTTGCCCTATCGTAAGAATGGCGAGCGCCAGGCTAGGAAGAGACAAGTATCAATATTTAAGTCATTTGGTTTGACTCGACCAGGGATCGAACCCACGACACCACGATCTACCAACAGTGGAGACACACGCTCAAACTCATTCGGCCATCCTGTCTGTTTTAAGTTATCTTTTACTTGTTGTCAGGATATTAGTTCCATGTAGTGGCGTTAGGGTTAATTTTTTATGTAGGGATTTTGGTTTTTAGGTCAAGGTTACCCGAAGGTCGCAGAATTTCACTGACTTAAGGTCAGGCCTTATTGACTAGAAGGACTATGAGGGTGACGACATAATCCTTCTGTGCTCTGAGCCAGCCTAAACTATTAGAATCGCCAATGTCCAGGAACCAAAGGCCAACTTTAGGCCATACCCTGCACCGAGAGTTGAAGTATTTGTCATTGGTGATTTTGGTAGATTGGGTAGTAATCTTCAATTTCCAGGTGGATGCCCTCTAGTCACCCTTGAGCAATTCTCTGGATTAACCTTTATGTATTGGGAGTGCAAAATCAAAAAGTGCCATAAAAATGGGGGTAATGCTAGGTACACACCTACCGTTTTTCCGCACCCACCTGCTGTATACGATCTAAAACTGCCCAAAAGTCGTGAGGTGTGCACTCCCCTAGCACACCTACCGATTGCGATTCGCGACTTTTTAGGGCTAAAAGCGCTTCCTTACGATTGCGATTCGCGATTCGAAAAATGAATCGGCCCGTTTTCAGTTTTAAGCGGGTCGGGTCGGGTCGCGAATTTTAGTGCGCGAATCGTAAACGGTAGGTGTGTACCTAGCATAAGGAACACAACATGTCTTCTAAAACCATTGCTATAGAACATAATATATCATGTGACCCCTCAAAATGCGGGTCTGTGGAAATGCTCAGTACTGATATGTTGCTGTTGCTGGGGCAGTAAACCCCAACAAGCAGACCAGATTGTCACCGTGCGGCAGTTGAAGGATGGCTAATGCAGTACAGTTGTCAGTGTGTATGTCTGCTTTTATGTGTGAGCGTCTACTGGTTGTTTTGGGTTCTGGTTATAGAACCCCAATGTCCACAACCCTGGTTTACAAGCACAGCTAACTTAACAGAGCCACGCAATTCATCACAATGAACCCTTGGACGACGGACCGCAATTACCAGAAATTCACCAACCACCTCCTGCCAAATTCACGTCTGGAGGTAAGTTGGTTGTTGGGGTCTTACATCCTGGCAACATCTAATGTCATATCAGGATTGGTTCCGACTTGTGATTGTGGACACTCATGGCGATTTTATAGTGCTGACTCACTGGGAGACCAGGGCACCAGCACCATGACCTGATATCCCACTCAAGCAACTAATATGCACTTTTAACGCATTGGTTTGACTCGACCAGAGCTCGAACACTTGGGGAAGCGCAATCACACTTAATAACGTAGAGTTGCATAGTCCGATGATTTTGAGTTTCCTAAGATAAATATATTAAGTCGATCATTATGATCTACATTACATTAGTTTGAACTAACTTTTATTTTTAATGGTAACTTCTGAGATATTTGAAGTGCAACCATAGAAAATTAATTTTGGCAAGCCTCCGGATTTGTGTTTGCTGTTTTGTCCGCCAGGTGCACATCGTTTCGAGTCTGTTCCGGAAGGGGGTGCGCCGTAATGCACACACGACTGACCCCTAACGGGACCTGTTTACACTAACCTCAAAGCGGACTGTTAGGCATTCCAACGAGAATAACAACACGATCTCTTAGTTTTACACTGTGCCGTATCTGATGGCAGCCATAAGCACAGGCCTCGGCTGAGGTCAAGCAGGCAATAATCATATATGGCCTAGCGGTACAGGGGGCCACTTCCTATGAGCGAGTATGTGGGTTCGATCCCGAGTCAAACCTCCAAAATTGGTAATTTTTCACTACCATTCTTGGCCTAGTTGGATCTGTGTCAATATAATATAATATACAGCTGAGTGTGATATCACATCATGGTGTATTCAGGAAACACTATAAAGCTATCATGTTTGCATTAGATAAAAGATTCACCCGGTACTAGCAGTACACAGGTGAAGACCAGCCTTATATAAAAACGGTAGAAAAATCAGGCTAATGAAATGAGTTTTTATGAGAGCCTAATTTCACAATCTAAGAAGCAACATTTATTTTTTGTATATGTCTTCATATTTCACTGCTACCTTTGAGTTGAAAAATGTAATAAAACATCTGGTTTAATAAGATTTAAAAGTGAAATCGACGGTGTTCTATGGCCGCCATCTTGTCTTTTAGCATTCTCTCCCATTTCACCAACTCTGTGCCGATATAAGTAACCATTTGACACTGGAGCCAGGCATTGTACTTCCTGTTCCATACTAAAGCTATTTTCGCCCATATTTACACTACGTTGTCGTTCACCCGTGTACTGCGAGTACCGGGTGAATCCTTTATCTAGTTTGCATATGTTCGCAAGTTAGTCCTCAGCTTGATATGACCTGTGATGTTGTAACGCCATAGCCCCCACACTAGGTAAATCAAGGATCAATCAAGCACTCAATCAAACCTTCATGGAATCAAACAATAAACACAGCATAAAAAAACACACAAAAACAAAGAAAAAACAAACAATCAAGCAATCGAAAAACAATCACTCACTCACCCACTCAATCACAAGCAATCACTCAGTCAGTCAAGTCCTTAAGCACTCAATCACAAATCACACAATCATCAAATCACACTATCAATCAATCAAACAATTAACCAATCAATCAATCCAATAATTAAGAAATCGAGCAACACGCAGCACATCCTACTCTGTGCATGCAGAAACCTTATTTCCCAACATGTCACATTCACTGAAGCTTTCGTTTCCGTAGCTATTTCTGGCACGAAACACCTCCACATGTGCAAACCAGCATGCTAAATGTTATTTGATGGTTCCTCTTTATATCCTAGTGCAAAAATATACAGATTTTCAGTTCGGAATTATATATTGTCAGAGAGCATTATTATCCTCGGGCGACGGAGTGGGGACCAAGGTTATGTAATAGAAAAGCAATGGGTGCCCCACTCGCTGTGTGACATATTAGGCTATGTTTAATATATGTGAATACATAGTGCCCGAGATTATGACAAGATGTTCTTATATAAGAGACAGTTAATGTTTGGTGAAATGTTCCCTCTATGCACCAGGAAAGGTGAAGGAGGAGGAGAAGGACATTTTTAATATATATATTTATTGTACCTGTCTGCAACTACTTGTTACCACAGGGCTGATGGGCAAGCACACCAGCCTCATCTACATACATTATGGACACCACCTACAGCTGGGTTGAGTGACAGCTACCCACATGACCACACTAGCCTCATTTTGATATTGATTATTCTAGACACTCTGATTCATATGCTGCTGCAGGCACTACTAACACACTTCTGGAGGGACTCTTGAATACACTCTACTCCTGACCCTTGAGCGAGACCCATTCTTCTCTTGGGCAGGAAGCCAGACACTCTGTCTGATGCTCCACCTTTCATATACAAACTGAGCTGTGAGCAACAACCATGGGACTCTGGTTCAATGGGCTGTAGGCACTGATTCATATACATACTAAAGCGAGTAATGAGGCTCTGTGCGGACAGAAGGTAAGGGGGTCAGGGTGATAGGTCACTAGTAGGTGAACAGGAGTTGATGCCAATAAAGCACAACTTCTTCACTGTCAATCTTGCGTGACTTGTCTTCCCTTTCTTCCTTATGAGAGATACAGTAGATATGTTACAAATAAGTATGTTGGAGAGGGGCATCAGGTGTGAACAGTTGTCAGAATGCATCTGGGAAGAGTTTGTGGTATATCTGGGGCTCTGACAGCTGAGCAATCCAGTAATATTGCACTAGTATTAGTGACATTTTGGGGGTCATAACAGGAGCAGGTCACTTGGCTGTGTTAGTCTTATACTACGGAGCGCGGAGTAGTAGAAATAAAACATTGAAGTATTTGTTTCTCTTCCATGTCATCTTGACTTCGACTTGAGATGGGTGGTTCGTAACCTATCACTTACAGGCTACAGGACTGCGACATTAGAAGATGGCACTGATAAATTGTTCCGTTTTTTGGGGTGACGAGTAAACTTCGAAGGCGGGGGGAGGGGGGCGGCGTTTGTAGAAGTAGGGAGTTTGTTACAACAATAACAAAAGTCATTGAAGTGGCACCAGCTCTCTCCGGTTTGATTTTAGCAGTGCACTTGTGTCATGTAAGCCTGGGAGAAAAAACCAGAAAGGGTAGTATAGAGGAAAGAGAAGTGAGGAGAGTTGCGGCAAAGGGCCATGCCACCTTGCCCTATGGTGACCAGTCGGCGAGCCAGAGACATGGGCGGAGGAAGAGGTAGACGGTGAAAGCTGGCCGGCTCCCCTTGCAGGAACTCTTTTCTGACATGATCAAGGAGGAGACGGGCAGCGGAGAGGCGGTAGAAGAGGTGTGGATGAGGTGGAGTCCAGATAGCAAGTGGATGTCGTCTCTTCGCGTTGAGTTTTATACAGACCAGTGGGAACCAGCCATGCAATATGACACGACAATACCACGCTTATTAGAGACCAGAGAGGGTCTGGTTGGAGAGTGTCCGGAGAAACTCGGAAGTGACGTATTCACTAACGTGACGCCATGACCTAGATCTGTTACAGCAGCTTCTGGTGAGCAGAAAACATGGCCCTCACAACCGCCTCTCCCTCCGCCCACCGCCACCCCCACTCACCCATTCTCCCTCACTCACCCTCACCCCACCCCCACCCCCCCGCTTCCGCCCTCACTCACCCCACCCCCCCCCCCCCCGCCCCGCCCCATCCTCCCTCTCCAGCTGGAGATGACAATGGTTCCCTGCTCGACACCCTCCTGGTTCCATTTAACTTCCCCCCACCGCCACCCAGCCCCACCCCCACCACCCCACCTAGCCCCACCCCACCCCTCACTCAGCCTCAGACCCACCCTCACCCATCCCGAGTCGGGGGGAAGGGTTGAAATGAAAACGACGGCCAAACATCAACACCAGAAACATAGAAACACGATGGTCTCCGTCATTTCAAACACCACGTTCCGATCTAAGCCCACGGGACGGGATGAACTATCTGATAGAGCGTCCGTGTCATATGCAGGAATACCTAGTTACGCTCATCATCATTCTAATAATAATCATCGACATCATCAATCCTTTAACCCAAAAGGTCATTGGGACACTACAGATGACTTTGTAACCAGTTAAACCAATTTTCCCCGCTGTTCTCCACTGCCCTCGGGGACTTGCCAAACTCCAGACCTGTCCATTCCTCGATGTTGTCTTCCCACCTCTGCCTTGTTTTCTTCACCCTATCACTGTGCTTTGCAAGATGGTTCTCGTCTTGACCTGATAAACGGGGAGGGGAATATGGCCATACCACTGCACTGTGCATCTCTTTACAATCACCCGGGAATACTTGTGTTGTGCAATTGCATGCTTGATCTTGACACAGATTTCCTCGTTGGTAACCTGGTCTTTGTATGAGATCCATAGTTTCGGTAGAACACCCAAGATGGCCAGGCAATGGGACGAAACATCTCGATTCTCTACACTAACAACAACATAAATAAATAAAAAAGCTGCTTGCCATTTGCTCCCCTGGTCGCTTGGAATTACCACGATATTGCAATGACTGGCTGCCTCAATGACAGGATAATGTGAGTGACTCAATTGGGCATTGTACCCAAGTGTTTGCAGGTGGTATATCTGAGTGTGAGTGGTATAAAACTGCTATGAATGTGTTCTGTGTCACAAGTCGGTGCCCGTCCTGATATATCGCTAGAGGGTTCTAGGACATAAAATACCCAAACCATCATGCAATCTATTAGAACAGTACCAGTAGTTTATTAATATTATTATTATATATATATAATGAGTCAGCATCACGAAAATGGGCCAATTGGTGTTTTTTCTAAGATGTCGGCATCGCAATTCTTAAAGTGTAGTGCATTTCTTTGTTTTATATTAAATTATCCTAGAAACAAAGAAGGTTTGTTGTATATTTCGTCTACTCTACCTACTTACATTCCATGATAAAATTTAAGGACTTTCCAATACCTCTGTCAATGCTAAACTGTAATTATACTCTCCGACGCCGACATCCAATGCTCGATGCGGACAACTTTCCCCAATTGGCCTCTTTTCGTGATCCTGACTCATATATATATGATAGAGCAAACTGAAGAGAGTTAGTGTCCTTGTTTATATTCCCATAATAGATTATAGAGCACATATATAAATATAGGGAAAGTGGCACATATTAATATTGTTGGCTTATAATTGCTATCCGTTGTTTGTCCCCTTATATACAGGATATATAGTTTCTTATATGTAGCGATTAGTATGCAGGTATTGCAGGTATTGCACTACCTCAGGGAGTTTGACGCCCCTGCCCTGCATAGTTGTAAACCACTGCCTTGTGGTACAGGTTCTTGACAGAACCGAAGGCTAAGGGAGCAAACCCTAAACAGAAAACCATGTCACTGTGGCAGCACTAAGGGCGGTTGATGTATGGAACTCCCAACATCTCCCGACCAGCCACTGCAAATAGTTTTGCGCCTGTCTGGACATGTTCTTGCCAGTGTGAGACCTCTATTTGCTCCCCGAGAGAGTGCCGCTGGTAACTTGCAAAAGCCAGCAGCACATCAACACTTTTGCAGGCAGCTTTCATGAAATGTAAAGCAGTATTTGTCACATCGCGACCGACAGCATGATGATGATGATGATGATATGTAGAGAGAAGGCTTCTTGTGTATATATATGTATATGTATATAGATACATTCAAGAAGATCTCTCCTTACATAAGAAACTTAAAAGCAAATTATAGGGTAAGCACATTACTAGGAGCCCCTTTGCATATTAAAGGAAAATCAAGAAAGAATTACATAAAAAAACATTCCCATGCTGGTTCTGATTATGATATTCAGTATGAAACCGAAAAACCTACCCCTCTCCCTTTTTTCCCTTCTCAGCCCAAACACTTCCGGGCACGCTCCATTATGCTCAACAAGGCTCCACATTTCTGACATGATATGTGCTGGAAAGAGAGCAAAAAGAAAGGACGATAAGAGAAAAAATAAGAATAAAAGTCAGAACCAGCATGGGAATGTTTTTTTATTTAATGACATTGTGTACCCTCAATGACATGTCTGTAGGGGTGCTGGAGAGATTACAAACCTGGGAGAGCTGGCAGTCACCATCGGGCCTTCCACGTGACAAGGGTGGCTTGTGTGTCTCTGTTGCATTGTGTGTTCTATTCACTATAGCCCACTTCTCTACTATAGCCAGGCAACTACAGAACTCATCGTTCTCCACAACATTTCCACTATTACACATTCTGGTCTTTTATGGTTAACTTGTATTCTATTCTAGCTCACATTATTTATAAAGATCTGGCGACCACCTTTAAAATGTAATCAGCCCAAAGATCACAGGGAGACGGATGCTCAACAGATTCAGGCATCCAGTCTGGTGTCTCTATTTTATACCCCAGTCACACTACAGCTTGCGACCACTTTGTGACCACCTTAGACCAAAGAACCCACCCTCACCGGTTACGCCCAGACATCGGCAAACATTGTTTTGGTAGCAAGGACGTCACAGTGAGTGTGGGTTCTTTGGTCTAAGGTGGTCGCAAAATGGTCGCAAGCTATAGTGTGACTAGGGTATAAGATGGGTTGCAACAATTCGATAGTCATTCCAATAACACCGCCCCAGCATCCTTAAAGCACGGTGGGACCTGGTCATATCGTCAGGATGACAAACTATAACTATCTCCAACCATGGTTCTCAGAAGGAAATTCCCTTTTATCGAACACCCATTGATCAGAGAAAATAAACTATTCAAATCTACGTGGAGCTAGATGGTTGGTTGGATGTTTGAGTTTGACATCCTGTCAACATCTAAGGTCATATCAGAACAGACAGTGCACACTCATGGTGACTTTATAGTGCTGCCTCACTGGAAAATGAAGCCACCGGCACCATGACCCGATATCCCACTCAGTCACATTATCATGACACTGGGCTAACCAGTCCTCATCCTATCCTATTAATGCTGAGTGCCTGGCTAGGAAGCGACAAGTATCAATTTTATAAGTCATTGGTTTAACTCGACTGGGAAGTGAACTCCCGATTTCCCCACACCCGAGGCCCGCCCTATACCGGTTCGGCCACCGCGCCTGCCCTCCTTGTCAGTACTTAGATGGGTGACCCACCTGTGAACACAAGGTGTGGTAGAAATCTTGATACAGGCTTATAAGCCAACCAGATCAGGAGTGGATAAGTAAACAGACAAGTGTCATACTCTTAACACCAACCTCTGAGCCTTACAATCTGGGCAGCTTATGGCGCTGTCACATTATGACGTTTCTCGCCATCGCGCGTCGACGTGTGTCATATTTTGGCAAAAAGTCGGGAGACATCTGGAAGCGTTACGCGCGCGTTAGGCATGCGTTGGTATTTATTGATGGACAGCGATGGTCTCGGCGAGGCGCGTCAGGGTATTGGTGAAGTTTTTTGCTTGCACAAAACTTTGGACGTGCGACAACGCACGGGTGCTAACATTATGGCAACGTTAGGCGCGTGTCGAGACACAATAAACGTGCTGGAATAACGTTATGCGAACCCTAGGTACATGCCGCGCGCGCGAGAGGCTCGTTGCGCCAAACTGTTGCTTTTTTGTTTGTTGTTGTTTTACATCCTAGCAACCTTTTTGTTTTTTTTCTCACAACGTCGGCCGCGCGCTACCAATACGTTGCGCTGACGGCGACAAGTTTGCCATGTCTCGAGGATTAAAAGTGATTTTGCACGTTGGCGGCATGCCGGCGAGATACATCGTAGTGTGACAGGGCTATTAGCAGCGGTTCTGGATTGTCAGGGCCCAGTTTGAAGTTGTAAGGCTATCATGCTAGGATAATATTAGTTTTCGTGTTGCCCGCAAGATGGCAGCATCCATTGAGGACAAAGTGCAAGTGGTGAAAGCAGGTAATTGGATATGTCATTATGTGTTATTATCCAGGTAGGTTTACGCCCGCAGCCACCAGATGTCACCACTTCACTATTTGATGTCATGGTTACGGGGAGCGTTACTATATCTTAATCGACCTTTTATGTTAAATCAAAGTCAAGGAAGAAAATGGCCATAAACGTGCAGTGGTTGAATGGTTTAGAGAGTGTGTCTATGTCGTCGGGGTGATGAAAATGGAAAATATGGCACCTAGAGTGTGATTCGAACCCGCATCTCTTGCATTCCACGTCAGTGTGCTAACCATTACACCACCTAGTTTCCCGACTCGATCGCTTAGGAAGGCATGAAGTTTCCGCTACTTGTACGAGAGTTCGTGGGTTCATTCCCCAGCCGAAGTTTAATCGCAAGTGAAGTCAGTACTTGGCGTTACCTAGCCTGGTGCTTAGCTTTGCAAGGATAGGGCAAGATTTGGATAGGTTAGTGTTCAGGATAATGTGACTGAGTGAACAATCTTGTCACTCCACGAGCGGAACGATATCATAGTCAGGCAGCACTCTGAAACCACCGTCAGTGTGCGCTATCACAACTAAGTGTTCGTCCTGATGTTCCTCTTGATGGTCCGGCCTCATATGTTGCTAGGACTTAAAACCCCAATACCACGTATCCAGTAATAGTAATAGGAGCTTGACCATTCGTATTGAGTGAGATTCGTTTCCTCAGTTAATAACACACTGATCCATGTGAATCCTCTCCGAGCATTGGCCTATGCTGCCGACACGGCGTAAAGCATCTACCAATCAATCAACCAATCAATCAATCGACTACATCTTTTTGAATAGCCTCACACACAAATTTCAGGACACTATTCTGCCACTTCAATTCATTTCAGAAGGAGGCTGTTATGGGAATCGATCCCCGTTTGATAGGGTCTATATAAATATAATTTATAAAGCACTCGTTGCCAGCGACCAGACGGGATGGCCGAATGAGTTGAGCGTCCGTCCAATGTTTTGGGAGATTGAGGAATCCGAAACCATGAGTTCATGTGTTCAAAACCTTGTCGAGTCAAAACAATAACTTAAAAGGTGGTACTTGTCACTTCCTAGCCTGGCATTCAGCATTACCAGGATAGGGCAAGGACTGGTTCGCTCGCTCAGTCTCAGGATAATGTGACTGAGTGAGATATCAGGTCATGGTGCTGGCGGCCTGGTCTCCCACTAGGGCAGTACTATAAATTTGCCATGAGTACGCACTGTCCCAAGTCATTACCCATCTTGATATGATCTTAGATGTTGCTAGGATGTAAAACTCCAACAACCAACCACTACCAAAACATGTGCAAACTCCAAGATGAAGACAAGATCCAGAATTGCACACCTTATCAGAGAAGATGGCAGTCTCACCGCTACAGATAAGGACAAAGCAGAAGTGTTAAATAAATTCTGCTCTTCAGTTTTTACGAGAGAAGACATAACCAATATGCCGAACATCTCAGACACTAAAACAGATGTGATCCTGGAAGATACAGATTTTACCATAGACGAGGTAGCTAAGAAGTTATCCAGATTGAATCCAAATAAAACTGCAGGCCTGGATGGAGCGTCCCCAAGAATCTTGAAAGAACTACACACTATAATAGCTGAACCACTGTTCAATATATATAGAAAATCAATCGACCAAGGGAAACTACCTAGAGGCTGGAAGAGCTAAAAGGCTAAAAATTACTGACCCGTAAGTTTACCCTCAGTCATATGTAAAACACTGGATAAGATCATGCCCCATCTCATCCAGAATCAACTATTGACAAAGTTCCAGCATGGTTTTGTCAAGGGGAGATCTTGTGTAATCCAGATACTGAAGATCAACACGTGCTACAAAAAGACCGAACTGCACTTGAAGACTGGGCCAACCTGTGGCAACTGCGTTTCAATGCACAGAAGTGCAAGGTCATGCACCTGGGTAACAGAAATGAAAATCTCAGTTACTACATGCACCAAGATGGAGAAGAAGTCCAGCTCCAAGTGACAGAACTAGAGAAAGATGTTGGCATATACATGGACCCCGGACTCACCTTCTCATATCACAGTGAACAAAAGGTGAACAAAGCGAACAAGCTTCTAGGCATGACACGCCACTCATGCACGTATCTAGACAATGACACGGTGAAGACACTGTACATGTCACCTTGAGTATGGCAACACGGCTTGCACACCGAAGTTCAAGAAGGAGATGTCAATGATCGAGAGTGTACAGAGACGTGCTACAAAGTTATCACCAACCATAAGAGAACTACCATACGAAGAACGTCTCAGGATTCTCAACCTACCCAGCTTATACTACCGAAGGTCCAAGGGAGACATAATAGAAGCATTCAAACACATCACTGGAAGATATGTGGTTGATGCTAGATACCTGAAACTGGACAACTGTAAAACTAGAGGTCATCGATACAAGCTGAAGAAGGAAAGAGCAATAAAACCAGTCAGACAGCTATTCTTCAGTAACAGGATAGTAAATGCCTTGAACGCACTGCCTGAACATGTCATAGAAGCGCCTTCCGTCAACGCCTTCAAAGGCAGACTGGATAAGCATTGGAGGGGGCTGCAATATTGCATACATCCGGTACTCGATGCGTTTAATCCTAGTAAATAAAATATCGACAGGCATCGACCTGATACAGGCTTATAAGCCTAACAAAATCAGAAGCGGATGAGTGAGTGAGTATGTGAGTATAGACACCCGTTGAGCATCATTGCACATTAATGTATATATTCTAGATCAGGTCATCTCTCAATAATCTAGATTATAGAGAGATGCCCTGCTCTTAGAGAAAATAGTCCCCTCCATTAAGGGTGAGCGAAGACTGCTGAATCAACTGTAAACAAGCTGTGGAGGACCTGGTTCCAGCATGCGGTGTTTATCTATGTCAGTATGTAGTAGTCTGCACTAACCTCTCAGGCAAGGAGCCAAATAGACAGGTAGGCATGGGCAGGGTGGTGACATCAGGGAGCCTAGGTGGTGATATGGTTAGGACACTGGCTCGGAATTCAAGAAATGTGAGTTCGATTCCTACTGCAGGAGCGATGTTTCCCATTTTAATTGGAATGAAAATATGGGAATTGCTGAGGACGCCAAAATTGATACTTGTCACTTCCTAGCCTGGCATTCAGCATTATTAGGATAGGGCAATCAATGGTTAGCTCAGTGTCAGGATAAGGCGACTAAGTGGGATATCATGTCATGGTGCCAGCTGCCTGATTTTCAAGTGGGGCAGCACTATAACGTCACCATGAGTGTGCGCTGTCACAAGTTCGGTACCTGTCCTGATATCACCTTAGATGTTGCCAAGACGTAAAACTCCAACAACCAGCCAACCACTCAGCATCCAGCGTCCATCCAATTTGCCTCACCGACGCGCATGTGCGTAACCTACGGCGTCCCGTGTGTTCGCGGTAATTGGGGGGTTGGTTGCTAAAGGGGCTGTCACATTAGGGTTTTTTGCGGGAGCGTATGGTGGCGTAGGCGCGTTACGTCATATATGTCGGCATACGCTGTATATGCTACTCATACGCTACGCATACGCTACTCATACGCTACTCATACGCCGCCAGATGCCGCCAGATGCCGGCTTATGAGGCATACGGCGCCATACGCTTTCATAAATCCGTCCGTCCACATTTTTTTGTGCATGCTAAAAAAATCTCGACCTATGAGGGCGTATGGCCCAAGCGCTGCTCATACGCTACTCATACGCCGGCATACGCTCCTCATACGCCGGCGTACGCTCCTCGTATGCTAGGGGTATGCCGGCATAGGTTTTTCATACGCTCAACTTGTGTCACCGGCGTATCTCTAGCGTATCTCTAGCGTATGTAGCGTACATATAACCTACGAGTTACGTATGGGAGCGTACTCCTAGCGCATGCACAGCGTATGCACAGCGTATGCACAGCGTATTCAAAGCGTATGCCATAGGTCTCGACATCGATGTTGACTCATACGCTACTCATACGCTACGGATACGCTACGCGTATGCTACTCGTATGCTACTCGTACGCTCCACATGCCAATCAAAACCGTCAAAAAATGTCACAGCACGCTTCCATACGCTCCTCATACGCTCCTCGTACGCTCCTCATAGGTTCCACATACGCTCAAAACCACCCGAAAGGTCACCAAATGTCATCATAGGCCGGCACGCGCAGGACCTACGTAGGTTTTCAATACGCTCCCGCCATACGCCATAATGTGACAGGGCCTTTAGTAACATACACCGCGCTATATTGCTTGCGGTGTCCTCTCAATATGGAGCCCACCCACGTGATGACGCAAGCCTAGATTGTTTGTTTGTTGTTGTTTTACATCCTAGTAACATCTAAGGTCATATCAGGACGGGTACCGACTTGTGACAGTGCACATTCATGGTGACTTTATAGTGCTGCCCCACTGGCAAGCCAGGCCACCAGTACCATGACCTGATATCCCACTTAGTCACATTATCCTGACACTGAGCTAACCAATCCTTGCCCTCTCCTATTTATGGTGAGCGCCAGGCTAGGAAGCAACAAGTATCAATTTTTAAGTCATTGGCTTGACTAGACCAGGGTTTGAACCCATGAACCCATGGGTTCGGATCCCCCGATCTCCCAAAACAGGAGACGGACGCTCAATTCATTCGGCCATTCCGTCTGGTCACGCAAGACTAGAAGCACAGCTAGACGACATGCACACGCATAGTTAGACAGGCACACACACGCTCAGACGCGCACACACACACGCACACATGCGCACTCACACCCTCACACGCGCACACGCACACACACATGCACAGACACACACACAAATGTGCACACACATGCACACATGCACACATGCACACATGCACACATGCACACACACTCACACACACGTGCACGCACACACAAACACGCACACATAAACATGCACACACAGGCACACATGCACACACACACAGACGCACTCACGTGCACATGTGCACACGCACACACGCGCACACGCACATACGCACACGCACACACGCACACACGCACACACGCGCACAGGCACACATGCACACATGCACACACGCACACACGCATACACACGCACACGCACACACGCACACACGCACACACGCACACACGCACACACGCACACACACGCACACACGCACACGCCCACACACGCGCGCCGTCACGCACACACATACACGTGTAGTTCTTCTAGACACAGCGTTGTCGCCAAAAACATATTTTAATAATTAATGTGAGAATGATTTTGTTGTGTACTGAAGGACATTACATACACACTGGATAAGGTATTGGGGTTTTGCTTCCTTGAAGCAGCAGAGATGATCATCGAATGTTATTTCTTCATAAAGGGCCATTTAGACTTTTGACAGCGCTTGACGGCACTCGACGGGGCAACACGGCGCAAGCCAATGCTCCAATTTAGACTGTTACGTCGAATCTTGACGCGTTGAACTGCGCAACACGGCGCAAGCGTTGGCCATAGTTCAACTAAGTTGAACTTTCAAGGTCAGCGTTTCCACACATTGGCAGTTCAGCCAATCAGAAGTGGTCAGGTCACTTGATGACATGGACAACATGGACAACATGGACAACATAGGTCAACGTGAGTGCCTGTCACACTATGGCGGATTGAGCAACGGACAGAACCGGACAAAGAATATTCTAGTCCGTGTGTTATTCGGACTTGAAATGTATCGATTATGTAACGGACGGGTAACGGATGGGTAACGGATGGGTAACGGAGGGTTACGGACGGGTAACGGATGAGTAATGGATATGTAATGGACAGGAACGGACAGGAACGGACGGGAACGGACGAGGAACAGACAGGGAATGGATGGGGAATGGGCGGGGAATGTACTGTAATGGATAATAACCGCATAGGTCAGTCCGGTGCAATCCATTACAACTTTTGTGCATGTTCAAAACTTGTAACTGATCGGGCCAGATATCAACGGATATCAATTGATAGCAACGGATATGCAACAGATATGCAACGGACACAAACCGGAATTTGCCAGATATCAACGGACTTTGTTCGGTTTCTTTCTGTTTCCCCAATCCGGTGATGTGTGACAGAGCGACAGCGCGCTTCAAAGCATTCAGACTTTCACAGCGACTTTCCACTCGTAGCACTCCCCACTGTTTTGCGCCTTCACACGGCGCCAACCGGGATAAAGTTGAGGGCGTCACACGCCGTCAAAAGTCCAAACAACCCTTTACGCTGTAGAGTGACACATTTTAACCAAATTAAAAAAATAACCGAAAAATATTGGAATGGCTGTGAACACCAACTGATGGAATGAGAACACCAGCGGACACAACCCGGGGTAGATTTGATGCAAGTCGATGGGATGTAGGTCCATTTGATTATGAAAGAAGAATGGAGAACTAAATGGGTTTGGTTGAGACATATTTTCCCATTAACAATCTCGCCTGGAGGTACATAACTATAAAGCAGCGTTAGTAGAGTTTGTTTGACACACCGACCCATATTTGTTATTATATAATCAATTCTTTTGCTTTTTTATTGTTGGTAAATATGTTTATTCTGCTGAATAAGTCTTTTGTCAGTGCCGAAGCACTGGTCTTCCAGCCATTTTTCAATTCAGGGTTATGTACACAAAAGGTATATAGAATAAGGTATACAATAACTGTTGAATACACAATTTTCAACATGTAATACAATGCAATTCTGTAACCCAAAAGTTCCATAGCAATATGGTAACAGTAGTGTCATATAACTAGATCAATATTAGTCAGATCAATGTGAGTATTTACATAGTATTTAGAAGGTAAGCAGAAGTTATCTTCTGTATTCAGTTGGTAAAGTTGTAGTAGGTTTTAATGTTCAGTTGCAGTTAGGCAAGCGGTATATAAATGTCAGTTTGTTAGAAATATTCTAGTGTAACTCTAGTGTAGTTAGTTATGTGAGTTTATGAATTATGTTGTTGGGGTGGGGTTGTTAATAATACACTGGACCAGCTGTGACCCGTGAAGCAGTGGGACCAATCCCAGTGCATTTAGGTCTTAAATTTTACATTTTTATTTGGACTGTCTCTGTTATTGTATATGGTTGACTGGAAATAACAGAGGAACAGCAACAAATGAAAAAGGGGGGGGGGGAGAACTGAGGTTGAGGGTTCGGTGGTCTGCCACTTACGGTATGGTGATGCCATGGAACATACTTTACTGTAACTGCATAAGGGCTTTCCCAATCTGATGTACACTTAGTGAGTTTTTAAATTCTAGGGAAGAGGACGCTGCCCTGGTTCTGGGTGGTAGATTGTTCCACATCATGCTGCCTTTGTAAATTGGTGCTTTAATTAGTTTTTTTCTGGAAAGCTTGGGACTTTGAGTAGAGTGGAATCAGCCCATCTAGTATTCCTTTTTGTGTTGTCTATATATTGGGTCTCTCTGGCTCTTCTGTATCTAAGTGATAGGAGATGTGAATCTCTTCTAACCATTAGGTAATCTAGGTTTGCTTTGTCATGCATTTCCTGTAGACTTAGTGCTTTGCCCCAATAAATTGTTCTTAGCACCTGGTTTTGGATCCTTTGTAGCTTAGTCAGTTGCTGCTTCGTGAGCAATCCATAAATTATATCATTATAGTCTATTATTGGTAGAACTGTTGATTTATATAGCAGTAGGGCAGTGTTGCAATAAGATATAACAATAGAGAGCATGGAATGGAATGAGGTTGATGCCTGCAGCTCCCCTCCTCCAGCCCCCCCCCCCCACCCCCCTCTCCACTCCCTTTATGATTCATCCCTGGGTGAAACAGCCTGGTTGACCTTATTTTCAGACCAGACGGAATAGCCGAATGAGTTGAGCGTCCGTCTCCCGTTTTCGTAGATCGTGGGATTCGAACCCTGCCGCAACCAGGCACTCGGCATTATTTGGATAGGGCAAAAACTGCTTGGCGCAGTGTCAGGATAATTTGACTGAGAGGAATATCAAGCCATGGTGCTGGTGGCCTGGTCTCCCAGTTAGGCATCACTATAAAGTCGCCATGAGTGTGCACTGTCACAAGTCGGTACCCTCCTTGATATTACCATAGATGGTGCTAGGACGTAAAACTCCAACAACCAACCAACTATGCCTCAACAATTTCTCAATGAACGCAGGTGCTAAAGCCCAAGGCACACTACGACATGCGACCAGTTGTATAAGTTGTAACCACTTTACGACCACTTTGGACCAAAGTGCCAAGATAAAGATCAAAATGCCACTAAAATGCAATCAAAGGAAAGAGAAGAGGGTTTTGGACACTCAGGAGGCTCATGACAGACCGAGGGAACCTAAAGCTAGGATTCCTTACACGCGGTATGTGGCATGCGAATGCAGCATGCGGCATGTGGCATGAGGCATGCGTACGGGTTGGGTCCTTTCACCCACACCCACACCCACACCCACACCCACATATAGTGTCAGGTTTCTCTAACACTGTCTTCTATGGCAAACGCAGCAGCATTCGCATTCGCATGCCACACCGATGGCTACATGGACCGATTCAGTTGCCGCATTCGCATTCGCATTCGCATTCGCATTCGCATTCGCATTCGCATGTAAGGAATCACCCCCATTACATAGATGCTTTCCGATTTTTTGCCGCATTCGGATTCGCATGCCACATGCCGCATACCGCGTGTAAGGAATGTAGTCTTTAATCTCAGGTCTGCCAGGCGCACTCTCTCTGGTGGAAGTAACACCATTGTGACGTTCTGGCTACTGTCACGAATGAATAGTAATAGACTGCAATCCCGCTGCAAGGAACCGTACGGTGTTGCGGAGGGATTGCAGTGGGATTGTGGTGGCATTGTGGCGGTGCGATTTTTCGAAGTAAAGATAATTTCAGCTTAAAAAAATTGCAACCCCTTGCAGCGATAAAAAAAAAACGTACGGTCGCCATACGGCCGCCGTATCCAACAGTACAGTTTCCGTACGGTTTTGCCAATTCGGCGACTTATGGTCGCCGCAAGCACGCCGCAAGGCATTTGTGACCGAGGCATAAGTGAGGTATTGGTGCGGCGTGTTAGGGGCAACACAGCTCTAGGGCGGTATCAGGTATCATCCCCACCAGGGTAGCGCAGGGCAGCAGGGGGTGGGTGGTAGAGGTGGTGCGTAATGGGGTGATTGCTTGGTTGGTTATTGTTTCACGTCCTAGCAACAGCTAAGGTTAAATCAGGATGGTGTTATGGGGTGAAGGGGTGAGTGGGTGAGCTGGTGAGTTCATGATTGATTGTTTGTTTGTTGGGGTTTTACATCCTAGCAACATCTAAGGTCACATCAGGACGGTATTATGGGGTGAAGGGGTGAGTGGATGAGTTGGTGAGTTTATGATTGATTGTTTGTTTATGGGGGTTTTACGTCCTAGAAATATCTAATGTCATATCAGGATGGTATTCTGGGGTGAAAGGGTGAGTGGGTGAGTTGGTGAGTTTATGATCGATTGATTGTTTGTTTGTTGGGGTTTTACGTCCTAGCAACATCTAAGTTTATACCAGGACGATATTATGGGGTGATCGGGTGAGTGGATGAGTTGGTGAGTTTATGATTGATTGTTTGTTTGGGTTTTACGTCCTAGCAACATCTTAGGTCATATCAGGACGGTATTCTGGGGGGAAGGGGTGAGTGGGTGAGCTGGTGAGTTTATGATTGATTGTTTGTTTGTTTGTTGGAGTTTTACGTCCTAGCAACATCTAAGGTTATATCAGGACGGTATTATGGGGGAAGGGGTGAGTGGGTGAGTTAGTGAATGAATGATTGATTGATTGTTTGTTGGGGTTTTACGTCCTAGAAACATCTAAGGTTATAGCAGGACGGGTTCCGACTTGTGAGAGTGCACACTCATGGTGACTTTATAGCGCTGCTCCACTGGGAAATCAAGCCACCAGCACTGTGACCCAATATCCCACTCAGTCACATTATCCTGACACCGGGATAAGCAGTCCTTGCCCTATCCTGCTAAAGCCGAGTGCCAGGCTATGAAGAGACAAATATCAATTTAAAAGTTATCGGTTTGATTCGATCGGGAACAAACTCCTGACCTTTCGTACGCGACCAGACAGGATGGCCGAATGAGTTAGAGCGCAGGTCTCCCGTGTTGGTAGATCGTGGGGTCGTAGGTTCGAACCCTGGTCAAGTCAAACGAATGACTTAACAATTTAGACTTGTTGCTTCCTAGCCTGACGCTCGGCATTATTAGGATAGGACAAGGACTGGTTGGCTCAGTGTCAGGATAATGTGACTGAGTGGGATATCAGGTCATGGTGCTGGCAGCCTGGTCTTCCTGTGGGGCAGCACTATAAAGTCGCCATGAGTGCGCACTGTCACAAGCCGGTACCTGTCCTGATATGACCTTAGATGTTGCTAGGACGTAAAACAACAACGAACAAACAAACCTTCCACACGCGAGGTCCGTTCGAGGGCAGGGTGGCTTGTAGGAGTGATGCGTAATGGGTCGATGGGGTGATTGGGTGAGTTGGCGAGTGGAGGATTGTTTCATTGCTTGTTTGTTGGGGTTTTACGTTCAAGCAACAGTTAAGGTCATATCAGGACGGGTGCCGACTTGTGACAGTGCGCACTCATGGCGACTTCATAGTGCTGCCCCACTGGGAGACCAGGCCACTGGCACCACTCCACCACGTTATCCTGATACTGCGCCAACCTTGCCCTATCCTAGTAAAGCCAAGTGTCAGGCTAGCTAGCGAGAATTATCAATTTTGTAAGTCATTGGCTTGACTTGTTAGCACAGTATCAGGGTAATGTGACTGAATAGGATATTGGGTCATGGTGCCGGTTGCCTGATTACCCAGTGGGGCAGCACGATAAAGTCCCCATGAGTGTACTTGATATGACCTTAGATGTTGCTAGGACGTGAAACTCCAACACACACACACAACAACAAACTAAAAAAATAATACTCTCCCCAAAAAACCTCGATCCTACTCCTCAGTTGCTTTGCTTGAAATGTCCTCACAGTCACAGCAGCCGTCCTGATATGACCTTAGAATTAGATGTTGCTAGGACGTAAAACAACAACCAACAACAACAAGCTCACAGCAGACGACAATTATCCACTGGGCGCGTCGCAGCGTCCCGGCGACCCCTCGTCGTTTGGAACATTCCTCGCTGCTAACAATGCCATCTGTCAGTATCAGTCTCCCACGGCGACCTGTCTGGCGGATGAGCAGGCTCCCCCAGGGTTCATGGCGCGTCCCGGTAGGGGTCAGTGCGAAGGGCGGGCTCCCGCAGACGACAGTCTGCACGTGTAGTCCGTGCCGCCCCGCCCACTGTCAGCGCACCGCTGCAACCAAATGTCGTCTGCCGTCGATCAAAGTAAATCGAACCTGTTTTGTTGTTCTGTTTCCACTAAGGCGTAGCCTATTGTTATTTATCTTTTCCCTTTTGTTGTTGTTTCTGTTCAAGAGTGTTTGTATTCCTCTGAATAATATGCTGTCAGCGCTAATCCACTGGTGGTCTTTCAGCCTTAATCAGTTAAGTGCAATTGCCACTCCGCACTAAACAAAGTTACAACAATATAGATAGATAATTACAAAACAATATTTTGTTTGTTTCTTGTTGTTTTATGTCCTAGCAACATATGAAGTCATATCAAGACGGGTACCGACTTGTGACAGTGCACACTCATGGCAACTTTTATAGTGCTGCCCCATTGGGAAATCAGGCTGCCAGCACCATGATCTTTAAAGTGCCACTCGTTCTCCACTCTCTCACGGGGTGGCACCCATGAGGTACCGCATTTGCTGCATGACCTGTTCCTGTTAATGAACCTTTAAATATTTAAAGCTCTGCTCGTTCTCCACTCTCTCACTAGGTGGCACCCATGAGGTTTGCTGCATGACATGTTGCTGTTAATAAATCTTTAACACTTTAATGCGCCACTCGTTCTCCACTCTCTCACTAGGTGTCACCCATGAGGTACCCCATTTGCTGCATGACCTGTTAGTGTTACTGTCAATGAACCTTTAAATCTTTAATTTTAGTTTAAAGCGCCGCTCCTTCTCCATTCCCCCCGCTAGGTGGCGCAACCGGCGGCGGGCGCGGCCCTGGAGGTGTGGACGGCGTGGTCTGCGTGGTCGACGTGCTCGTTCAGCTGCGGCCGAGGGGTGCGGGGCCGGTACCGGGAGTGTGTTGGCCGCATGGAGCGCCGCCTAGTCCGCCTGCAACACCCCACCTGCGCCGGGCGCGACCGGCAGTTCCTCGTCTGTCAGCAGCCGGTCAGTCAAGTTACAATTTATGCAATGATTGATTTCATAGTTACATGATCCCATGGAAATATACAATTTTCAATACCGAAACGATGAGCTAGATTTGAATCTACATCTCTAAGTTATCATCATCATCATCATGCTGTCGGTTGCGATGCGACAAAGACTGCTTTCATTACTTGACTGCCGCTTTCCATTTAGGTCTCTCCTGTGAGAATGATGTACATTTCATGAAAGCTGCCTGCAAAAGTTACCAGCGGCACTCTCTCAGGGAGCAAATAGAGGTTTCACACCGGCAAGAACATGTCAAGACAGGCGCAAAACTATTTGTCCCTGCAGTGGCTGGTCGGGAGATGTTGGGAGTTCCATACATCAACCGCCCTTAATGCTGCCACAGTGACATGGTTTTCTGTTTAGGGTTTGCTCCATTAGCCTTCAGTTCTGTCAAGAACCTGTACCACAATGCAATGGTTTACAACTCTGCAGGGCAGGGGCGTCAAACTCCCTGAGGTATTGCAATACCTGCATACAAAAATCTCTAAGTTAGATATATAAAAAAATGGTTTGTTTTATTTAGCGACACCTCTAGAGCATGTTGATTGTTATCATTGGCTATTGGATGTCAAACATATGGTCATTCTGACATATTTCTTTGGAGGAAACCCACTGCCAGCACATAGGCTATGCTTTCCGATAAGCAGCAATGGGTCTGTTATATGCACTTTCCCACAGACAGGATACCACATACCACAGCCTTTGATGAACCAGTTGTAGACGACTAGTTAATTTCATTACTAGTGCACTTATTACAGATTTGGTGCCACATAGAAGGGACTACTCAGGCAATTTAATCAGTTATTAGAATCCGTTTTTGCATAAGCCTACGGTGTCAGAGATTTTGCAGGCATGCCAAAATTAATGTTGCATGTTTGCACTTCAAATATCTCCAAAGTTAGCCATTTAATATAAAAGTTTCTTTAAACTAAACTAATGGCCCTGTCACACTGCAACATTTCGGCCCAATGCGGGTCGACATGTGCCGACAGGTTGCATTTTTGGGTGAAACGTCGGTACATGTCCGGTATGTTACCGGTACGTTACCGGGGCATTTCCGGCGTGCCGGTACATACCAACGTGTGAATTGACACATCGGAGCCGGTCGGCGCGCTTCGGTGCGGGGCGAAAGTTTTGTGCTTGCACAAAACCTTCGGCGCGGACCGACGCACGCCGACGTGTTGGAGGGGGCGTTACGGACACATTAGCAACACGTCGCCCCCATTGGGGGCGCGCCGGCGGAACGCTGGCAGGACGTTGATCAAAGTCGGTTAACGTTGGCATTTTTTTCGCCAAACTACGACCGTTCCGTCGGCGCGTCTGCAACGTCCCGCCAGCTACTAACCCTTCCAGTTTTCTCCCAAGACGCTGAAAACTTGGACGTGTCCAGCATGCTAGCAAATATTTCGCGCGTTGGCGGCTCGCCGGAAAACACGTCGTAATGTGACAGGGGTATAAGGTCCCTTATAATGATCAACGTAATATTTCTATCACAGAAAATGACAGAAACTCAAAGCCATCTCGCAATATACATCTATACATAAAGACATTAATAAGTCCAATTACTAAACTAATGGAACATTAACCGTCCCAAGCATAGCATTTAGAGAAATAAATATAGCCCCAACTATCAATTCGATACCCATCCTGATATGACCGCAGATGTTACTAGGATGTAAAACTCCAAGCCAATCCCTTTCATACCCACGCCCTCCCGCTTAGGGCTACTTGGGCGATGGGTAATTGGAAGCTGCTGTCCATAACCCGTGCACACCTTTAGCAATATTATCATGATGTAGGACATGATCCTTTTTGTACTGAGCAGCTTACCTACTTTCCAAAGAACAGCTGTGTAGTCTCCCACTCTAAATGTGTTTCTTCCTTTTTCTTATTTTTCTTATTTTTCTTATTTTTCTTATTTTACTTATTTTTCTCATTTTTCTTATTTTTCTTATTTTTCTTATTTTTCTTAATTACTCATATTTCTTATTTTTCTCACTATCTGCGGCATATGTTCATCTGCTCAACCTCTCTCATGCTACAACACTGTTCTGACCGGGGCCAGTTCTTTATAGTGTTGCCCTTCTGAGGTGCCATGCCACAGTCGATATGCTATGTTATCTCAGTCAGTAAGGCTATGGTCAGGTAGGGACCACCACTGCATTCTCAAGCTGTCTCAGTTTCTCAAGGAGTATTGAAAAACCGAGTCAGTTTTCCTATAGAAACAAATAGGGGTTAGCTGTCACAATCTACCACTTGTTTAATATTTAATGAGGAAGCTAACAAAATGTCATTAGAATTGCATCAAGCTGATCCTTGCAGTTTCTATAAGACAGCTTTTTTCCCATGAATAGTATCCCCAAAATATTCAATTGAAATGAAATTAAAATAAAGAAATTATATTACATTGCCTATACCATTATGGTGCGGACCAGTCGCGATGACCGAATCGGTAGAGCACAGGCTTCCCATGCAGAAGGTTGGGAGTTCGAATCCCAGCCGATTCAACCCAGTGACTTATAACATTGATACTTGTCGCTAACTAGTGTGGCATTTGGCATTCATACGATAGGACCTGGACTGGTTAGCACAGTATCAGGATAATGTGCGACATCAAGTCATGGTGGCAGTAGCCTGGCAGCACAATAAAGTCGCCATGAATGTGCACTGTTACAAGTCGGTACCCATCCTGATATGATCTTAGTTGTTGCTATGACATAAAACAACAACAAACAAACATTATGGTACTTGCGTGGGCAGGAGGGGGCACAAACCTGGACAGCGCAGGCTGCACTGAGGGAAACAAACATAGGAAAAGGGCACGCTTATTAGATACGATTGCCACACTCCTGCAACATGGAATATCTGCTACAATTTGATGCATAACAGTAGAAACTGGCAGTAGTTATATAACAGTAGGTACCGGCAGCACTTAGATAACACTGGAAGAAAGTATGAAAATCATGAAAAATCACTAGTTTTTAAACACTCCTATTTGGGTGTATGTTTAAATAAAAAATACCCAGAAAATACTGCGAAAGAACTGAAGCATTACTCTTTATGTTGATACAAAAATTACTTGGGTTGTATCATTAGAGTTGCATAGTCCGATGGTTTTGAATTTCTGTTATTTTCTGAGATAAAGATATAAGGTTATTCATTATAATCTACCTTACCTTAGTCTGAAGTAACTTTTATTTTAAATGGCTAACTTATGAGATATTTGAAGTACAAACATGTTAAATTGATTTTGGCAAGCCTGCCCAAACTCTAACACCATAGGTTTTTGCAGTTTGTTTGTTTCTTGTTTTACGTCCTAGCAACATCTAAGGTCATATCAGGACGGGTACCGACTTGTGACAGTGCGCACTCATGGCAACTTTATAGTGCTGTCCCACTGGGAAACCATGCCACTTGCACCATGACCCGATATCCCACTCAGTCACATTATCCTGACACTGAGCCAACCAGTCCTTGCCCCATCCTAATAATGCCGAGTGCCAGGCTAGGAAGCAACAAGTATAAATTTTTAAGTCATTGGTTTGACACGACCAGGGTTCGAACCCACGACCCCACGATCTACCAGCACGAGAGACGGATGCTCTAACTCATTCGGCCATCCCGTCTGTTTTTGCAGTAACACATTCTATTAAATTGCCTCGGTGTTCCGTTATAGTTGACAATAAATGATTAATAAGTGCACCAGTATCTAAGTTGGATATGTAGAATCGAGTCTAGATAATTGTTTAGGTTTTGAAAATTTGATGTTTCCATCAGACCATGCAGCTTTAAGACAACGCACCAAGAGGCACTTTATTATAGGCATTTTTGCTAATTAGCACATTCTTTTACATCACATTAATCAGAAGAATTACCAAATCATACGGTTTTGTTTTGCTTGATGCTGAATCACCGTTGGTTACACAGGATATTCATAGATCCTAACAGAAAAAACACCAAATGACCTTTAATTTGATATATGACAGACATATATCTCAAAGAAAATCAAATAATGGCAAAGAAAAAAAACACCCCTCGTTTTTCATTCAGTGTTAAAGGCACATTTTGTTTAAGTAAATAAAACAATGTTAAAATGTGAATATCTTGAAAAGTACGCAGGATGGAACCTTTCTGTTTTTGTTGTGTTATTCTGCATTTAATTAGCACTATCTTATTAACCTCAAGTGACTGCATAAGTTACAGATTTTAAACATGACTGCCGGTACTTAAAGTTGCATAGTCCGATGGTTTTGAATTTCTTGTATTTTTTCTGAGATAAATATATTAGATCGATCACTAGTATCTACTTTACATTAGTTCAAAGTTACTTTTATTTGAAATGGTAAAGTTTTGAGATATTTTGAGTGCAAACATGGAAAATTAGTTTTGGCAAGCTTGCCAAAACTCTGACACCATAGACTTCTGCAGTAACAGGTTCTGTTAAATTGACTCAGCATTGCCTTCTACGCAGAAACAGATGCGTAATAAGTGCATCAGTATCTAAGTTAGATATAAAGAATCAAATCTAAATAATTATTTTGGTTTTGAAAATTTGATGCTTCATCGGACTATGCAGCTTTAATAACAGAACTGTTTCGGTCACATTCCCAGCTATGTCCTCCAGGAGCCGATGACGAGCGTGAGTCGCAGTGTACGGCTCACAACACGGACGAGGTACTCAACGCGCTGTACCACTGGGTACCCTTCTATGGTGGTGAGTACCAAAAGGCAGGCTGAACGTGTGGGACTCCATTCTAAATGGTGCTGCTTATGGTGCGGGAAGATCGGGAGTTCGAATCCTAGCTGAGTCAAACCAATGACTTATGAAATTGATATGTGTCGCTACCTACCCTGGCGCTCGGCATTAATAGGATAAGACAAGGACTGGTTGGCAGAGCACCAGGATAATGTGAATGTGTGGGTCATGGTACCAGTGACTTGGTATTCCAGTGGGGTAGCACTATAAAGTTGCTATCAGTGCGCATTCTCACAAATTGTTACGGTCGCCGCAAGCACGCCGTAACGCATTTGTGACCGAGGCGTTAGCAGTGCTGCAGTGCTGCAGTGCTGCAGTGCTGCAGTGCTGCAGTGCTGCAGTCCTGCAGTGCTGCAGTCCTGCAGTCCTGCAGTCCTGCAGTCCTCTTTCTATCTTCCTACCCTTCCCACACATCCATTATTTCCCTCCCATCCCATCCCCATTTCCCCTCTCCCTTCCCCCTCTCTCTTCCCCTCTCTCTTCCTCTTTCCATTCCGTTCTCCTTTCCTATCTTCCCTCCTGTCTACTCCCCCCTTCCTGCCCCCCTCCCTTCTCCTTTAAACTCCCTTCTCCTTCACCCCCTATTGTTCCCTCTCGATTTCCCTCAGTCTTCCCCTCTCTATTGTCTTCTCACTTCCCCTCTTCCTCCCCGTCTCTCTTCCATTCTCCCCTCTCCTCTCCCCTCCCCCTCTCTTCCACTCCCCCTTCCCCTCTCTCTTCCCCTCTCCGTTCCCTTCTCTCTGTCTTTTCCCGTATCCCTTTCCTCTCTTCTCATATGACCTATCTCTTCCATTCTCCCCTCTCCTCTCCCCTAGCCCTCTCTTCCCCTCTCCCTTCCCCTCTCTCTTCCCCCCTTCCCCTCTCTCTTTCCCTCTCCATTCCCTCATCTCTCCCTTCTCCCTTCCCTCTCTTCTCCTATGACCTATCCCTTCCCCTCTCTCTTCCCCTCTCCATTCCATTCTCTCTCCATTCTCCCTTCCATCTCTTCTCCTATGACCTTTGCCTTCACCTCACTCTTCCCCTCCCCCTTCCCATCTCTCTTCCCCTCTCCATTCCATTCTCTCTCCCTTCTCTCTTCCCTCTCTTCTCCTATTACCCGTGCCTTCCCTTCACTCTTCCCCTCTCCATTCCCTTCGCTCTCCCTTCTCTCTTCCCTCTCTTCTTCTGTGACATCTCCCCTTCTCCCTCTCCCTCCCTCTCTCGTCCCCTCTTCCTCCGCTCTCACTTTCCCTCCCCCTTTCCCTCTCATTACCCCTCTCCATCAATCGCCCATCCTCTCCCACCTTGCAATATCCTCGTCCCATTCCATTTCCCCTCTCTCCTACCCCTCTTTCCCTTCCTCCCCTCCCCCTCCCCCCCTTCCCTTCCTCCACTACTTCCCCATAACTGATATCCAGCACATGGGTGTCTCACCTCTTCCCAGCATCACCTCCGCCTCCCCCCCCCCCCCCCCCCCCCAGCTATATATACATATTTATAGAGCTACTTTTTACATACTGGGTTCCGGGTTCCCACTGTTGCACTATACATCACTGAAGGCTCACGGCGGCATCATGCTTTATAACCTTGCTGGAATTAACTTTCCATGTGTTTGTTGGCACAGTGCCAGAGAGCAGCAACACCTCGATCGATCTCAGGAGAGAATTAACATCACCGCAGTGTGTTTCGCTTTCTTACTTTCTATCCAGTTCCAGGGCATTTGGCCCACAGGTCTCATAGTCAACCTGACAGTTGCCCAACTAACTTATGTACTCCAGACATCAAGCGGACAGACTTAATGCTAACGGGCTTTTTAAATTGTCAAGATCTCAGGCTGGTCATCCTGAAGATGCTGCCAAACTACTATGTTTTTTATATCCGCCAGATATTAGCCAATTAAATATATATATATATAGATATCACACGGATAATTTAATATATATATAGATAATAGATAGAGAATTTAATATATATATATAAATTAGACAGACAATTTAATATATGAAGAGTTCAGGCGCAAAACCCACGCAAACGCCCATCCAAAAATCCAGATAAACATTGGAATAACATTTATACACATTTAATTCATTTGCATTCCCCGTTTTCTGGTCATTGCTCCATAATCATGCAATCAAAACAAAAGTAATTAGAATTAAAATTATTTTCAGGTCAAAATCTGTTATTTTAATTGAATTTTTGGATTGGCATTTACAGGGTTTTACACATGAACTCTTCATATATATATATATAGAGGGAGATATATTAGATATAGAATTTAATATATATGTGGAAATCAGACTGACAATTTAATATATATGTGCTCTATAATTTATTATGAGAATATAAACAAGGACACTATCTATCTTCAGTTCCCTATATTATAGTAAGTATACAGTAAAACCTCCCAAACCTCCCACCTCCACAAATCGACCACTCCCCTATATCGACCGCTTTATTTGGGTCCCAACAATACCATTGTAACCATATTCTAACTCCTTAAACCAACCACCTCCCTAAATCGACCAATTAAAGTTGGTCCCAAGGTCGGTCGATTTAGAAAGAAGCTTTACTGTACTCACTATAACCTATAAAACTGACCCTGTGTAGTGCACAGGTACAGTATTGGCTAAACTGGCGCCACCTGTGAGGGGCTCTAGGAATTGATATATATATATATATATATATACATATATATATATATATTAGACAGAAAATAATATATATATAAATTCTTTAATTCTATCTATCTATCTATCTATCTATCTATCTATCTATCTATATATCTATCTATCTATCCATCTCTCTATCTCTCTCTCTATATATATATATATATATATATATATCGTTCGCAAATGAGAAGGAAAGACTAGGACTTGGGTTGGGTTGAGTTTATTCTCTGGCAGGAGTTTTGAAAGTGAGCAGAGTGACAGTTGGCTCACGGTATAGGAGGCAGCGGGGGAGGAGAGAATGCCTGCTCTGCAGCAAATAACAAGGAAGATTAGATGGTTAGAGAGAAACATTTAAAGGGCTGCCGTGAGTTATATCCACATAATAAATTATATAGGACATAATAACCTGCTTGATTGCATACTACACCAGCGCTCACCAGACGGGGTGGCCGAGTGGGTTGGAGCGTCCGTCTCCCGTGCTGGTAGATCGTGGGGTCGTGGGTTCGAGTCCCGGTCGAGTCAAACCAATGACTTTAAAATTGATACTTGTCGCTTCCTAGCCAGGCACTCGGCATTATTAGGATAGGGCAAGGACTGGTGTGCTCAGTGTCAGGATAATGTGACTGAGTGGGATATCAGGTCATGGTGCCGGCGGCCTGGTTTCCCAGTGGGACAGCACTATAAAGTCGCCATGAGTGCGCACTGTCACAAGTCGGTACCCATCCTGATATGACCTTAGATGTTGCTAGGATGTAAAACAACAACAAACAAACAAACAACAAACAAACACCAGCGCTGCATATCTTAGAATCTAAAATCAGGGTAACCTCACCAGTGAGATGCTCTTTAGAATTATGTGTGGCTAGTTTATGATGAAGCACGCATTGATGCGGGCATTGATACTTTTTTAAAAGACATGTGCATTGGAGTTGGTCATTAGCAACTTCTGGCTACAGCACGAGCATTCCTATGTTGTGTGGATGCCTTGTGCGGGTGCTAAGGTCCTGATATTTGATTGGGGATTAAGTGGAAAGGGGTAAGGGTGTACAATTTGCTGTGTGGGGAAGGGAGGGGTGACGGGTTTCGATGGCGGTGCCTGAGTCAGTGACAGTTTTCTAGAGAAAAAAAAAGATAACAAAGTAGCAAATGTAGGAAGGAGGGCAAAAACGTGTTAGGGCCAAATGCCCTGTCATCATGCTACCCAGGGGGGTTTGGCCGCCCATATCTCATTGTGCTGTTCTGTGATTCGACGCCAGATGGCGCTCCAAAGGCATTCACGGTTATTAACCGGGGGGAAGTTCTTCTTACAGACTGCCAATAAAGTCTTCCCTTTCCAACCACCCACATGTGTCCTACCCGTCATAGTGGACACGAAACATGCGTCATAGTGGACACAAATTTATTGTCTGCTACTAGACACTCGGGCAGGCTAAGGCCTGGTCGAGTTAAACCAATGAGTTACAAATTGATACTTGTCGCTACTTAGCCTGCAGCTCGGCATTATTAGGATAGAACAAGGAGCAGTGAAATGAGGAACACCAATCGTCCATGATTGAAATTTCCCCTGCTTAATCAACTAATGTACCAACAAAACTAAACAAACAAAATTCACCGTCTTCATTAATGGCGCTTAATTTAATGGTTTGAATTGCTGCCACCTTCTTCCGATCAATATATATTTGCTTGTTTGATTATTTGACCTCGGCATCCTGGCAACATATATGGTTCCAACTTGTGACAGTGCACAGTCATGATGACCTTAAGCTAAGATTCCTTACACGCGGTATGCGGTATGCGGTATGCGAATGCAAATGCGGCAAAATATCGAAATGCCTTGAAGTCAATGGGCTACAACCCTTACACGCGGTATGCGAATGCGAATGCGAATGCGACAACTCGATCGGTCCCTGTAGCGATCGGTGTGGCATGCGGCATGCGGCATGTGGCATGCGGCATGCAGTATGCGAATAGAAACATCAGTCGCACTTGCCCATTAGTTTTAGATGAGGAGAGGCGACTGAGCATTACGGAACGGTCACACACCAGAGTGCAGAGGGGAAACATCTGGTAGTGGTGGTGGTGGGGGCCGCTTGCCGCTTACCGCTTAGACGGAATCCTCCCATTCGCATACTGCATACCGCATGCCACATGCCGCATACCGCGTAGAGGGAATCTTAGCTTTACTGGGTGACCACTGGGTGACCAGGCCATCGGCAACATGACCCAATTTCCCACTCAGTCACATATTTTCCTGATATTGAGTAAACCAGACATTGCCCTATCCTAGTAATGCTGAGTACCAGGATAGGTAGTGACAAGTATAGCTTTTGAAAGTCCTTGGTTTGACTTGACTGGGAATTAAACTCCCGATTTTCCTCACGGGAAACCTGCACTCTACCAATCTGGCCCACTTCCGGTGTGGCAACTGATAGGATTCAAAACCACGTAGTTTGAAAACTACTTCGGTTTCAGTCAGCCCTACTCAATCCCAGCAGATACTATCATCGAAACCGGACACGGTGGCCTAATCGGTAGAGTGCAGGCTTCCCATGTGGAAGGTTGGAAGTTCGAATCCCAGCTGAGTAAAACCAATGACTTATAACATTGATACTTGTCACTTCCTAGTTTGGCACTTGGCATTAATAGGATGGGGCAAAGACTGGTTAACTCAGTGTCAGGAAATTGTGACTGAATGGGATATTGGGTCATGGTGCTAGCAGCCTGATTCCCCAGTGGGACAGCACTATAAAGTCGCCATGAGTGTGCACTGTAACGTTTTGTTGTTGCTGTTGTTTGTTTAACGACCCCCCCCCCCCCACCAGCACAAAAAGTGGACATCGGCTATTGGGGACCTGTGCACTGTAACCCTGGTATGACTTTAAATGTTGCCAGGACGAAATATTCGAACAACCAACCAACATCAAAGTCATAGAATTATATGACATGCAAAGCATCGCTCAGAAACCAAACGCATGAAAAGGTACCTACTCGCAGAGTACACAACCGATCATCTGAGGTACATCATCATCATCATGCTGTCGGTCGCGATGCGACAAACACTGCTTTCATTACTTGACTGCCACTCTCCGCATTTCATGAAAGCTGCCTGCAAAAGTGTTGAAGTGCTGCTGGCTTTTGCAAGTTACCAGCGGCACTCTCTCGGGGAGCAAATAGAGGTTTCACACCGGCAAGAACATGTCCAGACAGGCGCAAAACTATTTGTCCCTGCAGTGGCTGGTCGGGAGATGTTGGGATTTCCATACATCAACCGCCCTTGATGCCTCCACAGTGACATGATTTTCTGTTCAGGGTTTTCTCCCTTAGCCTTCGGTTCTGTCAAGAACCTCTACCACAAGGCAGTGGTTTACAACTCTGCAGGGCAGGGGCGTCAAACTCCCTGAGGTATTGCAATACCTGAATACCAATACCAGGTATATAACCATTATGTAATAGCCGTGATACCCGTATATCAAAACTTCACCTACAATTGACCGCGTATTTTAACCACAATAAACTACTGAGACCTCAAAGGTCTTAGTACTTTGCTTAGTAGTTTGTCAGTTAGGAGAGTGCTCAGAAACAAATCTCAGACAACACTGATACCTTAAACAATTCCTCTAAGATGGTAATGTAAATGAATTAGTTTTATTGGCCTGTGGCTGTTGGAAATTGGCGATTCGGTCGCTGATTTGTTAGTTAGTCTTATTGGTGTTGTGTCTGTTGGGATTTGGCGATTTCGGTCGCTGATTTGTCAGTTAGTTTTATTGGCTTGTGGCTGTTGGGATTTGGCGACTTCGGTCGTTGATTTGTTTGTTAGTTTTATTGGTGCTGTGGCTGTTGGGATTTGGCGATTTCGGTTGTTGATTTGGTTGTTAGCTTTATTGGTGGTGTGGCTGTTGGGATTTGGCAAATTTGGTCGCTGATTTATTAGTTAGTTTTATTGGAGCTGTGTCTGTTTGGATTTTCCCGATTTCGGTCGCTGATTTGTTAGTTAGTTTTATTGGCGCTGTGGCTGCTGGGATTTGGCGATTTCGGTCGTTGATTTGTTTGTTAGTTTTATTGGTTCTGTGGCTGTTGGGATTCGGCGATTTTGGTCGCTGATTTGTTAGTAAGTGTCGTGGGGTGATGAAAATGGGAAATATTGCGCCTAGAGCTGGACTCGAACCCACATCTCTTTGCATTCCGGGTCAGTGTGCTAACCCTTACACCACCTAGGCTCCCTGATATCACCACACTACCCACGCCTACCTGTCTATGTGGTTACTTGCCTGAGTGACTACTACACTCGTCCCCCTGGTGGAATTGTAAGTCTTTTAATGCTTACAATTACATACATACAGGCAATGCACTAACACATACATAGACTGGGTAGGTTCAACAACAATACAGTGCATAGCTTGTACAGGATCCTGGTCAGGGCACCAATGTGATGGCTCATGGTCTTCCCCCACTGTCACACACTCACAGAAGAAGGCCAAGATTCAGTATCAGTATGCTTCAACCTGGTTTATCACAAAACCTCTCTGCTCTCCGCGGCGTCAACAGTCAATTGACCCATCCCCTAACTCGCCAGGTCCCACGTCGCCTCTTTAGGTGGGTGTGGGGTGAGCTAGCCACATGCACTAGAGGGCAGCCCAGTCGGGGTCTGCCCGGTGGCTAGCCTGCCGCCACCTAGCGCAGTTCAGAGTAACTGCGTAGATGAGTGGCGTACTGTCTGCCGCCACCGCGTGGTAGTGGGGCTCACGTACAGACTACTACACTAGTTTTATTGGCGTTGTGGCTGTCGGGAATTGGCGATTTCGATCGCTGATTTGTTAGTTAGTTTTATTGGCATTGTGGCTGTTGGGATTTGGCGATTTCGGTCGTTGATTTGTTAGTTAGTTCTATTCATGCTGTGGCTGTTGGGATTTGGCGATTTCGGTCGATGATTTGTTTACAGTGCGCAGTGGTGAGTAACAGCCAATACGTGAACATCTATGCCACGTGTTGGACAATAACTCGTCTTATTCACGGTGTTGACAGGACAGACATGGCCAGACTCGTTCGCAGTGGTTGTTGACAGGACAAACATTGTCAGATTATCCTCACTCAGGGTGTTGACAGGACAGGCATTACCAGACTCTCTTATGCAGGGTGTTGACAATACTGTGTCCAATTCTCATGCATGACATTGGCAGGACAGACATTGCCCAGCTCTCCCATGCTGGGTGTTGACAGGACAGACATTCCTAGACTCTCATGCTGGGCACTGACAGGCCAGACATTGTCAGAGTATCTCATGCAGAGTGTTGACAAGACCGACAGTGCCGAATTCTCATGCATGGCATTGACAGATCAGACCATGCCAGACGCTGCTTCATAGTGCCCCCAATATTCTACTCAGTCATATTATCTCGGCTACCCAGTCCGTGTCGACCACCACGGAAGTAAGTTATTGAGTTGACTCGGCGAGGGATCGAACTCATGACCTTCTGCATCGGAGTGAGTGATTACTGATTATATAACGCTGTGTCTGCAACAAGGGTTATATTCATGGTGAAAAGCAAGTGAAATTGATAAAAAATAAAAGAAATGTCAAGTCTGTGTCAAATGACAGCAAAAATGATCTTTGATTCAATTTTGAAGGAGTTAGATTTGTGTCAATTGACAGCAAAATTTAACTCACAAAACACAGCTAAAATTACAGAAGGCTATGCCATCCAGTTGTTCTTCGGAACATTGTTTGTTTGTTTGGTACATTAGTTGTTTAAGCGGGGTAAATTTCAATCACGGACGATTGGTCTTCCTCATTCCACTGTTCCTTGCCCTATCCTAATAATACCGAGTGCCTGGCTAGGAAGCAACAAATATAAATTTTTAAGTCATTGCTTTGACTCAACCAAGATTCGAACCCACGATCCCATGATTTACCAACATGGGAGACAGACGCTCTAACTCATTCAGCCATCCCGTATAACTTTAAAATGCTTGCGCTTTAAAGAGGTCTCAAATACTATTTACATTAAAACATTGTTGATGCATGGCCAAGAAACCGACTCACTCAAGCAGAATGTCTCTGAATGTTAGTGGGCGCCGACACCCAATGTACTCATGAGGGTGGTTCTCCCTTGATTAAACCGGCGCATGGGCCTCGCATGCAGAAGGGCGGGAGTTTGGTTCCCGGTTGAGTCAAACCAATGACTTATAACATTGTTACTTGTCGTTTCCAAGCCTGGCACTTGGCATTAATAGGATAGGGCAAGGACTGGTTAGCTCCATGTCAGGATAATATGACTGAGTGGGATATCGGGTCATGGTGCCAGTAGCCTGATTTCCCAGTGGGGCAGCACTATAAAAAAAGTCGCCAAGAGTGCGCACTGTCACAAGTCGGTACCTGCCTTGATTTTACCTTAGATGTTGCCAAGAGGTAATACTCCAACAACCAACCATCCCTTGAGTAAAAAATGCATAAGAAGCGGACAGCCAAACCACTCAACCATCTTATTCGGTCGGCCATGATTGGGATATGCATCGTGGAGGTGAAAGCAGCAGATTTCTCCTGGGTACTCCTTGGTGTGCAGGGCGCGTTCTGAGATAGGGGGGTAGGGATGTAATGGTGCTGTCACATTACGACGCTTCTCGCCAACACGCAGCGACGGATGTGATTTTTTGGCGGAACGTCAGGATATGTCAGGAAGCGCTACGCGCGCGTTAGGCGCGCATTGGTATTCATTGATGGACGGCGACGGTCAGCGAGGGTCGGCAGCGTGTGTCAGGGAATTGGCAAAGTTTTGTGCTTGCACAAAACTTTTGATGTGCGACAACGCGCGGGTGCTAACATTATGGTGACGTTAGGGTGCATCGAGATACGTTAAACGTGCTGAAATAATGTTATGCGAACGTTATGCACATGCCGCGCACGAATGAGGGTCGTTCCCACACCTTTCACCAAACTGTTGCTTTGTTTGGTTGTTGTTGTTTTACATCCTACAAACATCTAAGGTCATATCAGGACAGTGCGCCAAATGTTTTTTTTTTCTCACAACGTCGGCCGCACACTATCAATACGTTGTGCTGACGGCGATAAATTTGACCTGTCTCGACGATTAAAAGTGATTTTGGGCATTGGTGGCACGCTAGCGAGAAGCGTTGTAATGTGACAGGCCCATTACGGTAAGGGTGGCCAACATGGGTGGCCTGTTCCATGCATTACCTAATGGTGCATGACGGGTAGATATCCCTAGGGCACAGACTTGATTTTTTTTCTTGAAGATCTATACTGCCTATCATGGATAAGTTTAAATAGACTTGTTTTCACCATTAGACAGTTTGTCGATAGAAAGCCAGAGCCTTCACTTTTACTGACCCAAGGGATTTTTAACCTCCCACACCACATGGTATGAGAGCAACTGGCCTTTGATGACACTGTAAGTTATACACAGCGGTGGAAATCCAAATTGGAAGAGGTGGGGAGCACAGGGAATCAAACCACCGACCTTCAGACATAGAAACAAGTCAGGCACTCTAACCACTCCACAAACAACAGAGAACAACATGACCAATGGCCTGAGGCTTGGAAAGGATTGGGTAAGTGAATGCATTACTCCTGGGCCCGTATTCATGTAGTGGTGCCAGGCGCAGCCGGTGCTACACGCTAGCTCTGGGGTAGCTATCCGCGGCTAGCGGCGGGTTGGAGAAATAGGTCAAGTCGTATTCACCAATGTCCAAGCCGCCGCATAGATTTGGGAATTCCCTCGATTTGACAATATGAATAACACCGCCAATGTGGCGGCGGCGTTAATATCGGTTCGAATTTAGGGTTAAATTGATCAAATTTCACTTATTGCGTATGTAATTCTGTTAAATATGATAGCATTGAATAGATTTGGGCCTAATTTATTGCCGCCAATGCAGTGGCGGTGGCGGCGGCGGCGATGTGCGTTTTGTTGATATGTGACAGTATGGATATCGACGTCGAAGCGGCGGCGGTGATTTGTTTACTTTACATTCGTCGATTCGACAATATGCATAATGCCGCCAATGCGGCGGTAGCGTTAATAACGGTTCGATTTGAGGGTTAATTTGATTAGATTTCACTTATTGCATATGTAAATCTGTCAAATATGATCGCATTGAATAGATTGAGACCCACACACGCTCACTAACCTCGGGGCTACTCCCTTACCCGTGATTTGAAAGTGGGCTAGCTTAGCCTAGGCTACGGTCGGCGGCTAGCACTGGCACAGGCACATGAATACGGATTTTCCACCGTTAGCCGTGTGGGGCTACCGTAGCGCAGTTAAGGCCCTGGCACCAGCACATGAATACGGGCCCTGATGGGTGTACATCTCTCCACCCGCCCCACCTACACCCCCCTCCCTCCGCTCCTAATCCTCGCTGTGCAAATCTTTTCTGCTCAATGGGGACCCTCCGCCATGAATGCATTGGGTGTCAGTCCCCACTCACCCTCAAACATATTTGATTAAACTCCCCAGTAAGGACCGTAGCTGTGACCCAGCATGCTGGGTCGCACTCTAGCTTACATACAGAAGTTGAGTTTGATGCCACTCCCATCCCGATCCTTCACTATAGACCCTGTATTTTAAAGTCACTTTGCACCAACGATCCTGAGAACCAAACTTGCTAGAGCTCTTGCCATACATTTGTTTCTTATGTAAATTGCAGTGACATTGTCCCAGCAAATACCTTAATTGAGATCAATTATCAGTTGTTGTAGGTGAATGAACTACTAATATGGCTGTCACACTACGATGTAAGAGCCAACGTAAGCCTCGCGTAGGTGACTTTTCGTCATTACGTTGAGGTACGTTGGGTTATGTTAGGATGACGTCAGAATGACGTTAGACTGACGTCGAGCTACGTCATGTTACGTCGTGTTACATCGGCGTGCGTCAAGGTTTTCAACATGTCCAAAACTTTTGACGTAGCTCGATGTGAAGCCGTTACGTCGGGATGACGTTATGCTGATGTTATGCCAACATTAGACAACCGTTAGAACTGCGTCGGTGACGTTAGATCTACGGTCCCTTATGTCAGAGCAACGCACAGTCGGGGAGGAGCGTGAGGCTAGTGTTAAGTTAATGCTGGTCTAACGTAGCGCAACGTCGGCCAAACGTGTATGTGGCGCATGGGCAACGTCGCTCCAACATTTCACTAACATGTCCTGACGTAGTTGACGTCATTGACGACCCGGTAGCATGCGCGTAATGTCGGTGATGTCATTCGAATGCTGACCCTGTTAGAGTCACGTTAGAGTTATGTTAGGGCGACGGTACGCTTGCGGTGTAACAACATCCACTCACGTCACCAATTAAGGGTCGAGTCGGACGTCCCATCGTTCAAGCGAACGAGATCATGCTAGGCCGACGTTACAGCAACATTGGAGTCACGCTAGCCTGGTGTCGAGCGCGCTGGAGTATCGCTTCTCGGACGTTGACACTCTCACGCTATGACTATGCTAGGCCGACGTTACGTCACGTTCGACTCATGTCAACTACGCTGCATCGACGTCCAACTTGTGCCGCAATTTGCATATTACGCCGAGAACTTTGACGAATATAATTATTTTCACATTGTGCCTACACTGACGTCGTTACATCATAGTTTGACAGGGCCATAAGGTTGTTAGCACTGCGCATTAGAAGTGTTCAGACCTATCAAAGAGGACCGGATGCAATGGTGGAATCGGTAGAGTGCAGGCTCGTCGTGCGGAAGATCAGGAGTTTGAAACCCGGTAGAATCAAACCAATGACTGACAAAATTGATCCTTGTCACAACCTAGCCAGGTTCTTGGCATTATTAGGATAGCAAAAGGACTGGCTGGCTCAGTGTCAGGATAATGTGACTGAGTGGGATATCAGGTCATGGTGCTAGCGGCCTGGTCTCACAGTGGGGCAGGGTTGTAAAGTCACCATGAGTGCGCATTGTCACAAGTCGGTACCCATCCTGATATGACCTTAAATGTTGCCAAAATGTAAAAGTTAGACCCGGACACACACTGATCCAGGGGGCACACAAACACCGGCCACTGTGTCACCACCACATATTTAACATGATGCGGTGCGCCGTCTGCCGAGCTGCAGCTACTGGTATTTTTATATGTGAACCTAGGTGGCGACACCTGGGGGGAAAACAGAAAGTTATTCTAAGGCAGCGCATTGACACAGATGTTCCCACATAGCGATCAATGCATGCGTATTAACTGTTATATGATTGGCAATGGGCTAAACCTTAGCTACACAGACCGTCTGCCCTAGGACTCAAGCCGGCGTTATCATTCTATTAATAGAAATGCTTCAAGTCATCTAGACGGCGGCTTGCCGCCACCTAACAGTGGCTGTTGACTTTGATGCGCCTACGTAAGCGAAGTAGACGACATAAGCTGCGTTTACACGGCCAAAAGTAAAACGATTCAAGCCAAAGCATTCTACCTGAAACGTTCTCGTGGCGCGTTTACACGGTGTCGTATTTTCAGCGCCCGGTCTATTTGTCAGCGGCCTGTCGTGGCTTCTGCGCATGCGCGGATTTTCGCACGTTGCGGCGATCACTGCTATTTGTTTTGTTTACACTCGGCGATTCGACGCTGATCGAGCTGCTACGTTAATATCGCTTGGAATTTAAGGTTAATTTAATTAAATTTCATTATTTGAGTATGTAATTCTGTTAAATATGATCGCATTCAATAGATTTCGGTCTAATCGGTCCCTAACACTGCCGGGCACCAGCGATTAGTTACTGCTGAGACTGTAGCCGGCGAGCACCACTATTGTACACTATCGCTGCCTAGGAACCAGCTGAAAAGTTTCCTGTAGACCACCTACAGAGGTGGTATACGCGGAACGTTCCACCTGGAACGTTTCAGCCCTAAAACGCCTCAGCGGCGCGTTTACACGGGCAAATGTGAACCGATCTAGGCAACTGGTTCCAGCTGGGGCGTTTTAACTTGCCCGTGTAAACGCAGCTATAGTCAGAGGATGTCAGTCAATATCACTCACTCACTCACTCACTCACTCACACACGCTCTCACACTCTCATAGACATACATACATACATACATACATAATGTAGACATACACACTCGCACACATACACACACTCACTCACACACACTCACTCTCACAACACACATAGACACATACATACACACATACATACCTGTTAACAACTGGATCAAGTGTAATCAGATAGGGGCGACCACTGGATTCTCAAGCTGTTTCGATTTCTCAAGGTGTATTAGAAAACCAAGTCAGTTTACATATAGAGACAAATAGGGGTGAGCTGTCACGGTGTACAACTTGTATAACACTGAATAAAGAATCTATCAAAATATATCATTCGAATGGATCCAAATCACTCATTGGAGCTTGTATGAAGGGAAAATGTTTCGATGAATAAAAAGCCCATAATATTCAATTGCAATTACATTAAAATAAAGATATAACGTTATTTTGCCTGGTGATTGTTTCCCTTATTAAAGAATATAGGCTGAGGGTCATGCGTTTAATCAAACACTGTATGTGCAGTAAATATTTGACCTGTTCAAAGCACGCTGTATTTCAATATATACATGTAAGTTATGGCGTAATTTTAATCTGAATCTCCTAGAAAATTACATGTAGCATACATATATCATATTCAGATTACTGTGCGATGAACCAAAAGATTGCAGTGTTAGTACAATTTGTGTCTTATGTGTACCCTCATATAGAATCCTGATAAAAAAAAGGTATTGACATCCTCTTCACACATTCACATGAGTAATGTCGTCTGCACACTTTCACACAAGCAATGTAATCTGCCCGCTTCCACACACACAATATCATCTGCACACTTCCACACAAACAATATCCACACACTTTCAAACAAGCACTGTAATCTGCACACTTCCACACAAACAATATCATTTGCATGCTTCCACACAAACAATATCATCTGCACACTTTCAAACAAACAATATCATATACACACTTTCACACAAACAATATCATCTACACACTTTCACACAAACAATATCATCTGCACACTTTCACACAAACAATATCATCTGCACACTTTCACACAAACAATACCATCTGCACACTTCCACACAAACAATATCCACACACTTTCACATGAGCAATGTCGTCTGCTCACTTTCACACAAGCAATGTCGTCTGCACAATTTCACTTAAGCAATGTTGTCTGCACAGTTACACACAAGGATTGTCATTTGCACACTTTGACACAAGCAATGTCATCTACACACTGTCATGCAAACAATGTCGTCTGCACACTTTCACAGGAGCAATGTCGTCTGCACACTTTCGCACCAGGATTGTCACCTGCCTACTTTTTCACACAATCAATGCTGTCCACTCACTTTCCCATGAGCAATGTTGTCTGCACACTTTAAGACAAGTGATATCGTCTACACACTTTCTCATGATCAATGTCGTCTGCTCACTTCCAAACCAGTAATTTATTTTTAATTAAATGTAGTTTATTCACAGAATAATGTGTTTTGACAGCCCCAGTACACTGTCCCTCTGGTTAAACTGCTTGATTCATAAATGTTGTCTGCTCATTTCCAAACCAACAATATCGTCTGCTCATGATCTCCTGTTCCATTACGTGCTCTATTGCATAATCATCCATGAACAAGTAGCACTACAGACCCTGGACCGCAACAAACAAAATAAACCACATTAACAAAATATCATGAATATACTTAGGAAAAACTCCCATAATTTACTCTCACTGCATATGTTGACTTTGCTGCTTCCTCCTTTCCAACTAGCGCGGTGGCCGAATCGGTAGAGCACAAAACCGTGCATGCGGGAGATCGGGAGTTCAGTTCCCGGTCTAGTCAAACCAATGATTTATAAAATTGATACTTGTCACTTCCGAACCTGGTGCTCAGCATTAGTAGGATAGGGCAATAACTGTTAGGATAATATGACTGAGTGGGATATCCGGTAATGGTGCTGGTAGCCTGATTTCCCAGTAGGGCAGCACAATAAAGTCACCATGAGTGTGCACTGTCACAAATCGGTACCGGTCCTGATATAACTTGATATAGATGTTGCCAGGACGTAAAACTCCAACAACCAACCAACCAACCTCTTCAACTGTTTGCTGTCTTCTTCCCACGACCGGCCACAGGCCCCAACTCGTGTGAGCTGAAGTGTCTGGCGCGTGGATACAGCTTCTACTACAACTTCGGTCACGTGACCGACGGAACCCCATGTAAGCGGAACAGTGACGACATCTGCGTGAACGGCCATTGCGCGGTGAGTGGTCCAGGGGTGGCCTGACTAAATATCTGACTTGCGAAATAACTGATGTTTCCAGTGCACAATGTGAAATCCTCCCTGTGTTTGGGTTTGAACCGCTTTTCGCACCCTGCAATCTCTCCCCAACGAAAGAGCCCGATCATAGATATTTGAGAAAACATCACCCCAACACTCCGACAACAAAAATTCATCAATCCATGTCTACCAAATAGCTTTAATGCCAGAATAAAAGCAAACATCTACATGTATATATAATTATAGTAAAACCTCGTTAAATCGACCAACCATGGGACCAACTTTAAATATTCCATTTAGGGAGGTGGTTGTTTTATGTTTTTTTTTGCATTGTTTCAATGGGTGATCATTTGGGACCCAAATATAGCGATCGATATAGGGGAATGGTCGATCTGGGGAAGTGGTCGGTTAGAGATGGTTTTTTGTATATATAATTATATATATATATATGTACATATCAATAGATATCTGTATATATCTATACATTTATGTGTATATCTATATATACACATACATATATAGATATATACATATATCCATATATCTATTTATATATATCTTGGTTAAACGATCCTTCCAAAACAAAAGGTAAACTTCCGATAGTGGGGGTCTTTATATATATTTATATATGATATAAATAAATAACATGAATAACATGCTTAATCAATACCAATATATTATGTATATATACATATATATCTATATAGATATAATTATAAATGTCTACATATAACAGAAATAAATTACATAAATAACACACTTAATCAATGCTAATTTATATATATATATATGAGATAAATAACTTAATTAATGCCAACTGCCTTAGTTTGATCTGTGGCCACCAGGCGGCCAATGCACTTGACCTCACTCCGTAGCTCAATGACTATTTTCTCTGACAGAAAGTGGGGTGTGACAAGCACGTGGGTTCCAATGCGGAGGTGGACGACTGTGGGGTGTGCGGCGGCCAGAACGTCAACTGTGTCTTCTTCCGCCGCTCCTTCACCAAGCCCCTGCCGGTCAGAGGTAAGACCCAACCCGCCCTCTGGTGACAGTGGCAAGAACTATTATTGCTGTGGGCCGCAGCTCACTCTGAGACTTCCTCTGTAAGGAAACTTATGCTGCGTTCATATGAACTGGTGAATATGGTGTTTCCCACTTCACAACCGGTGAATTGCGTTCAAGTGACTTCACAACTGGTGAACACCATCTGTGAAGTGGAGATTTTTTAAGCGGCTCAGTACTCACCACTTGTGAAGAAATGGTGACGAATACAGAAAAGTTGCATGTTCCATAATAAATTGACAGAAATATCTTTTTAATGAAACCATTGTCTATGATATGTCATCTTAAAACAAATCATACATTATGGTGGTGGATACTATCTACCAAAAACATGCAGTTTATGTGTTATTTACGTGTTATTTACACATTATTGTAGTTTGCCTCTATTATCGCCCAGCATGAAACGTGTTTACCGCGAATTGCCAAATGAACGAGGACCGTATGAACGCAGCATTACTGTTTCTTGTTGGGGGAGGGGGGTACATTAGTTGATTGAGCAGGGGAATTTCCAATCAGAGATAATTGGTTGCGCTCATTCAACTGCTCCTTGTCCTATCCTACTAATGCCGAGCACCAGGCTAGGTAGCGACAAGTATTACTTTTGAAATCATTGGCTTGAACCTGGGCTTTCGAACACAGGGGTCCCGATCCCATGACATACCAAATTGTGACGTGACCGCTGAACTCATTCAGTCCTCCCATCTGGTATGACTTATATATATATATATCGATATATATACCTCCAAACTGACCTCTGGTGGTAGTGCTAAGAACTACTGTTGGGGGTAGATGCTCACTGTGCACACTCCATGGGAAAGGTCTGTTAACTGATGCTTAGCATCGATCGACATGTTTAATTGCGCAGATGTAACTCATGTGTAAAACAGGGAAATGGAAAGGAATGTAAAAAAAAACCAGAACAAATCAGAGATAGACAGGTAGAAATACAGAGAGATACAAAGAATGAAACTGAAAGACAGAATGAGAGAGAATCGTAAGAGTAGACTGTCCTTTGCAAAGTTGAATACTTGTTTCAAGCTTAACCAATTTTACCCTTCTAAAAACAAAAACAAACGTTACTTTCTTAGATCTCCTGAAATGTATCGAGTGTTTTTATTCCAATACTGTAACCTATTAGTATTAACATGTTTGTTTCTTTCTATTGGCCATTTCTTATTGCATCTGTTGGTTGATGTAATTAAATATCCTTGGAATAGTCAACGAATAATTCATTCAAGCAGAGCTTCTCTAAGCATTAAAGTTGCATAGTCCAATGGGTTTTGAGTTTCTGTTATTTTCTGAGATAAACATATTCGGGTGACCGTTATAATCTACCTTACTTTCACTTGAAGTAACTTTTATTTTAAATAGCTAACTTTTGAGATATTTGAAGTGAAAAAAAGCAAAATTAGTTTTGGCAAGTTTGCCGAAACTCTAACACCATAGGGTTCTGCTGTAATAGCTTCTATTATATTGCCTCAATATGCCCTTCTATGTGGTGACAAATATTTAACAAGTGCACCAGTCTTTAAGTTAGCTATGTAGAATCAAATTAAGATACTTGTTTTGGTTTTGAAAATTTGATGTTTCATCGGACTATGCAGCTTTAAGTAAAACCAAAGAGAAATTAATTATTAATCACCAATGTTATGTCAAAAACACCGGTTATCCGTGGAACACTGGAGGTAAGTTACAATGAACATTGTCAGTACTTGGGTGGGTGATCACCTGGAGATATGAGGTGCCACAGCCATCCACCAAATCAGTAGATCCACCAAATCAGTAGTGCATAAGTACATTTATATTGAACTTGATTTTAGGGCCCCATTGGGATTGCCTTTCTATTTGTTGTTTCTCATGTGTTTTGTTATCCCTTGTTTATTCCAGACGCAAATATAATTCATGCGCACCAAATATAATTAACTCCCTCTGAGATAGTAGCCAGTCAATAGCACCCTGTCAAACATATGTGCATTGTGTCGTCCAACGCTCCACTGTTTCCTAATTTACTTTGTAGCTAAATACGGTTACACAGAAGTTATAAAAATACCAACAGGGGCAACGCAACTCAAGGTCAAGGACACCAGTAACAACTATCTAGGTACGTCAGTTCTTACACTTGTAAGTATTGTCTTTGGAAACATGTTATCCGTGTTGACATGCACTGTGTTGCTTGGCAACAGACATCATGCAATGTCATACATGCAGCGACTGAACGAAAGGTCAGGTAACAGCAGGGAAGCTATGGGTTTGGCTGCTTCGTCTGTTTACTTATTGGCATTTTACATCCTAACAACGTCAAGGGTTATGTCAGGACTGGAACCGGACGCTGTGTGAATTAGCTGACAATTAACCACCTTGAACGCTTGACTGCTGGAGTGTCTATTCTTATTCCAACATTGTACCATCTTTGACCACTAATAAGTGATGCATATCCTATGAAGGTTATCTGAACTATAAATGCAGTTTCTAAGTAAATGGTTCAAATTGAGGTAGGTTTGATGATTCTAAATTGCATATTATACTTTCTTTTTCTACGAGCATTATTTTAATGTGTCGTCTTTTTCTCTGAATCCACGTGCAAATTTCTTTTACTAATCCCATTTTTAAAAATGGTTAATGATAATAACAATTCTGTCTAATAATAATTTAAATAACGCAAGACTTTATAGTGGGATTTATTATTGTCTTTTCTGTATCATTACATATCAGGGTTCAGAATGTCATAATTTCAAGGCTTACAGAACTGAACCCAACCCTATGAATATTCTTACAGCATGGGTGGGTGGGATGGTAAATAAAGGCTGTCGTAGTGTATATGTTGATGGAGCTGCAGCCGAGGTCGAAGTGATATAGTCAGTTAACGAGAATTTCGATGCTCGGCGGCGCGAGGCATCGACCGGCGGCTAGACTTTAGTTCCATAAATAGAATAAGTGATGCTTTGTATTCAAGCAGTAGTGAAACGTCGTTTGTGCATATTCAATTACCCATGTTCTCATAACATGATCAATGTTAATAACAAGAATATGCGACAAATGAACATGATAGCAACAGCTTAGTTGTTTGTTGGGGTATTAAGTCCTAGCAAGAGTTATGGTCATATCAGAACGGGATGCTAGGTACAGGGAAGAAACCAGAAGCCAAATCCACATCCCCAACTTAAACCATTTTTGTGGGATAAACAGTTTATTCATCGGAACATACATTTGTTAGTGCTGAGGTGCTGGTCTTCCAGCCATTTATGTCACATTGTAAATAGATTCTGATAGTTAGCTATACTAAGTTCAGTATTATGGGCTAAGGTGGGTGGTTGTTGCATAACCTGTGCTGCTATTATGAATGCGGTAAATGCGATGGGGATGGGTGGGAGAATGTCACCCTCCCCCCCCCCCATTTAAAAAATAAATCCCCACACTCAACCCGGTGTGGCGGTTTCAGCGCCCGGTCAGTTTCAGCGCCCTGCCGTGGTCTAAACACCCGTGGCCTCGCCGGCTACAAGCTCAGCTGGTGCCCGGCAGTGTTAGGGACCGATTAGGCCAAAATCTATTGAATGCGATCATATTTAACAGAATTACATATACTCAAATAATGAAATTTAATTAAATTAACCTTAAATTCCAAGCGATATTAACGTAGCAGCTAGATCAGTGTCGAATCGCCGAGTGTAAACAAAACAAATAGCAGTGCTCGCCACAACATGCGTAAATCCGCGCATGCGCAGAAGCCACGACAGGCCGCTGAAACTGACCGGGTGCTGAAACCGCCACACCGCTGTGGCGGTTTCAGCTCACTGTGAGTTTGAGAACTCAAACTCAAGGCATTGTCAATGGTCGTGAGCAATCTTCATACAGAAAATACAGAAAAAGTGAAATATCTCTAAAACCGCACCACCTATTAACAAATCGCTTGGTACACATATAGAAAACATCTTTAGAAAAAGATTATATTACATTTATAAGGTTAGGGTTCTTGATTTCTATTAATTTTGAATAAAACTAATGTTTTGCACTGAGCATACCGTCAAACTCAAGGCATTGTCAATGGTGGTGAGCAATCTTCATACAGAAAATCCAGGAAAAGTGAAATATCTCTAAAACCACACCACCTAGAAACAAATCGCTTGGTGCACATATAGAACACATCTTTACCAAAAACATTATATAACATTTATAAGGTTAGTGACTCACGACCATTGACAATGCCTTGAGTTTGAGTCTATGCACACGGCTGAAACTGACAGTGAGCTGAAACTGCCACACCGGTCTGTTCTGCCACCTTGTAAAGTCGTCGGCTGGCAGCTGTAGTTGTGTAGGCAGGCTAATATGAAATCACTACAGGCAAGTAGAAGTAAGGCAGAGTATAGAGTGAAAGGTAGAGAGAGCTTGCACCCTCAGGTTTATTATTATATAGTGGTTTTAGAAATCAAGATGGCCTGTCACATGACCAGGTCCTCTAATCAACAGTAAGCATTTAGTATCCATCCCTTGGTTGTTTTGGCCTACCTGCCCTGCTGTGTCTGGGTGTGCAGTGATCCGTATCTAACAGTTGGGGGGAGGGGGTTGTGAGCAGAGCTGCTAAGGCCCTATCACACAAACAGTAGTGCCCCTCTCACACTATCTATAGAATACACAATCTCTATTTAATCTAGGTAAGGATCACCAGCACTACACAATACCACATGCATCTGGTCACATTACATCATTTACCTTATATATAACATTTGTAATCCCATATAGACCCACCGATGTGTAATTATCGGAATATTATACAACTTGATATATAAAGTATCAGGAAGATATTAAATCCATTGAAGCTGTTCAGAGAAGGTTAACTTAGCTAGTGCCAGATCTGAAGGACCTTAGTTATCCAGACAGACTCAGGAGACTCAAGTTACCAAGCCTCACATACATAAGATTTCGTGGGGACATGATCAACACATGGAAGTTCCTGAATGCTGAGTATAATGTGGATGAGGCCTTGCTATTCAGACGCATACAGGGAAGCAATACCAGAGGTCACTCCAAGAAGCTTTTCAAGCCAAGGTACAACAGCTCACTCAGAGGGGCCTTCTTTTCACAGCGAGTGATAAACATGTGGAATGAGCTACCGGGAGAAGCGGTGGAAGCAGCTACCATGAATCAATTCAAGAATGCGCTGGACAGGGCCTGGGCCAGAGAAACATTCCTGTACGATTTCGAGGCTGTATACCATTAGAGCTGAGAGCTACGAGCTTTGTATAGGCTACCACAAGCCTGCATCAAAGAAGAGATAATAATAATAATAATAAAGGGTGCTTAGTTGCCTGTTTAGCTCGTTTTACACAATAGAGTGAGGGAGGGGGCGGAAGGAATGGATCCACTCTATGGTGCTTGTTCAAAGGCCTCACCAGTGAGATGCATTCTGATTATGCCTAGGTCACAAATGCTGCAGCCGCCGTACGGGGCTACGGTCTACGGTGTGTCTTGCAGTTTATGCAAATGTTACGGTGTTGTGGTCTGCGGTTTATCTATTCACAAAAACGGTCATTGCAACATTGTCATGGGTTCAAATGAAATACAAATGGCCTTTTAGATATTAAAACTTGTCAAATCCAATCATTATTATATATAATAACAAAATATATTGGAAAAAAAAAATTGGATTATCCTCCCAAAAAGATATTACATTCTCTAATCATATGACTAACCTGCGGCATTGCGATTTTCTGAAGTTAAGATAACTTCAACTTAAAACAACCGCAACCCCTTGTGGTGAGCAAAGAAGCGTACGGTCACCATATGGCGATCGTAACCCACCGTACAGTCGCCGTATGGTCTGGCCAATGCAGCGACTTATGGTCGCCGCAAACACGCCATAAGGCATTTGTGATTAAGGCTTAAAGCTGCGTAGTCCGATGAAAACATCAAATTTTCAAAACCAAAGCAATTATCTAGATTTTATTCTTTATATCTAATTAGAGCCTGGTGCATTTATTAAAGATTTGTCACCACATAGAAAGGAATACTGAGGCAATTTAATAGAATCTGTTACTGCAAAAACCTATGGTGTCATAGTTTTGGCATGCTTGCCAAAACTAATTTGCAATTCAAATATCTCAAAAGTTAGCCATTTAATATAAAAGTTACTTCAAACTAAGGTAAGGTAGATAATAGCGGTCTGCCCAGTATATTTATCTCAGAAAATGACAGACACTCAAAACCATCGGACTATGCAACTTTAAATTAGTGACGTAAAGCCTTGGTAGGAGGAAGGTGCACTTCTAACTGCAGATGGTAATTCGTTCCACATCCTTCTCCCTTTAAACATTGCCGCCTTACCTAGATTGTTCATTGGAATCAACAAACAAAAAAGTAACTCATTTCCTAGAACCTCTAATAGTGTCCTCCTCTCTGTATCTTAAAAATCTTCTTTTTTTTAAATTGAGGCTGTGTTTATACTGTCCATAGCATATAAGCTTGAGTACTCAGGCTTGTTTTCAATGCTGACCAGCTGTATTGGTGGAGTTATCTTATCACACAGTAGTAGCTGATAAGGTGCTTGATTGCCTGTATTACAGTAGCAGGTAAGGGGTTGTTTAGTATGGTTACCGAACATTTTCTAGGCTTTTTCCCCCTTCATCATCTTCTTCTTCTTCATCTTCTTCTCCTTCTTCTTCTTCAGCACTCGCTGATTCTCGGATGATCTACTTCATCAACGGGAACTGGGTGATCGACTGGCCAGGGCGCTACGAGATGGCGGGCACCACGGTATACTACGGACGCTCAGGGCCGCAAAATGAAACCATCACAGCTGACGGACCAATCAAGGAGGACCTCCACCTCATGGTGAGTTCAGCGCCCGGTAGGGGGCACCTCACTTTGATTGCACCAACGCTTCTACAGAATAGACGGGTTCATAATTCCAGCTGCGCAGTGCATTGTGGGATATTGGGCAGCAAAACAAACCCGCGAGAAGCAATTGGCTCATGCTAAGATAATGATTAACTATGGCCGCTTGTGTCTTGAATATATTCATTATCTCAAATATTGCATGCGTGCATCCATGTTTATGCCAATTATTCTATATTTCAATTAAATTGGAATAAAATCAAAGTGTTGCAGTGCGTGCTGTGTGCCTTTCTTTTGTTGTCGTCGCCGTTTTCAGCGCATGCGCAGTCGGAAGTACAAACTCGTCTATTACCCAGCTGCCAGGGGCATGGCTATATTATCGCACTGTAAGAAGCATCTGCAAACAATTTCTCACAGCATAATATTTTTCTGTTCTAAATCTTTTATAATATGCACTTAACCACATGTTGTGTTTACAGTTTAAATCTGTTCATCCTGTTAGCATGTACAAACAATTTTGTGCATACAGATTTTTGTTAATGATGTTGGTAGCTTCAGCTCAAACCTGGCGGTCATGGTTTCAATTTATCCCGAATGGCCTTTGACGGTTTTTGCACCCAAACTCTTATGATATAATATGCCAGTATTAACAGGATAAGTTCTTCCCACTGCCAACAGAAGGCAGGTTGGTGATGAGAATTCTCTATAAACACATTTTCCACTGAGCATTCTGCAAACTGAACTGTTACCCACAACACAAGGTCTTCCACTGAAGTCAGGGGACAAGTTGGAGATGAACTATTTTTAGGATCAGTGGAAGGCTTACACTGTCAGCTCTCTAATAATATGTCACAAGAAGGGAATTTTATATGAAAAATATACTCGTTGGGATTGCAAAATAGACTGAAATTAAACTGAAATTACCATATATTGCAATCAATTTACATCCATCACCTCTGGTATTATTTGAAAACTGATTTAATTTCCTGAGGAGACTTAAGCTACCAACATTGTCATATCATCGACTCAGGGGAGATATGATAGAGACTTACTTATAAGATTATTACTGGAGTCCATGACAGTGATGTCACAACAGGTTTGTTCAACCTCGGAACAAACAGTAACAGTAGAGGCCAGCAGTATAAGATCTTTAAGGAGAGGCCCAACCTTGAAGTCAGGAAACACTCAATTTTCTTTCGAGTGACAGATCCATGGAACAGTGTTCCAGACCAAGTGGTTGAAGCACCAACGGTAGAAGCATTTGAGAGAAGGCTGGATAGACATTGGAGAGGACGCCCGCAATTATATTACTTCAGGGTACTGTTGACCTGCATATGTGTACAAAAAAAAGGTATTCTTTTGCAATAACGAGCCAGCATTGGCCCAGTAAGGCCTAGCTCAGCCAGAAGAGGATCTGAAAGTTAATCTGTAAGTTAATATGTAAGTTAATAATGGTATGCAAAACTAAGCAATATTCTTTTGGGGGCAGGGCCCTCCTTTGAAAATAAAACGGACACAATAGCTTTCTGTTCAAGATGGTTTCAACTTCAAGTGAACGAGTGACATATACTGAATCGTGAGTATGACTCACTGTCAACAGCGCACCAAGCAGCCAAGCACATGAGTGAAAGTGAGGTCATTCTCTTCGTGCACTCCAAATTTGAAGCATACATATAGTGTAGTTCTTAAGTTATGGTAATTTATGTTCTTTTACTCTTAATATTAAAGTTGAAAATCCGATAAACGCATCAACATTTCAAAACAAAGAAAATGACCTAGATTTGATCCCACATATATAACTTAGATACTGATGCACATATTTAGGATTTGTTGCTGGATAGAAGGAACACCGATTCTATTTCATAGAACCTGTTACTATCGTATGTCTATGGTGTCAAAGTTTTGGCCTGGATGCCAACATTATTTTTGCAAGTTCGCACTTCAATTCTCTCCAAAGCTAGCCATTTAAAATAAATGTTACTTCAAACTAAAATAACCAAGGTAGACTCTAAAAATCAATCTAATATATTTATCACAGACAAAACTGACAGAATTTCAAAACCATCGGACTATGCAACTTTATGTTTAGATAAAAGATTCACCCCATACTTACAGTACAGGGGTGAACACTAACCCATTAGAAAAACTGCCGAAAACTGCTTTAGTGTGGAACCGGAAGTGGAACCCATGGCTCCCGTATCAAAGGGCTACTTATATTGGCACAGCGTTGGTGAAATGACGGAGAATGCAAAAAGACAAGATGGCGGCGATAAAATGCTGTTGGTTTTATTTGTAAAATTCCTTAAACTAGTTGTTTTATTATATTTTTCAAACCAGAAGTAGTGGGTAAATATGAAGAAGTATCTGAAGAATATATCTTGCTTCTTAAATTAAGAATTGACGAGGTCAGTTCATTTCCCCACCATGTCAAAATCTTTCGCCAGTTTTTCGAATGGGTTGGTTTTCACCCCTGTACTACGGGGTGAATCGTTTATCTATTTTATGTTATGGTCATTTATTGTTTTTTTTTACTATTAGTATTAATGTTATTGTTGATTTTGGTCGGTATCTGTCATTTGGCCCTTCCCTACATTGCATCTCGCTTCAGTTGATCTTCCGGGAGAAAAACCCAGGGGTGTCCTACCAGTTCTGGCTGCCAACGGACAAACTCGCCCAGCTCAAGCACAGCGCGGTGCAGCCGGATGCGACAGCGAAAATGTGGAATGCCTATCACCACAACCGGAAAGGAACCAGTGTCAGTGGCAGAACCAGCATTACCGGAACCACTGACAGCAGAACCAGCGGAAGCAGAACAAGTGGAAGCAGAAGCAGCGACAGCAGAAGCAGCGGCAGCAAAACCAGCGACAGCAGCAAGGTTAAGGACCAGGATGTTCTGAAGGGGAATAAGCTGAACGCAGCCGACCTGCCGCCGGGACTGGGACTGTTCCGGCCGGCGGCCCCCTATCCGAAGCAGCTGGACGAGAAGCGGCAATCGGCGTCGCGGGAATTTGGCGGCAAAATGTCGTCTGCTCGACGACCGCAGGGCGGGTTGCGGGACAAGCCGCAGAGTGCGCGAGCAGGCGGCGCACGCACGCCGCGAGTCGGCCACAGCTATGGCGACGATGCCCACTACGCGTCGCCACTGGAGCACAGACGCACGGGAACCGGAACCGGATCCGGAACGGGAAGTGAACCGCCGGCTAGTGATGTCACTAAGGCGCAAGCATGGTGGGAGTCAGTGAAGCGGAGTCGGGCCAAGGCCAAGGCCAAGGCCAACATACGTCAACCTGGAACTGGGGCTGGGGCTGTGGGGGAAGCTGTAGGTGATGACGTCATCAGCCCGCCACAGTTGGATGACGTCAACCGGAACGCGCACGTCGCGCCGCACCATCCGGTCCGCTCAAATTCGTCGGACGCTGCCCCAATGACAACGAGGCAGCCGCTGAAGTCAAAGCGGCCCAAGAACAAGTTTGGTCTGCATAAATGGAAGTCAAATAATATCTACTCCAGGCCAGGTAGGTAATTTTGTTCTCTTTGTTTGTTTATGTTTGTTTGTTTGTTTATTCGTTTCTTTATTTGTTTTGTTCTTAGTTTTTTTATTTGTTTCTTCATTTGTTTTGTTATTATTTTGTTATTTGTTTTTTTTCTCATTTGTTTCATCGTTTGTTTGTTGCTTTCTTTCTTTCTTTCCTTCTTTCTTTCTTTCTTTGTTTCTTTCTTTGTTTCTTCGTTTGTTTCTTTCTTTGCTTCTTTATTTTATGTCTTTGTTTCTTTGTATACTTCTTTATTTATATCTTTCTCTCATTCTTTCTTTCATTTTTTCTTTGTCATTCTTTTGCTGTTATTTGTTCTTCTTTCTTGCAATTTGAACATGGGTAATTCACACATGAGACTGGACACCCGCCACTTACCAATATGATACTGTGCTGCCACCTTGTGGATCCTGCCTGAACTAACCACCCAGCAGCCACCATCGCTCCGGTGGTGCCACCTTCAGGAACCTGGCTCATTACCCATACGCTCGATAGGTGGCGAGACAATATCAAATTTCCCACCAATTCAGTCATGTGACCCTATGGCGGTTTGAACTCCACGCACAACCGTCGCAGCCGCTGCCATCGTCGCACCATCCAGCTTTCTTCGTTTCATTTTCCTTCTTTATTTTAGTCCCATTCTTTCTTTCTCTCTTTCTTTCCTTCTCTTTCTTTCTGCATGTTAAATGTTGCATAAGGGTGTGTGCACATGCCAGCTCACCGAATATCTGGTATAAAAAGCTGCAAATGCCCGCCATCCACTCGGGTGGGTGGATGGTGGAGCCGTCGTCTGTCAAGCTGAGAATGAGTCCATATGTGGCGGTGAGGGAGGCTTATCGTTCCCGCTGAATTAAGGGTGCTGCTAAGGCCCTGTCACACTACGACGTTTCTTACGAACGCGCTTCGACGCGTGGCGACGTGTTGCCTTTTTGGGCGAAACGTCGGTACACGTCCGGTACGTTTCCGGCGCGTTGCCGGCGCGTTACCGGCGCGTTACCGGCGCGTCGGTACACGTAGACTGATAGCAACGTGTAATCCAACACGTCGGCTCCCGTCGGCGCCCGCCGGCACGCGCCGATCGTTTTGTGCTTGCACAAAACTTTCGACGGGCCGCAACGCGCGTCAGCGTGTTGGCGGGCGCATTACGGACGCGTTAGCAACACGTCTACACCCGTTGGCGGCGCGCCGGCGGAACGTTGGCATTTATTTCGCCAAACTGCGATCGTTCCGTCGGCGCGTCGGTGACCTCCCATCGACGTGTAGTGGGCGCGCTATTGGCGTTGCTCCAGCGTTTCTCGACGCGTTGGACGTGTTGCTGGCGCGTCTTGACGTGTTGCTGGCGTGTCTCCCGCGCGCCTAACATTACCCGGCGTTCTGCAAACCTTTAATGATGCGCTACTCGCACGCCGTTGGCACGCGGGCGGCGCGCCGACAACGCGCCGATAACACGCTGATGGCACGCTGGGAACCCGTTGGCGGGACGTTGACACTTTGTTCCGCTGCGCGTCGAAGCCCGTTGGCCACGCGCTCATAGAACGCTACTAACACGCTGCGCCGTGTCAAACTTTCTCCCAAACCCCCGAAAAGTTTGACGTTTCTCGACGGGTTGCAAATATTTTGTGCGTTGGCGGCACGCCGGAACACACGTCGTAGTGTGACAGGGCCTTTAAAATTGCGACCAATGACACAGTATTTGATCTTCTTAGTTTCTGTGTGGCTGATTGATTCATAGGTGTGAGGTGTGGTGAAGTGGTGGGGAGTTACAGTTCTCAAGAGGAGTACGTTATTTTATTGCAGCATGGTTGCAAGATGTATCCTTTATTGTTATCAATTTATTTACCCCGCCCATATTTCCCGACGAGACAGAAGCGGTATAATTCACGACACGGAGACAACATGGTGTATATATGGTTAGTTTATTCATCGGATGCAGGTATTGCAGGTATAGCAATACCTCAGGGAGTTTGACGCCCCTGCCTTGCAGAGTTGTAAACCACTGCCTTGTGGTTCAGGTTCTTGACAGAACCGAAGGCTAAAGGAGCAAAACCCTAAACAGAAAACCATGTCACTGTGGCAGCATTAAGGGCAGTTGATGCATGGAACTCCCAACATCTCCCGACCAGCCACTGCAGGGACAAATAGTTTTGTGCCTGTCTTGACATGTTCTTGCCGGTGTGAAACCTCTATTTGCTCCCCGAGAGAGTGCCGCTGGTAACTTGCAAAAGCCAGCAGTACTTCAACACTTTTGCAGGCAGCTTTCATGAAATGTAACCATCAAGAGAAATCTGAAGCTGAGACACATTAAGACCGACCCATGGACGCAACTCTCACAGCAGAGAGCTAAATGGAGAGCGGCAGTCAAGTAATGAAAGCAGTCTTTGTCGCATCGCGACCGACAGCATGATGATGATGATATTCGTCGGAAGGACTCATTAATGTAGTCATGACAGCAAGAGATCAAAGCAACCGAAGACAGCCATTTCTCCACGAGACAATGGTTAATACACAGGAATCAAACCCTCAGCCCTACCACTTGATCATTATTTATAGAAATGCTAGGAGATGTTGATGTGAAGGCTGCTGCGGCGGTTGTGGTCGATTGTTCAAATTTGGCGCGCTCAGGTAGCATCAGTTGTGGAGATCCGGGCTGTCGGTCCTGATATTGGTTCAGTTAGTGTAGTGTCATAGCTCGGGCTGTCTCGTCTCCGGTGCGAATTACTGATGTTAAGAATAACATCCACAATTTGCAATTATTCAATCAAAATAACAATAGGTCATCGAACAATAGGTCAATCAAACTCGTACCTCTCAATCTTACTGCTTGAGTAGCCTGCATGTTAGTTGAGCGGTGGGTAAAATTGGTGATCAGGCTGGTCTTTGTGGGTTCATGTTCGGGTGGCGAGTAAGTGGCTCGGTGCTGGCTGTGACCAAAAACCCTATAATACTAAGACGGCTCCCTCCCTATCTCTCACATGGTAATGTAAATTTTGCAGTGCCACCTTGTGGTGGGTTTAATCAGCAGTGATCAGCCCGGCTGCTGGTTGGTGTTTCACATGTAAACACATACAATTATATTATAGATGATATAGGTAAGTATGAATACACATCAATATGAAATTGCTATGAACAAATACACATCATCATCATCACACATCTTTCACATTCATATATACATTTATACATATAATATAGCAACTGTTTAACCAAGAGAACAGCCAGCGCGCCAAGTGGTGGGTTTGATCATTTTGATTACACAGTACAGGGTGTGTGAGCCGTCTTAGTATTATAGGGTCTTTTGCTGTGACATCAGAGCCCAGAGGAACTAAACCACTGGGTGTTGTCAGCAGTGGTATAGTAATTTGAGTGTTAAAGTAACCGCTAGGTGGCGGGATCATACGTGCGTAAGGCCTGCTGGTGTTGATATTGACTTTAGGGGCAGCATAGTAGTGTGGTTTAATTCTAAATCAAAAGGTGGCAGGTCAGTGTCATAAGACTTGGCTGAGTGCCCTACCCGTTCCGCCTCATCACAAATTACCCGTGTTATACTAACATGTACAATCAGATAATGGATAAATGTTTTAACACTTGTTTTCACCCCTGGGTGGCACTAGTCCAATTTAATTCAAACATTTTGAATTTTGTGTCAGTAATAATTTATAATTTCTTGTTTCTGGCTTATGTAACTGTTTGTAGATTGCAAATAATCCAAAATCCAGCTTTTATCATTCTTTGTCTTAGCCCATTTATCTAATTCTTTATCTATCGATTTATATTATTTTATTTTTAATTAAAACTAATTTTTTTTTGGTACTCTTGCTGGTTGGGTAATATGGATTATTAATCTTTCATGTTAGCTGCTCATTGGTTTGGGAGTTAGATTTGGGATGGAGGTAAATTATAATTGGGGCCACAGTTCTCATAATTGAACAATGCGGTCACGGATAAATGGTATATATTTGGATTTATTTAATGAACAAATTGTCAATCGTACATGCTTGAGTATAATGAGAAAGAAGGCCCTGAGATGCTTTAACCCTATAGATTTTAGTCTCTTATTGTAGGGTGGGCAGGATGGCAGAGTAGATTGTCCGTCGCCATCCGCCGCCAAGGTTGTAGTGACCAAGTTCGGGTTTCACCTGCTATATATACTAGCTAGCTGGCCCGATCCCCCCAAATTCTCGCTATTTTGTATTGGTTTTCGTCTCTCGACGTCATATTTATTTACATACACACGTCCGCCCGCTCTAGCATGGTTACTGCTTAGTTCGAAACGACCCGCTAGTCAGTAGACGTCGATGTATGTATTAGTGCTAGAGTTTGAATATAGGTGGCGCCAGCGGCCGCTGAAAGGGATCCGACTCCACCTTGTTTGATTACCCATGTTGCGAGCAACATCGACAATCATATTGGTGAGAAGATGGGGGTGATGCGGATTCCGAGGGACACCAGTTTGCCAGGGACACTTCCATTCAAATGCATTGCTAATGGCCGTGAGCAAATCTTCATACAGAAGAAGTCAAATATCTCCCAAATTACACCATGTAGAAACACATCGCTTGGTACACATATAGAAAACATCTTTACCATAAACACTATATTAAATTTATAAGGTTAGGGTTCTTGAATTCTATTAATTTTGAATAAAACTAACATTTTGCACTGCGCATACCATCAAACTCAAGGCATTGTCAATGGCCGTGAGCAATCTTCATACAGAAAATACGCAAGAAGTCAAATATCTCTCAAATTACACCATCTAGAAACAAATCATGTGGTACAAATATAGAAAACATCTTTACCAAAAACATTATATTAAATTTATAAGGGTAGTGATGATGCTGTTCGATTTTGACGCATGTGCAGAAGCGATGTGTCCCTCGCAAACTGGTGTTCCTCGGAATCCGCAACAGGGGCAGGGGGGATTCAGTGTAGACATGGTCCAATATTGGTTGGTTTGACAGGTCACTCTTCGGGTGACTATTAGAGGTCGGTCAGTGTTAATGTAAATTATTTCTCTGCATTTCATCACAAATTGAGTAAATACATGTTAATGATTTCAGCTTCCTGTCCACCATGTCGAAAAGTGAAGAAACGAGCGAAACACTACTGTTCGAGCCAATTCGGTAAGTAAAGTATATGATATGGGTATAAATAGCGGAAAGTTCCATTGCTTGTTATATTACTTGTTATATTCACACCAATATATATGCTTTCATATATATATAGTTATATTATACATATTGCATGTACTTATATATAAAAAGTTGCTTCCGAATGAGTGGCGAAAGCAGCCCCCACCAGAGGAGGGGGGGGCGAGGTGCATGCTGGCAACCCACCCCCCACCTCATGAGGGGGGGGGGTCCTTCCCCAATAGAGCTTATTATAGGCGATAAAGGGGTCTAGCACTATCCATATACACATGCTCTCTTCAATGCAAGTAGAGACTCACCGGACGGGGTGGTCCAATTGGTAGAGCGCGGGCCTCCTGTGTGGAAGGTGAGGAGTTCGAATCCCGGTCGAGTCAAGCCAAGGACTTTGATATTTGTTACGTCCTACTCTGGCGCTTCGCATTAATAGGATAGGGCAACAACTGATTGGCTCAGTGTCAGGATAACGTGACTGAGTGGGGTATTGCGGCATGGTGCTGGAGTTCTGGTCACCCAGTAGGGTGGCACTATAAGGTTGCCATGAGTGCGCACTGTCACAAGTGGGTCCCTATCCTGATATTACCTTAGATGTTGCCAGGACGTGAAACTCCAACAACCAACTGTACCTATATATAAGTACATGTACATGCTCTCTTCAGTACAAGAAAATACTAAAATACAAGGTTACAATTCAAGGACTGATGCCTGTTTAATTCGACTTGGAGGGTAATTTATTCAAAATGGCAGGTCTGATAATGATGATAATAATAATAATGCAATGGCATCCTTCATGTGGCAGGTCTGATAATGATAATAATAATAATAATGCAATTGTATCCTTCATGCGGCAGGTCTGATAATGATATTAATAATAATAATAATGCAATTGTATCCTTCATGTGGCAGGTCTGATAATGATAATAATAATAATAATGCAATTGTATCCTTCATGTGGCAGGTCTGATAATGATAATAATAATAATAATGCAATTGCATCCTTCATGTGGCAAGTCTGATAATGATAATAATAATAATAATGTAACCCATATCATGTGACAGGTCTGATAATGATAATGATAATGCAATTGCATCCTTCATGTGGCAGGTCTGATAATGATGATGATAATAATAATAATAATAATGCAATTGCATCCTTCATGTTGCAGGTCTGATAATGATAATGATAATAATAATAGTAATGCAATTGCTTCCTTCCTGTGGCAGGTCTGATAATGATAATAATAATAATAATGCAATTGCATCATTCATGTGGCAGATCTGATAATGATAATAATAATAATATTAATAATGCAATTGCATCCTTCGGTGTGTACTCCTACCAACCACACAGCCATCCGCGCCAAGATCGTGCAGCAGGAGCAGGTGGGGACTGGAAACGACACCCGCTACGACGTGCAGGTGGGCTTCCGGTACCGCGACCAGATCGGGCTGCTGGGTCGCGAGTACATCTGGGTCACAAACAGGTGTCACTGTCCACGTCTCCATGACAACAGGGACTACATCGTATTGGGCAACCTGGTGACGGACGCGCAGACGCGGGAGGGCCGGCTTCAGCTGACAGCCGAGAGCTATGTGCGGGGTTTCAATGCGGCCAACGATAAGCGCATCAGGAACCTGGCGAAGAACACAAACTGTCGCAAATATGGCTGAGTGAGCCTGCGTAGTGTAGCATAGAGACACCAAATATGGCTGAGTGAGCCTGCATAGTCTGGCGCAGAGATGCCAAATATGGCTGAGTGTGCCTGCATAGTCTGGTGTAGAGATGCAAAATATGGCTGAGTGCGCCTGCATAGTCTGGTGTAGAGACGCCAAATATGGCTGATTGCGCCTGCGTAGTCTAGCGTAGAGACACCAAATATGGCTGAGTGCACATGGCTCTGTGTGGAGCTTAGGCTAGGCGCCAGTAATTGTTGTTGCTTTCTCTCTGAGAAATTTGTTATGTGACGCTATGTTTATTATTGTAATTATTCTTCTACTTCATCATTATTATTATTATTATTATCCATCGGTGGCGATGATGACAATGACTCATCATTTGTTGTGAACTCGTCGATGACTGATGAGTCTAATTCGTGCTTGGAATATGCGGGGGCACATTGGACATGTCTGGGTGTAGCTGCAGTCAGATAGTCTGGTAGGTGAAGGAGACAATCTTTTCTCTGCTGACACTTTTGTTTAGTTTGAGATTATATGATCAATTTCAAACTGTGTTGTGCCTTTGCAAATAGAAGCATGCAATGAACTCCTTTTTCTTGGCCAATATTTCCTAGGTTGTAGTTTTAACATCACATTTCTTCTGAATGTATTTAAGGCAGTCCTTGAACCTTGTCTTCTGACCACCTGGATTTATGCAACATTTTACAAGTTATTATTATAACATGGATGAGTAGGCTGTTAGGGGAGGTGTGTGTGTTTAAAAAGATAACGCAAATAGAATAGGTAGAAGTCAGGGGGAGTTTCGAGGATGAATGCATATAAACAGATATATATTTTATTTTCTGGTAATCCTTGTGTCTAAATAGAGAATGTGCCCACTTATTAATCTATAGTTATGGACATTGAAAGGATATTTTCAAAGAAATACAGTTGAGAAGAGACAAGGAAAAAATGCCAAATTATAGATACATAGATGTAAATATATGGTTCCAAATTATATATATCTACATATATGTACATGCATATATATCTATGTAGATATATATAATTATATATATATATCCAAATCTAAACTGCTAAACATATATCTAAATCGATCAATATATATACACATAATCTGTTGATTTAAATTCCATTTATAGTACCTGTCTTCATTTACCCCTGTGATTGGCAAACCTCTGCCATGTGGGAACAATTTGTGAATGTACAAACTGTTTATCCTTGCTTGCTTAGGGGTGGTTCATAACTTTGACGGTGACAGGCTGCAGTTGATTAGAAAATAGCCCCAATAAATCGGTCCGTTTTTTGGATGAAGAGTAAACTTCAGAGGGGTCGGTTGGAGAAGCGGGGGATTTTTGCAGCGCACTCATGGCCAGTCGCCGATGGGGTAGGAGGAAGGGAGGGGAATGGTGGGATCTGCCGCAAGAAGGTGGAAAGTGAAAGAGTGGAAAAGGGCCCCACTCATGCATACAACTCCCTTGATCAGAGGAAGGAGTAAGCCCGGGAGAAAAAAAAGAAAGGATAGTAGTATAAAGGAAAGAGAATTGAGGAGAGTTGAGTCAAATGGCCACGCCTCCTTGCCCTGTGGTGACCAGTAGACGAGACGGAGACATGGGTGGAGTAAGAGGTAAAAGGTTAAATGCTGGCTGGCTCCCCGTGCAGAAACTATTTTTAGACACTATCATGGATGAGACTGGCAGCGGGGACGCGATAGAAGAGCTGTGAACGAAGTGGAGTCCGGACAGCAAGTGTGTGTATCCGTCTCATTTTGACTGTCCTTCTGATGTCAGGACACCGGCTTTGACAGGCCAACAAGGGATGCAACGGTGTTCCGAGAGGACAGGTACTACTTGATGGACATCACTACTGTACTACTGTACATGCACACTACTTGCTGGCTGACTCCTCCTCTGTCCACAGAAACTATACGTCATTTCCAAGACACGGAGGCCGGTGACCAGAGTCCTAGGGTGGAGTGAATAGGCACTGCAGCACTGAACACTGCTGCTGACAGATACAGGAAGTGACATTTGATCTAATGTGGATTATTTGTTAGCGCAATCAATCAATCAATCAATAGGATACAGCTATAATAGGCCTTGTACCTGTTAGCCGCTCTTAATTAATAGAAATGGAGACAGTTCTTCAGATGTGGTGGATCGTAGCAACTGTCACTGGCTCCAAGATATATGTAATGCTTGACCAGTATGCATCCAGTCGGGACTTGAAACACCGACTCTGCTGCTATGACACTCTACGGCAATGTGTGGTGACATCAGGGAGCCTACGTGGTGTAATGGTTAGCACACTATCCTGGAATGCAAATAGGTATGGGTTCGAGTCCCGCTCTATGCGCAATATTTCCCAATTTCATCACCCCCCCCCCCCCTCATGACAATAATGTAGACTCATTAGATACCCTTCACTAGCAGGGACCATTCTAAGGGACTGTGCAATAACACCATGTTATACCACGGTTACAACCTGGTTAGAAGAAAAACAAGTTGAAAGATGCAGACATTTCATCTCTCAGAACAGACATTAAAGTTGCATGGTCCGATGGTTTTGAATTTCAGTAATTTTTCTGAGATAAGTATATTAAATTGATTGTTATAATCTACCATACACTAGTTTGAAGTAACATTTAGTTTAAATTACTAACTTTTGAGATAGTTGACATAGGCCTATAATTAGTTTTGGCAAGCACACCAAAACTCTGACAACATAGGCTTCTGCAGTAACAGATTCTATTAAATTGGCTCAGTGTTCCCTTCCATGTGGCAACAAATACTTAATAAGTGCATCAGTAGCTAAGTTAGATATGTAGAATCAAAGCTAGATAATGGGTTTCGTTTTTAAAATTGGATGATTCATCGGACTATGGAGCTTTATAAAGGTGATTTTTTTAGTTAATACCTTTTCCCTATTAATTGAATAAGTTTGGGCAATTTCAATCAAATTCTTTTCCATTCCACTGCTTCTCGCCCTATCCTAGAAATGTTGAGTGCCAGACTAAGTTTGTTCATTGTTATTTATGTCCTAGCAATATCTAGGATCATATCAGGACGAGTACTGGCTGTGACAGTTCACACTCATGGTGACTTTATAGTGCTACCCCACTGGGAGACCAGGCTGCTAGCACCATGACCCGATATCCCACACAATCACATGATCTTTTGCGACCAGCAGTGGAGTGGGGAAGACCAGTCGTCTGTGACTGGGATTTCCCCTGCTTGGGACAACTAATGTACCAAAAAAAAAAAAAGAAGAGAGACAAATAAGTGTTCACACTTCCTGTCTACCATTCGCTATATCGCTATATCGTGTTGTGGGTTGGTGAGCGGATCTGTGCTGCTTAGCTAGTGTCGGTGGTTATTGGTAGATGGCAGTATGATCGAGGTGGGTGTGCTGGGCACCGGTGGCGCCACCTATCGTGATTTCGATTCCGTCGACGTTCTGGCCCTGAGAAGGCCAAGCCTCAAGTAAGTTAACGTGCCATGCAGTAAACTGCCGTATTACTATGACTTCGCCTGTACAATTTTTTAAGTGTAAGCAAAACTCTGACTAAGAAAAAAAGAAAAAAAGTTGGTTGGTTGGAATTTTACGTCCTGGCAACAATTAAGGTCATATCAGGACGGCTGACTAAAATGCACAACGCATGCGAATCATTGATTACCCAACGGATCAGTATGGTGTTCAACCGGATATACAGATTGACCATATACCTCATTGTAATTTAAATAACCTTGTAGATCGCATGTATAGCAGTTGTAATTAAAAGAAAAAGAAGACAAACAAGTGTATATTCACAACAGTATTAATAATGCTGTGTTATATTTATGTAAAATATAATATTATATATAAATATATACATATATATATATATATAATCCCATTGTGAATGAGTGATGTCTATCAGGTGTGAATAGTCCAGACGGAACTGAGCCATCACATTCCTTCTTTGGCACTGGTAGGCCGAGCTTAATTGATTAGCCGCAGATTATGCGCAGCTTAGGCTTAGCTTAGGCTCATAGCTTAAAGCTGCATGGTCCGATGAAATTTCAAATTTTCAAAACCAACCCAATTATCTAGATTTGATCTTACATATCTAACTTGGATACTGATGCACTTATTAAGCATTTGTTTCTGCGTAGAAGGCAATACTGAGTCAATTTAACAGAACCTGTTACTGCAGAAGTCTATGCTGTCAGAGTTTTGGCAAGCTTGCCAAAACTAAATTTCCATGTTTGCACTCAAAATATCTAAAAAGTTTACCATTTAAAATAAAAGTAACTTTGAACTAATGTAAAGTAGATACTAGTGATCGATCTAATATATTTATCTCAGAAAAAATACAGAAATTCAAAACCATCGGACTATGCAACTTTAAATGCTGGTAGAATCGTACTGGCCTACTCAAGGCTTAGTAAATCGCTCTCACTTAAAGGTGCATAGTTTGATGAAAGCATAACATTTTCTAACCCAAAGCACGAACCTTTGATTTGATTCTACACATCCGCCTTGGATACGGATGCATTAAATTATTATAAATGTATTGCTGAATATAAGGAATACTAGGTCAATTTAACCTGTCACTATTGAAGTCGGTGGAGTCCAGCTTGTTGATGTTCTTTTTTTTTTTTCTTGAAGATTTATACTGCCTATCATGGATAAGTCTGACTAGACTTGTTTTCACCATTGGACAGTTTGGCGATAGAAAGCCCGAGCCTACACTTTTACCGACCCAAGGGATTTTTAACCTCCCACACCACATAGACATGGTATGAGAGCAACTGGCGTTTGATGACGCTGTAAGTTATCCACAGCGGTGGAAAGCCAAATTGGCAGAGGTGGGGGCAAGGGGAATCGAACCACCAACCCTCAGATTAGGAGTCTGACCAGAAAAAAGTCAAACACTCTAACCACTACGCCACAGAGAACACCGCTGACCACTGTGCATGCCAACATTAATTGTGGCATGTCTTCACTTTAATATCTCCAGTGGTTAGCTTATAAAATAAGAAATACCTCCAACTAAAATAGAGTAGTTAATAGTAATCAACTTAGTATACTTCTCATAAGCCCTGGTCACACAGCCGTTAGCAGGTTAGTGGACATAGGTGAACGTCGTGGAGGCTAACGTAGTTGAAAGTAGTTGAACATAGTTGAACATAGTTGAACGTAGTTGAACATACCAGCATCCATACTTGTCCTTGATGTTAACTTGGTAATAATGTGGGTGATCTCCGATTAAAATTTGTGGACATGTTCAAAAGAGAGGGAGGCCTATGTCAGAGGCTGAATTCGCATCCATGATCCTAATGTACTGTGGCAAAGTCTAACTAGTATAACATACCTCTTAATGTACTCTAGCATATTCTGGCGTACTCTAGCATACTCTAGCATACTTTGACCAGCGCAAAACCATGGTCGTTCCAAGTCGCGCATGCCGTGGTCACATAGCCATTAGTGGATGTAGTTGAACGTAGTGGAGGCTAATGTAGTTGAACTTAGTTGAATGTAGTTGAATGTACCAGCATCCATACTGTAACATATTTATCCATATCATTTGGTGGCTCATCAACCAAATCCTGCCATACATTAACATATTTCAACGTAGTTTACGTTATTACACCACGTTTGACCCACGTTAATCTATCCTACGGATCACTACATCCACTAACGGCTATGTGACTGGGTCTTCAGAGATATGGCAAAAACCTGAAATCATCAGGGTATGGAACATTAATTCCAAATGCATAGTAGAACCATGAAATTAAGATATGCAAAGAAATAGTACCGTTGTAAGGTTTGTTTGTTGTTGTTTTACGTCCTATCAACATCTGAGGTCATATCAGGACGGCCGTTGTTTGGTTTGATGGTATAGTTTGCATATATTTTAGTACATTACCATAACTGATTAATATATCTAGGCAAGATGAATTGGACGGATTCTAAAGGGTAGACCTACTAGTGTCACAGGAAATATGTGCCATATAATGTTTTGTACTTCCTTGAACACTTACCTGTCATAAGAAATCAATAGAAAGTGGAAACAGGTGTCAGGGCTGCTTCTCTAGCCATTCTAAAAATGTTAATGCAAAATGAAATTACTGGGAAGTGAAGCTTGTACAATTATAATTGATGTTCTTGTCTTTTCTTTATTGCAAAAAGAGAATTTGGGTTTTGAAATGCATGAATAATCACTGTTAACGATGAATATGTATTTGGTGTAATGGTTAGCACACTGGCCCGGAATGCAAAGAGATGTGGGTTCGAGTCCTGCTCTGGCACAATATTTCCCATTTTCATCACCCCCCCTACATCATTATTATAAAGACACCAACCCTCAAATTGCAACTGGCTAATACAGAAAAAAACCTTATACCCGTGGTATGTAATTGATGCAGAGAATGCAGTCCTACTGAACATGAATGCGTATGTCAGGCAGCTAGGAAACAGACAAGCGCCAAAGTAGGTCACCCAACATCACTTGTATAATAATCACAGTCGACACTATTTTATCTACCCTTATCTTATCATTGCGATAGCACGTGGACATCTTACTCATATAGATCGAAGTCAAGCAACGCAATATGTGCATATCAGTTGATATAATCCTCCATCGTTTTCTCAAAGTTGCATAGTCCGATGATTTTGAGTTTCTGTCATTTTCTGAGATAAATATATTAGATTGATCGTTATAATCTATCTCAGATTAACTTGAAGTAATTTTGATTTACAATGGCTAACTTTGGAGATATTTAAAGTGTAAACATGCTAAAGTAATGTTGGTGTGCTTGCCACAACTCTGATCCCATAGGCTTCAGCGACAACAGGTTGTATTAAATTGACTAAAAATGACCTATGCAGCAAGCCATATTTAATAAGTGCGTCAGTATCTAAGTTTGATGTGTAGACTGAAATCTAGATCAGTGTTTTGCTTTTGAAAATATGATGCTTTTATCGGACTATGCAGCTTTAACAACGACAAAAACACCCCAGGAATTTTTATTTTCAACGTCAACAACAATAAGAGTATTATCTAATTAAATCGTCTTTTAATGATACAAAAATATATATTTAAGCTTATTGAGTTATGTTTTGATTTGCTTTTCATGACAGACACTTTGTGTTCTATGTAATTATGCTTATATTTCATTTGGCTCATTTACTCGACTATCTTATTCTATATCTCTTCACAGATGGCTAGTTACTCAACTGGCATCTAGGTCATCAGGTGTTAGTAGGTATCCCAAGTGATTTTCAAAAATAGTTTGGAGTTTGATTTAATGGATTTCACCTGTTAGTATATTTAATTTGAAATAAAATGACACATCATTTGTGAAAATCGCTCTAATATTAAAGAAGGTTGTTACTTAATTGGTCCCACCCAAAACTAAAAATATAGCATTTTTGATGGCCCCAAGAATTAAAAGTAACCACCCTATCAGACTTTCTGTATTCTTTCCTTCAAATCCATGGCCTATACAATGAGAATAAAAAGACCCATGGGTCTGATGTGGTTACATTTCAAGATATACATCTTCAAAAATGCGCGAAATCACAATTTCCTTAATTTCACCAATTTCAAATTTTGCTTTGGACCACTTTTGGGGGCTTGGTTGTGGAATAAACTGGACACCCATATTAAATTATTCTGATTTGTCTTTAGAAAGAAGAAATATGAAGCTTTATTTTGCTTTAGACTTTATTTCAATTGGTGAACAACTTAGAACACACCAACAGATTGAAAATGATGAATTTTAAGCCTGCACACACAGATTATTGGTGGATTGGCAAGGCACTTGGGATACCTAGTGTTAGATGAAACAGCGCGAGCAACATTAGCAACTAATTAGTAACTGTGGTGTCCATGGGACAATGCTTAATAATGACAATATGTCATAGTTGATATCACATAGTGCAACAAGTACATCCTTTTTTTTTTCTTGAAGATTTATACTGCCTATCATGGATAAGTCTGAATAGACTTGTTTTCACCATTATACAGTTTGTCGATAGAAAGCCCAAGCCTACACTTTTACCGACCCAAGGGATTTTTAACCTCCCACACCACATAGACATGGTATGAGAGCAACTGGCCTTTGATGACGCTGTAAGTTATCCACAGCGGTGGAAATCCAAATTGGCAGAGGTGGGGGCACGGGGAATCAAACCACTGACCTTCAGATTAGGAGTCTGACCGGGAAAAAGTCAGACACTCTAACCACTCAGCCACAGAGAACATCACTCAAGCACTTCGGGTAATGGTTGGAATACATTCAGTGATATTTGACATACAGTTGCACAGTCCAATGGTTTTGACTTTCTGTCTTTGTTTTTGAAGATGCATATATATCAAATTGATCATTATAATGTATTTTACTTTAAGTTGAAGTAACGTTTATTTTAAATGGCTAACTTTGAGGATATATTAGAAATGCAAAGATGCATAATTAATGTTGGCACATCAAACCTCTGATATCAAAGGCTTCAACAGAATAAGGTTCTATTAAATTGAATTAACAGCTCCTTCTATGCAGCAACAACTACTTAATAAGTACATCAGTACTTAAGTTGGATATGTAGAATACAATCTAGGTTTCCAAACTTTGATGCTTTCATCAGACTGTGCAGCTTTAAATTGCCTCAAATAGCCTTTTGTAGAATTAACAAATAACAATTTGTAGTCATATATGTTACATGCAGCAATACCATGTATACATATATATAATTATGTGACAATCATATATGTTTATATAACACTCATATACATTTATATACCGATCATATATATTTATATAACAATCATATACATTCATATAACAATCATGTAAATTCATGGAACAATCATATATATTTATATAACAATCATATATATAACAATCACATATAATTATGTAATACTCATATATAATTATATATAACAGTCATATATATTTATATAACAATCATATATATTTATATAACAATCATATGGATTTATATAACAATCATATACATTTATATAACACTCATATATATTCATATAACAATCATATATAACAATCATATATATTTATGTAACAATCATAAATATTTATTTATATAACAATCATATACATTTATATAACAATCATTTATATGTATATAACAATCATATATAAGTAACCCACATATATATTTATATAACAATGGTATATATTTATATACGAATCATATATATATTATATAATACTCATATATATTTATATAGCAATCATATTAATTTATATAACAATCATATATATTTATATAACCATCATATATATGTATATACCAATCATATCTATTTATATAACAATCATATCTATTTATATAACAATCATATATATTTATATAACAATTATATATTGTTATACAACAACATATATATTTATATACCAATCATATATATGTATATACCAATTGTATATATTTAGATAACACTCATATATATTTATATAACAATCATATAATATATTACATTCATTGATTAAGACTGCAAAATCTCATCTGCAGACCATTGGTCTTCATTATTCTCACAGTTCGATGCCTTATCCTGGTAATTCCGAATGCCAGACAAGGCAGCAACAAGCATAAACTATATTTGTTCTGTCATGGCATATTCCTGGAATACTGGGAATTTCAAATTTGATGCTCACCCAAACTCCCATATCTCTGCATCAAACAAAGGTCACCATGTTGGAAGAATTGCAAGCAAAAGTGCACAAATGGAATTAGACTGAAGAATTGACGATTCATTTGTTTGTGTGTGTCAACTTGTTTTCAGTCAATCTCTTTTGATTTGTGACATGTATGTGTTAGTGTGTATTGGCTGTCGTGCTCAGGGGCCATATGCATGGAGCGGTGTTAGCGGCGTGTGGTGTTAACCCTCTAACACCAGGTAGCTATCACCAGTTATCAGGGGCGTCGCGAAGTATGTCACGCCGTATGCATGGTGGCCTAAACGGTTCGTGTTAGCTATACGTGAATTAATTTTACATTATGGAAATCTGTCTGTTCCTGTTGCCGTCGAGCACCGGTATTGCACAATATCGCCGCCAATTCGGCGGCCGGGAACCAGCAGCCTTGTTACTGGTGAGCCTGTTGCCAGCGAGCACTGCTATTTCCCAATATCGCTGCCGATACGGCGGCCTGGAAACAGCAGCCTTGTTACTGGTGAGCCTGTTGCCGGTGTGGCGTTTTCAGCTCATTGCCGTGCTCAGCCGTGTCCCTCGCTTCTGCGCATGCGTCAGAATCTAATAAACATGGCCGTAATCGATTAACACGACCCGGGCGACTAGGGTCATCCAAATTTCAAATAGAACATGGCGAGTGGAGTCGACAAATACACGTGCCGTGTGCAAAAAAAGAATAACTTAGATTAATGAAATGGAAATATAGCTAAACTAGGCCATGATAAAATACTTTAAATCCTATTTTGCTGTACTTTTATCGGTTATTAAAAAAAAAAAAAAATGGCCACCCGAGCGTATTCGATTATTCGACCCGAGTTTGTAGGATGTGCGCCTGCGCCAATAAGTGGCTCGGGTGACCCGAGTTGATGCAAAATCCGCGCATGCGCAGAAGCAACAGGACACGGCTGAGCACGGGAACGAGCTGAAACCGCCACAGCGGCGAGCACCAGTATTGTACAATATTGCCGCCGATTCGGCGGCTGGGAACCAGCAGCCTTGTTACTGGTGAGCCTGTTGCCGGTGAGCACCGCTATTTCCCAATATTGCAGCCGATTCGGCGGTGGCGGCGGCAATTTGTTTAGTTTACATTCGTCGATTCGACAATATTAATATCGCCGCCGATGTAGCTGCGGCGTTAATATTGCTTCGCTTTTAGGGTTAATTTGATGAAATTTCACTTATTGCGTATGTTATTCTGTTAAATATGATAGTATTGAATAGATTTGACCCTAACCTAACACTAACACTGCTGTAAACCTGCTATGGGCTGGTGTTAGAATCTCCGACTTTAACCTCGCGGTGTTGGCCGAACACTGCTCCATGCATAGCAACTTTTCGGCGCTAAACCAGAAATCCCGCCCTAACCATGGTTTGGCTCGCTAACACCGCTCCATGCATTTGGCCCCAGGTGCAGACATGGGTTATCTCCTCCCCCAGGACAGGGCTGAACTGGTTAAGTCTTCCGTTTCAGTCAGCTGTGGACTGAAGTCATGACCTTCCCCATGGGAAACGAGTGCTCTGGTTATGTGACCGTTATATCCAGGGTTGAGTAGATGTGCATACCAGTCATGCCTTCTGCAAAAATAATTTATTTCCCATTGCACAGATTCGTCCAGCTGATATTTGATCATATCAAGAATGAGTGTTTGGGGTTTGAAAATGTCATACTTCATAGAACAAAAAATCAGCTGGACGAATTAATACTCTAATTATGAGTATTGTATATTTGTGGATATACCGCATACAGTGGTGCCAAGTCTCCTAAGCCATGTTTACACGGGTGAGTTAAATCGCTTCATATAAATCGCCTTGCCTAGTTCGCCTCACATTCGCCGTGTAAACGCGCCACTGAAGCGGATTAGGGCTGATTCGCTTCATATGATTCGCTTTATATAAACCACTTGTCAAGGTAGTTTATATGAATCGATTCAGCTGGTTCCTGGGCGGCGCTAGTGTAAAATAGCGGTGCTCACCAGCTACAGGCTCAGCACTAAGGCTCCTGGTTCCCGGCGCCGACACACTTTCAACTCAGTCCGTGTAAACGCGCCACTACATCGCTTCATATAAATCAATTTGCCTAATTCACTTCACAATTGCCCGTGTAAACACGGCTATAGTCTGGCAAGAGACCTCCCTACAATATAACCAAATAAGCCCAATCTCACAATCTATCCTTTTTTTTTTGTGCGATGGTTTATTGACCCTGTCCATAACGAGTAAGTCGTATCGCAGCTTGTTTTCATCGCTGAACAGCAATAGTCTCAATTTGGTAGTAGCCTTGCGATCTTAGCTGGTAGTAGTTATGTTAGTTGTTTTTTGGGTGTTTTTTTTTGGTGCCACCTATGCAACATTTTGGTATATACCTACCCCCTTTTGTAACTTTTGTAATATCCTGCGAAAGAATCAATTAAGCCTGTTAAAAAAAAATGCACACATATTTTCCATCAAAACGCACCAATTTGTATCCTGTTTTTCTCAATTGTCCACACCACCCATGCTGGATGGGACAAACCCGCATTCCGCACCCTCCTCCTTCAGCCACAGTATTTCCCTCTATTCACAATTTGAGCATTAGGGAGATGTCCATACTCACACTCTTTATCTACTTGGCACCTCAGCATGTACATAATGTAGATGCGCATTCGTCTCACCTCTTTATTATATAATTTCCTCCAGGTTGGGCAGTTGCACTTCCGGTTCCTCCTTGCGTATGATGTCGAACCAGATCCGGTAGAGTTCCTCGCGCGGCGTCCGCCAGAGCTCGTCGAGCATGACCCAACCGGCGCGCGCCGTGATCAGCAGGTACTCGTTGCACGGGTTCAGCGAGTAGGAGTACGCGCCCATCACCAGCGACTGGCAGTAGCGCGCCGCCACGCACGTCGCTAGGTGGCGCCACTCCACCGCGTTGAGACGCCGCCGTCCCTGCCGCAGGAAGCCTGCCATCACGTGACCACCGGCCCGTATCTGGTCCGGCCCGGGTCGACAGACGACGGACATGTAGGCGATGGCGATGGCGACGTCGAAGAGCAAGTAGGACTGCGCCAGGTCTCCGAAGTCCAAGATGCCTGCGATGACGAGCTGGTCGCCGGAGTCCGACTGCTTCACCAGCAAGTTCTGCTCGTTGAAGTCCCCGTGGATGGTCCCTGTTTGTGTATGAATGAGTGGATAGAGTGGGTTGATGTGTGACGGACTGAAAGGAAAGTTTGTTTTATTTAATGATGCCTCTACAGCACATAGATTTTTATCATCGGCTATTGGATGTCAGACATATGAAGAGTTCTGGCGCAAGAGCGTATAAACGTTGTTGTTGAAGATTTATACTGCCTATCATGGATAAGCCTGAATAGGCTTGTTTTCACCATTAGACAGTTTGTCGATAGAAAGCCCGAGCCTACACTTTTACCGACCCAAGGGATTTTTAACCTCCCACACCACATAGACATGGTATGAGAGCAACTGGCCTTTGATGACGCTGTAAGTTATACACAGCAGTGGAAATCCAAATTGGCAGAGATGGGGGCACGGGGAATCGAACCACCGACCTTCAGATTAGGAGTCCGACCTAGAAAAAAGTCAGACACTCTAACCACTCAGCCACAAAGAACACCGTGAAAACAAAAATTGAGATACACATCGGAATCCAACCTTCAAAAAGTTTCATTTTATTACTTTCCTACTTTTTATTTGTTGCCTCAGAATCAGGTCATTATATGAAAAGTGGAATTACTGAGAATTAAAATTATTTTCAGACACATATCTTTTATTTTCATTAAATCTTTGGATTGGCATTTACATGGTTTTGTGCTGAACTCTTCATATGGTCATTCTGACATATTTCTTTGGAGGAAACGCGCTGTGCCACATAGGCTACTCTTCGCGATAAGCAGCAAAGGATCTTTTATATGCACTTTCCCACAGGCAGGACATCACATACCACAGCCCAAACTGCAAACTGATGTGGCACATATTTGGTATGCACACCGATATAGTTTTGCATGTTTTTATTTTCCGATAATCTTGAATTTCTGCAGACTTATAAAGATATAATAAAAAACTGTTATCATCATAATCTACTTTACTTAGCTTGTGGTAACTGCTATCATAAATGGACATATTTGATGTGTAAACATGCAATATAAATATGCTGTAGTAAAAGACTTAATACTATACATAGGCTCTGTTCTACTCATCACATCAAACAAATAGATCAGAGCACAAACAGTAGTGGAAGACACATACAGGCTGCATAGTAAATGATATTAATATAACGCGTTCAGGGTTGCCAACCCTTTTGGTTTCGCCGTAAAGTTACAACATTTTGTGTCCCCATCAGCACCTAATGCCGATCTCCTGTTTTTCACTGTTTTTTTGTTCATTTGTTGAAATCCAGGTGAATATTATCTATTTTCAGCACCGATGCTGAATTGTCCAATTGTAAAATATTCCGATATTCGGCATATGGGGGAATGCAAATGTTCTATTACAGATCGGTGTACGTGACCAGGCGCATGTATATATATATATGTATGGGTTGGTGGTGCCTGAGTGGGATGTAAATAGATATAGTGGTGCTGGCAGGTCTGGGTGTGATTGCACTCAGGGCCTCTGATGGGATATGGATCACCACACTCAATGGTCAAGATTGGTGGTGGCGATGGGGCCATACAGCTTGTGGTGGTGGGCAGACCATATGGTATCCATGGGGACCAGGAATGCTTGATCCCTATTGGTAGGGCCAAGAATGCCTGTTTTCCATTGGGGGAAAGGGGTGGGGGTGATACTCTACAATGAACCCATGTAACCATATAAATAATAAACCAGAGGGCTTGACTCTTCTCTTTTTCTTTACATTTTATACTCTTCCTTTCTCTTTGTCTCTATTGATTTCACCATAGCCTGCTTACACAGCCACAGATTCAAGCCCTTGCTTTTACATAAATGGTTGACCATGACGAGTGATTACTTGAGTAGTGGATTCAACTTTACACAATGTTGGCAACCTTGCAATACAATTAATATTCTAATATTATATAAATCCTACTGATTATCGTGTCCAAAATGTACCTCAGAGCTTCTAAGATTTTAAAATTGTTTTGGAGGAGTACCTCGAGACCCCCCAATAAAACATACCTTAAGATCTTCCTATTTTTCAATGTTGGCAACCCTGCTCGTTATATGACACATAACACACAACAACAAATTCAGTAATAGGGTCTTGCACGAACCCATCTGGAATCTGCTGAGGCTGGGGAGGACCTGGTCGGAGAAGACCTCCATCACGTCTTCAAAGACGGCCCTCTGGCGGTCATCCTGGACGGCGAACATGAACTCGGACAACCTCGGGATTTGGCTGAGGTTCCAGACGGTCTCATGGCTAGCCAGTTCCGGGTGCGAGAAGTCCTGGCAGTAAGCAGAGTTGAACTTTGCTGAAGCCATACTGTGTTGAACATTGCTAGGATTAAGATTGAGGACAATCGGGGGAAAAGTGTATATTCTGATGAGTAAATTCTTTACCAATTTTTGGTTAGATGTAATCACAACCGGAGGCTTTTAATGCAATTGTTGGAACCATAATTGGATCTAATTGAAAATAATTATTGGAAACATAATTGGACATTTTTGACTGTAATTATTTGAATGATAATTGGAGATAATTGAATGTAACTGTGGAGTGAGAAATGGAAAGGGGAGTAGAGAGGGGTGGATGGAGTGAGACATAGATAGAGGAGTGAAGAACGGGGAATGGACAGGGCAGTGGGAGAAAGGAATAGAGAGGGATTTGAGGTGTTCTAGGGAGGGAACTGGGAAGGGGAGGGAGCAGGCTCAAGAGTGGAGGAGGTTGGCAGAAGGAGGGTGTTGGATGGGGAGGAGTGAGGTGAATGTGAATGAGGGTGGTGGAGAGAATGGAGCGTGGAGGAAGGAGGGGGGAAGGGGGGGGGGAGACCAGTGAAATACTGAAAATAATAAATTAAAAATTAAAATAAAAACCGCCCACCCTGACCCTGATTTTTATTTCAAAAGGACAATCCCCAGCTTTGTTTTTATTTGGCCAAAGTTGGAAAGATCAGTTGCTTTCTAATTTGTGTTTCCCACTTTATTCTTAATTATGTTACACATAGATTTACCAGTCATCTGTGGAATTTCTTGAAGGTGCAAACGTAGCCTTTTTTCACTCTGTGCTGGGAGATGCGGCCCCGCATAGAATTTTATATAATGGGACAATGCATGCAATTGAGGGTTCTGTTCTTAAATGGGCTGTAAATATGACATTGGTTACTCACAATAGGACACGTTAGCCCTAAGAATAACATGGATAATTCACGACCAGACAGGGTGGCTGAATGAGTTGAGCATCCGTCACCTGTTTTGGGAGATCAGAGGATCCGAACCCATGGGTTTGTGGGTTCGAACCCTGGTCGAGTCAAACCAATGACTTAAAAATTGATACTTGTCGCTTCGTAGCCAGGCACCCAGCATTATTTAGGATGGGGCAATGACTGGTTGGCTCAGTGTCAGGATAATGTGACTGAGTGGGATATCAGGTTATGGGGCTGATGGCCTGGTATCCCAATGGGGCAGCACTATAAAGTCGCCATGAGTGTCCACTGTCACAAGTCGGTACCCGTTCTGATATGTCCTTAAATGTTGCTAGGATGAAAAACAACAAAAAGCTAACAAAATAATTCACAACGGCTGCATTAAATAAGTTCTGATGGCGCCAGTGATGGCGCCACCTATCTATTCCTGGCCCGGTCAGTAGCCCCGCATGATCAGGTGGAGCCACTTGGCGGGAACCACACTGCCTTCCTCCTGGAGTTGGAGATGCCGGGTGGTGGCGGTACCAGTCCTTCCTGCCATAAAGGTCATGTGACCACCCCAAGAGCAACTCAGTCATAGTAGACCCAGCCACCATCCGGACAGCATCTATCGAGCTTGACCCACCCACCCAAGTACTCACCCACGCCTCTTTATAATGGTTAGAGAAGGGAGGGTTCAGGGTTCAGGGCCAGCTCTTCGGGATGAAGACCCTCCAATGACTGGTGGGGTCCATTGGGAGGATGGGGAGGGGAGGGGAAGGGAGGGAGGGAAGGGACCAGCACCTCGAACAATGGACCAGCAGAGACAATATAAATCACCATGGCAATAATGCTCTTTTAATTAAATACCACTTTATACCAGCCCATGCTCTATCGCATCGTCTAAGGTCAACTTGATAACTTTATTTCGATATCCAGACCATATAAGTGTTTTTCAAGCACTTAAAAATGGTGGGCGAAAATCGGTGAGGAACAGATGTTTATCACTAATGGGCTGAAAGTGCAATAGATGTCTTTTTATATGTATTTTGATAAGGGTGAGTGTGTGGTACAGACATTACCTAGCTTGGTGTACAGAGTACTTCAATGTCAAGGCCGAATACAAGTACTCTGATTACTTAAACTGTGCACCTCTGTGATTTTCATAACACATCAACCTAATTAAACAAAGATCATCATTCTACTTAGTTATTCCTGCCGCACTGTCTCCAGGACAGCATTGATGGACTACTCTATACACAAAAAAAAGGATAGGAGGTGTGGGTTCTGGACATAACCACATGAATTTGCAATTTAATATGATAATTATATCGTTCAAATCCTTATCTATCATATCGTGCACTGCTTAGAGTGAAGAGTCTATGCAATCATGTTGATTAATAGATCTTAAAAGTGGAACCGGAAGCATTTAATGACCGCCATCTTGGTTTCTTTGCATTCTCTCCCATTTCATCAATTCTATGCCAATATAGATAAGCACTGCACACTGGAACTAGTGCCTCCACAGGTTGTTTATGATTTATTCCTACCAAAGCAGTTTTTTGCTCAGATTTAAGCAAGGTGTTCACCCATACTCTGGGTGGACGTGAATATTTTATCTACAACCACCCCACTCCCCACACCCCAAGAATAGAATCCAGATACTTGGCTTTGTAAAGCCGTGTTTACACGGGCAATTCTAAACCGATTTAGACAAAGCGATTTATATGAAGCGATGTAGTGGCACGTTTACAATACAAATTTGCCTGTAGCCGGCAAGCACCGCTATTTGACACTATCGCCGCCCGGGAACCAGCAGCCTTAGTGGTGAGCCTGTAGCCGGCAAGCACCGCTATTTTACACTATCGCCGCCCGGGAACCAGCTGTATCGCTTCATCTATACTACCTGGCAAGGTGGTTTACATCTACCGATTTATATGAATCTATTCAGCCGTAAAACGCCACAGTGTCGCGTTTACACGACAAATGTAAATCGATCTAGGCAAGTGGTTTTATATGAAGCATTTTAACTCGCCTGTGTAAACACGGCTTAAGGCTCCTGTACTATCTCACTAAGGCCAAACATCCCTGGCCGTGCCTGAAAAATTGCCTGACCCTGATTTATTTTAATTTTAATTTTTTTTAAATAACTGTTAAAAATGTGTCGACCTCGCAGCAATTCAACTTCGATATCAAATTTTAAGTCATTGCTTTGACTCGGCCAGGGTTCGAACCGAGGAGTTCAAATCACATGACCTACCAGAACTGGTGGCGGATGCTGAACTCATTCAGCCATCGTGTCTGGTTACGTATTATGTCTACATATAAAAATATATAAATAAATAAAGCCCGCCCAACACTGATTTTTATTTCAAAAGGATGATCAAAAATTATTTGTATTTGGCCTAAGTTTTGCCAACAATCTTTCAATGCACAAATTCTCCTTGTGATGAAAGGTCACCTAGTAATATCATCTTGATTGTAGTCTAGATATATATTTGTTTCTTCTCTCTTCTCAACTCAACTCGCGGTGCTCTATTTGAATTTCTAGCAACTCGGGTGACCCGAGTCACCTGGGCCGCGTTAATCGAATACGCGCATGCTCAGAACACCAAGCGTAGAATGTAAACCCATGGAGAATCTAAACCGCCACACCTGTTCTCGTTGGTGTAAGAGCAGTAAAACACAACACAACTGACTCCTCTCGGTCCTCCTTCATGGATGCCCTGCTTGCCTGAGTGCATGAATGCATGCCCAGGTCCCCTTATGCACACTCACCTGTGCATGCTGTGGTCCCCTTATATACCTTGACCAATCCCCACTCCCCAGGCAACACGCTTTATGCAGAATGCAAAGTAACCTTCTCAATCTCTATGGAACCGTTCTCACAATAATTAACAGTCGCATTCCCTTCTGAAAGACAGGCTCAGTGAATGTATTGTTGACAGCTTACTAACAATTCATTGTAGCATTCTACCCCAAACATATAGGGATACTACCTCTGCTTGCCATTACATACTGTTTAGTGAGTTTTGTATCATGTTAGTACACTCTCATAATCCCCTCCTAGCAATATCTAAGGTCATATCAGGATAGGTACGAACCAAAGGCAGTGCAAATTCATGGCAGACCACCGGCACCATGACTCAATATCACGCACAGTCACATTATCCTGATACTGTGCTAACCAGTCCTTGTCCTATCCTATTAATGCGCTTGGCATTATTAGGATAGGACAAGGACTGTTTAATTCAGTGTCAGGATAATGTGACTGAGTGGGATATCAGACCATGATGCTGATGGCCTGGTTTCCCAGTGGGGCAGCACTATAAAGTCATCATGAGTGTGCACCGTCAGAAGCCGGTCCCCATCCTGATATGACCTTAGATGCTGCAAAACTCCAACAAGCAACCAACCAAGCAAGCATCCCGTCCTGATATGACCTTATATGTTGCTAGGACGTAAGACAACAACAAACAAACAAACAAACCATCTGGACCCACCTTAAGCGTCTCGTGTATCTGCGACAGGAAGCACCCAGTCTCCTGGAGCATGTGCGGCGTGATGTCATAGGCATCGATGACGTCACCGGCGATGAATGTAAGCAGGCGCACAGTGTGAAGCTTAAACGGACGCTCCTCAGCAGGGGGCGCTTCGGACAGGAAATAGCAAATGATGTCACTGTGGCCTGTTTTTTGTTGTTGTTGTTTTAGGTCCTAGCAACATCTAAGATCATATCAGGACGGGTACCGACTTGTGACAGTGCACAGTCATGGTGACTTTATAGTGCTGCCCCACTGGAAGACCAGGCCTCCAGCACCATGACCTGATATCCCACTCAGTCACATTATCTTGACACTGAGCCAACCATTCCTTACCCTATTCTAATAATGCCAAGCGACTGGCTAGGAACCGAAAAGTATCAATTTTTAAGTCAATGATTTGACTCGGCCAGGGTTCGAACCCATTATCCCATGGGTTCGGACCCCCCGATCTCCCAAAAGAGAAGACGGATGTTCAACTCATTCGGCCATCCCGTCTGGTCCCCACTGTGTGCTTGATGCATTGTGTCTTAGCATAGGTATGGGCATCGAATTGAGAGCATTGGAGGCTTTATACTGGGTTTTATTTTTGCACTAAAAATGAATGCTCTAGGATTAAATGTCAACTCTTTGACTCACAGTGAGCAAGGATCTTGGTGTTTATTTAAAGTGACAGATTTAATGTGTTAAAAACGTTTCTTTCAATGATGAATTTCTTTACCCTGCCCAAAATGGATAAGCGTGTTAACACTTGTTTTCACCGCTAGGCAGCACTAGTCCAATTTGATTCAAATGTTTGGAATTTTGTTTGACTAATAATTTTGGTTTTGGTGTTTGTTCATGGGTTGTAACTGTAAATTGCAAGTAATCAAAATCTGTCTATTTACCTTACTCTGTATTGGTCCATTTACCTATATTCTTTGGTGCAGTTCTACCATAACATCTGAATTTCATCACTTGATACTGAGGGCTTTAGGTCTATATATTTCAACAGGTTTATATAGTTACTGTTTGTGTTGTACGAAGCAAATATATGTCATTGTAAGTATTTGTAAAGGAAATTTACATCATTGCGAGTATTTGTTAAGGAAATTTACATCATTGCAAGTATTTGTTAAGGAAATTTACATCATTGTGAGTATTTGTAAAGGAAATATACATCATTGTGAGTATTTGTAAAGGAAATATACATAATTGTATGTATTTGTAAAGGATATATACATCATTGTGGGTATGTGTAAAGGAAATATACATCATTTTGAGTATGTGTAAAGGAAATATACATCATTGTGAGTATGTGTAAAGGAAATATACATTATTGCGAGTATTTGTTAAGGAAATTTACATCATTGTGAGTATTTGTAAAGGAAATTTACAGCATTGCGAGTTTTTGTAAACACTGGAGTAAAGCTGTGCACCTTCTCTGATAGGATCTGTTAGGCCTACTGCTGAGGCCTATTGTATTAGAATTGTGATGTCTTTGTCAACATTAATTTGGCATGTTTTCACTTCAAATATCTAAAGCAAAAATAAAATTAGCCACTTAAAATAAAAGTTATATCAAACTAATATAAGGGAGGTTATAAAGTCAATTGAATGTATTTATCTCAGAAAGTGACAGAAACTCAAAACCATCGCACTATGCAACTTTAAATGGTTTAAATTAGCAATACAAAGAAAGTCAGAAACTCAAAACTAGCAGACTATGCAACTTTAAATGGAAAAATCTGTCAAAAAAAAAAGAAATGTAAAGTATGAGAAAAAAGACAGCCTGCCACTTTTTCATATCTTACCGTTGTTATTGTCCTCATTGTAATTCGAATCTGTGAAGACCTTTTGCCTGCTGCGGTCACGACCCTGAAGGTCGAGCACAGGCTGGGGACACCAGATTCCAGATGCCCAGAGGAGGGCTTGAGCCTTATGCTCAGCCGCTGCCGTAATAATAATAGATAATGATGTAGAAGATGCACAGTGTGATACAAGCAGGATTCCTTCTATTCTAAGGTGCTGTGCAATGAAGCGACAGTACTGCATTATTTACAAGCTGGTTATAAAATGCTCACATTTGGATTAATTTCATTTACTGGTAAAAGAAGTGGCCTTGAAGAGGTGAGTCTTAAAGCGGCATAGTCTGATAGAAAATCCAAATTTTCAAAACCATAACAATTATCTAGATTTGATTCTACAGATCTAAGAAGAAATGGTGTCCGTGCCAGGAGGGTGAGAGGAGGCGAGTGGCTAAGAGCAGCTAGGCGGCCGGTTATAAGGGCGGAGAGAGATGGGGGGGGGGAGGGTGTTATGTCAGTGCCCAACGGGCGCTGGAGGGGAGAGTAGGGGGGGGGGGTCCTCCTCCCTCAATCAATCATCAATCAATAGTTCCATCCTCTAGTCGAGGGTTGGATGCAATGGTTCTCCACTTGTCCCGATGTTGTGCTGTTCTGATAGACTGTGAATAATTCAAGCCTGTCCACTGTGAAATATTTGTAAACCATGATGTTCTTGGTCTCCCTCTCCCTCTGCTGCCATTCACCTTCCCTTCCAACAATGTACGGTATATTGAACTCTGACGAATGATGTGGCAAAAATAAATAAGTTTCTTTGTCTGTATAGTGGCAAACAAGCTTTTCTTATTTTTAATTTTTCTGAGAACTTCTTTGTTGGTGATCTTCTTTGTCCATGATATTTTCATCATCCTTCGATAAGTCCACATCTCAAATGCTGCTAAACGTTTGTACATTTTCTTAGAGATTGTCCATGTCTCTGCCCCATACATTAGAGTAGACCACACATAACACTGAAGAATACGCTTCCTTGTTTGTATTAATATCTTACTTGATGTTAACACTCTATACATTTTGGAGAATGTTGTTCGGGCTATTGTTATCCTTCTTTTAATTTCTTCCTCACATCTCCCATCATTTGTAATCTTTTGTCCGAGATATATGAATTCGGATACTTGTTCTATGTTTGTGCCATCTATGGTTATATTGACATTTGGTTTATCTGTCTTTTCACTTATAACCATTGTTTTGGTCTTCCTGGCATTCATCTTCATGTTGAATAGTATTCCAGCTTTATTGATTCTATTCACTATATCTTGTAGGTTTTTCTCACTGTCTGCTAGTATTACACTGTCATCGGCATATCTAAGATTGTTGACGTTCATGCCACCTATTGTCACTCCCTTGCAATCTTCAATGTGTCTGAAAATCATCTCTGTGTACAGGTTAAATAGACATGGTGACAATACACACCCCTGTCGAACTCCTCGTTTAATCATAACTTCATCTGATAGGCCCTGCTCCATTTTTATAAATGCACGTTGTGTCCAGTATAAGTTCACAATTAGTTTAATGTCTTTGCCATTGACACCAATATCTTGTAAACATTTGATTAACAGTTCATGATTGACTCGGTCGAAGGCCTTCTCATAGTCAATAAAGCAGGCATAAACATCCTGGTTCACTTCACAATAACGTTCACAAATCATTCTCATATTGAAAATCCCTTCACATGTACCTCTTCCAGATATAAACCCACTTTGTACGTTACTGATTTGTTCTTCAATTTTCTGTCTGTTTCTCAGTAAAATTATTTTCAGGATCATCTTCAACATATGACTCATCAGGCTTAGTGTTCTGTACTCAGTACACAATGTTGGTTTTAGCTTCTTTGGGAGTCGTACAAATATGGATTCATTCATATTCAATGGTATAAATCCAGTCTCATAGATGTCAGTTACTAGCTTATGAATGATTTGAATCCCCACTTCATCTAGTCCTTTTATCATTTCTGATGTTATCTGGTCACTTCCAGGAGCCTTACCTGCCTTTAGATCATTGATAGCCTTCTCAACCTCTGATACTAATATAATATTCCCATCTTCTTTCTCAATTGTGGGTGGGTTCCCTCTGTCATCATTGTATAGTTCGTTTACATATTCTTCCCATCTGGACTTTATTTCATCTTCTTCAAAGAGCATTTTGCCGTCTCCTCCCTCACCACGAATCAAATGCAATGCGAGCATTACGACCAATTCGAAGCGATATTAACGCCGCCGCTAAATCGGCAGCGATATTTATATTGTCGAATCGACGAATGTAAACAAAACAAATCGCCGCCGCCACCGCCGCCGACGCCACCGCCGCCGCCGCCGTATCGGCGGCGATATATTACAGCCAAATCTATTCAATGCTATAATATTTAACAGAACTACATATGCAATAAGTGAAATTTCATGAAATTAACCCTAAATTCAAAGCAATATTAACGCCGCCGCTAAATCGGCGGCGATATTAATATTGTCAAATTGACGAATGCAAGCAACCCCCGCCACCGCCGCCGCCACAGTAACAAGCGCGCTGGTTTCCGGTGGGTAGAGAAGGCAATATATTAGGCCCAACCAGGTGCTCGCCGGCAACAGGCTCAGAGAGATTTCCATAATGTATAAATTAATTCACATATAGCTAACACGAACCGTTTAGGCCACCATGCATACGGCGTGACATACTTCGCGACGCCCCTGATAACCGGTGATAGCTACCCGGTGTTAGACGGTTAACACCACACGCCGCTAACACCGCTCCATGCATATGGCCCTGGCAGGTGGACTACCCATGGGCCCTGGCTAGGTGCCACCCCCCCACTCCACCCCCACATGAGAGGTTACCTGTGACCTAGATGGGCAGTAGACTGGTCCCTTGTACTTGTTGTAGTGTGTGACCAGTGAGAATCAGAGGAAAATAAACCCTTGTTTGAAGCTACTTTGGAGTGTTTCCTCTTACTGCTGCATATCGCTAGTATACAGGTGTGGGGGTCTATCATAGTAATATATTGACCTCAATCTCAAGTACAACATACTTCAGGTACTCTTTAATAATAGAACAACAACGCAAAGTTTTAGACTGGTCACAGTCCAATAACATTTTGTGAGGTTTAGGATGATGACCATATCTGTGTGGTGTGGGAGGTTAAAAATCCCTTGGGTCGGTAAAAGTGTAGGTTCGGGCTCGACAAACTGTTTAATGGTGAAAACAAGTCTATTCCGACTTATCCATGATAGGCAGTATAAATCTTCAAGAAAACAACATTTTGTGAGTTTTGGATGTCCAGCTGCACATTAGAATCCATAAAGACTTCAGTTTCTGCTGATTGACAGATTACCAAAGACAATGTATGACAAGACACTCCAATCAGTGCTTTCCCATGAAATATAGATGCAGTGCTGCCACCCAATGGCAAATAAGGCAATTGGACAGGTCCCCTAGCCCAGCCTGACTGCTGTACCATTGAAACAAGGGGACAGGTTCCCTAGCCCACAACTACTGTACCATCAAAGACAATGCATAACAATTATTGTGTATTATCTCCTAATATTAATAATGAAAACAATATTCTTACCATTTATGGTGCATTGAAAATAAATTTCCACTGCATTGGTGAATAAACAGAACCAGGCACGCGAGACAAGTGGAAGATATACATAGTGTAAATATAACATTTTAATTGCCATTTAATGCGCACATTGTTTGCCACGGGATGGCGCCACTGCATGGCTATTTCAGAAATTCTTATTTGTAAGCACTGAGTGGCATGTCATGTCGTACAATGTCTTAGGTATTACCCTTAGTTTTCCCTCGGTCAGTACTCATCCTAGAGTCCCCTGTGTACCCCAATGCCCCATATCGGGCAATAACTAGACAGCACTCAAGCAGGGCTTGGTACTAAACTGTGCTCACCTATATGCTCCTTAAGCGTGTCCATGGAGTTGAGCACCTTGAGCGTGTAGCCATCAGGCCAGATCTTTGTCACGTTCGGATTAGTGTGCTGCCCTGCCACTGTAACCTAAGTTGGAGGGCAGTGAGTGTCATATCTGGGCAGTGTTGGGTGAAGACCATATATCACTGTATATGGACCACATAGGGGCAATATTCAGTGAGGGCCATATACAAGCAACGGTCAGTTAGTGGCATACAAGGGTAGTGTCTAGTCAGTGCCATATAAGGACAGTGCTTAGTGAGGGACACTTACGTGTAATGGTCGGTTAGTGTCATATAGGGGTAGTGCCTAGTGAGGGCCATACAAGGACAGTGCTTAATGAGGGCCACACACGGGTAATGGTCGGTTAGTGACATATAGGGGTAATGCCTAGTGAGGGCCATACAAGGACAGTGCTTAATGAGGGCCACTTACAGGTAATGGTCAGTTAGTGACATATAGGGGTAATGCCTAGTAAGGGCCATATAAGGACAGTGCTTAGTGAGGGACACTTACGTGTAATGGTCGGTTAGTGTCATATAGGGGTAATGCCTAGTGAGGGCCATACAAGGACAGTGCTTAATGAGGGCCACACACGGGTAATGGTCGGTTAGTGACATATAGGGGTAATGTCTAGTGAGGGCCATACAAGGACAGTGCTTAATGAGGGCCACACACGGGTAATGGTCGGTTAGTGACATATAGGGGTAATGCCTAGTAAGGGCCATATACGGACAGTGCTTAGTGAGGGTCAGCTAAGGGCAATGGTCGGTTTGTATCATATTGGGGTAGTGCCTAGTAAGCGACAGTCCTTAGTGAGGGCCAGCTAAGGGCAATGGTTGGTTAGTGTCATATAGAGGTAGTATCTAGAGGGCCATATAAGGACAGTACTTAGTGAGGGCCAGCTAGGGCAATGGTTGGTTAGTGTCATATTAGGGTAGTGCCTACTGAGGGCCATTTAGCGACAGTGCTTAGTGAGGGCCAGCTAAGGGAATGGTCGGTTAAAAGAGGTAAGGTGCACTGAGGGGAGCTAAGGAGTCAGCCTACTCAAAACATTTACACAATTGATACAATCTATCATTATTTAGATTCACATAATACATTAATCATAATGTTAGGTCGATTTTGACAGGACTTAATTTTATATTCCCTGTCCATATTTTTCCATTAAAAGTCGAGTTAAATAAAACGAGCAAATAGCATATATTTGGTTAGGATTTTTACAGAAACTATGATAGTGTTGAGTTCACTTCAAAACTAACCATGACGCAACCTGCCTAGACAACCTTCCCTCAAAATTGCTGCAATACTGCCACATCTAAGTGACAAGGCATGTTTCAGTCCTGCAACAACAATGCCACAACTAGGCAATAATCAGGTCACAATCAGCCCACAACTAGGTAATGATTAAATCACGTCCAGGCTATGATCAGGTCACAAATTTGTCACAAGCATGTGACAGCCATGTTGCAGTGATGTCGCAGGCAGGCTACAAATAGGTCACAACCAGGTGGCAAGCAGGTTATAATCAGGTCATAGTCATGTTCCAATCAGGTCACAACTATATCACAACCAGGTCACAACCATGTAACAACCAGGTTACAACCAGGTTACAGCAGGTCACAATTCATGTTCTGATCTGGTCACAACCATATCACAACCAGGTTGCAACCAGGTTGCAATCAGGTCACAACCAGGTTACATCCATGGCACGACCAGGTTACAACCAGGTTGCAATGAGATCATAATCAGGTCATGGCCGTGCTGCAATCAGGTCACGAGCAGGTCACAACCGTGCCGCCATCAGACCATCTACAGTGCTGCCTGCCTTCCAACACACCATGCACTACAGTCCACTATCCAGCCTCTGAGGCAGCTCTGACCTTGTAGTTCTTGTCGTCGTAAGAGTTGAGTTCCTTTATGCTGGTGACCTTGAAGCCGTAAAGGTCTTCCACCAGGTGGCGCGCCGTCGCCTCCGTCATAATGGGGCGGATGATGGTCCCTGGCTCCAGCATCTTCTTGCTATAGTAGAACCAGAGAAGGTTGATTGATTGCAATATATTCCTTCATAAATTAACAACACACTAACATCCACTGTTCTGACCTGTCTAACTATCCTCTGTACGCGTCATACCTTACCCTTCAGTGTGCAATAACTTATTTTCATTGGCAAATTGGTGTACCTATTTGCTCAATACCGGCATATCTCTTCTGATAATAATCCACTGTTTACTCTATGTAAATGTTGCAGAGGGGTCTGATGAAAATGGGAAATATTACTGCTTAGAGTGAGAATCAAACCCATATATCTCGCGTTTCGGGCCAGTGTGCTCACCATAACACCCGTGGTGTTCTTTCTCTGTGGCAGAGTGGTTAGAGTGTCTGACTTTTGTCTAGGTCGGACTCCTAATCTGAAGGTCGATGGTTCAATTCCCCATCCCCCCCCCAACCTCTGCCAATTTGGATGTCCACCACTGTGTATAACTTAATGCGTCCTCAATGGCTGATTGCTCTCATACCATGGATATGTGGTGTGGGAGGTTAAAAATCCCTTGGGTTGTTAAAAGTGTAGTCTCCGGCTTTCTATCAATAAACTATCTAATGGTGAAAACAAGTCTATTCAGACTTATCCATGATAATCAGTATAAATCTTTAAAAAAAAACACCACATAGGCTCCCTGATGTCACCACCCTACCCATGCCTACCTGTGTATGTGGCTCCTTGCCTGAGACGTCAGTTCAGACTACTACTCTAGCATCCAGTACAGGGCCTTATATTCTCCGTCTAAGCTCTCCCATTCTCCCACAGGTAGCAAGATACTTCTGGAAAGTACTAATCCATCAAGACAGCCTTCATTGTCCATCTAGCTATTTACAGGAACATGAGTTAATCCCAGAGAACAAGCTGCTTTACCCCAAATAGCAGCAAGCCACCTGCAGCCCTGACCTGTTTTACTATAGCCCTTACTGATTAACTGTTGTACTAAAACAGACTTTACAAGAGGTCACGTTAGATCTCCACAGTGCCCCACCCCAATCAGGTATTTCTTTCCACACTCCTCTCTCTCCCCACTCTCCAATCTATCCCCACTATCCCATCTTTCCCCACTCTCCCCTCTCTTCTCACTCTCCCCTCCCTTCCCACTCTCCCCTCTCTTCCCCGATTTCAAAGTAAAGGCAACATAGTTTCTCAAACAGGATCATAAATATATGGAACAGTCTCCCACAAAATGTTATTGATGTGGAGTCAATTAATTCATTCAAGAATAGATTAGAAAAAGCATGGGCTGATGATCCAGGGAAATTTGACCCCTTATTCACCACATGCTACTAATTACTCCTTGTGTTGCTTATTTACTTGCACTCAAGCAAAAATGAGAGACAAATAAGTGTTCACACTTCCTGTCTACCATTCGCTATATCGCTATATCGCTATATCTTCCCATAACACTCTCACACTCTTCCACTCTCTCCATTTCTCCATGCTCTTCTCTTTCTTCACGCTCTCCACACTCTTCCAGATAAATCATTAACAATGTAATGTGGAAACCAAATATGTGGTACATAGTTTCTGAGAAGGACTTCTGAGAAGGACCCATATATTGACTCAGAGTTGGCGTGTCAATATGGAATGTTCCACTTTTGCCTACTGATATTATTATATAGAGGTGTGTGGCCTGTAGATTATGGGGACTGCCTCTTTGGTATGTATGTACCTAGTTTGAATAGACAAACACAGCTACATTCACACACTGACTTGGCCGAGACAAAAACAGCCATGCTGCGTCCATATGACCTGTTATTGCCTTACAATGGTGTAGTTAAAGTGTAGTTAAAGTAACCTTACCAGCAGAATCAGAACATCCGGGTGCTTCACTTCCTAAATCCCGTCCAGGAGTCCTGGTGGCTACTACTAGTACTACGAGACTAAAGATCGGGTCGGAGAACTGATACACACTGCAGACTGAGTTCCTTTATGCTGGTGACCTTGAAGCCGTACAGGTCTTCCACAAGGTGGCATGCCGTCGCCTCCGTCATAATAGGGCGGATGACCTAGATATTGATAGTTGCTTATCGAAACCATTTTAATGACGAATAAACTAGGGAATGAAAATATGATGAGTATTGGGGGGAATATGATATTAGTTTAATGAAGAATACACCAGGGAATCAGAATATGATGAGTAATGGGTGAATTATGATATTATTTTAATGAGGAATAAACTAGGTACTGAGAATATTGTCATGGGGGTGATGAAAATGGGAAATATTGTGCCTAGAGCGGGACTCGAACCCACATCTCTTTGCATTCCGGGCCAGTGTGCTAACCATTACACCACCTAGGCTCCCTGATATCAACACACTACCCACGCCTACCTGTCTATGCAGCTCCTTGCCCGAGAGGTCAGTGCAGACCACTACACTCGTCCCCCTGGAATTGTAAGTCTTTTAATACTTACAATTACATACATACAGGCAATGCACTTACATACATACACAGGGTAGGTTCAACAACTATACAGCGCATAGCTTGTACAGGATCATGGTCACAACAACCAGTGTCATGGGGGTGATGAAAAAGGGAAATATTGCGCCTAGAGCGGAATTCGAACCCACATCTCTTTGCATTCCGGGCCAGTGTGCCAATCATTACACCACCTAGGCTCCCTTATATCAACACACTACCCATGCCTACCTGTCTATGTGGCTACCCACCCGAGAGGCCAGCGTAGACCACCACACTCGTCCCCCTGGAATTGTAAGTCTTGTAATGCTTACAATTACATACATACAGGAAATGCACTAACACATGCATACACAGGGTAAGTTCAACAACCATACAGCGCAAATATTGTAGAGGATCCTGATCACGGCAACCAGTGTCGTGGGGGTGATGAAAATGGGAAATACTGTGCCTAGAGCGGGACTCGAACCCACATCTCTTTGCATTCCGGGCCAGTGTGCTAACCATTACACCACCTGGGCTCCCTGATATCAACACACTACCCACGCCTACCTGTCTATGCGGCTCCTTGCCTGGGAGGTCAGTGCAGACTACTACACTCATCCCCCTGGAATTGTAAGTCTTTTAATGCTTACAATTACATACATACAGGCAATGCAACGCACTTACATACACAGGGTAGGTTCAACAACTATACAGCACATAGCTTGTACAGGATCATGGTCATGGCAACCAGTGTCGTGGGGGTGGTGAAAATGGGAAATATTGTGCCTAGAGTGGGACTCAAACCCACATCTCTTTGCATTCCGGGCCAGTATGCTAACCATTACACCACCTAGGCTCCCTGATATCAACACACTACCCACGCCTACCTGTCTATGCGGGTCCTTGCCCGAGAGGTCAGTGCAGACCACTACAATGTGATAAGTAATGTGAGAAATATGGTATTATTTTAATGAAGAATAAACTAGGGAATGAGAATGTGATGAGTAATGGGGTGATCTGATATTATTTTAATTAAGAATAAACTAGGGAATGAGAATATGATGAGTAATGGGGGGGTGAAATATAAAATTATTTTAATAAATAATAAACTAGGGAATGGGAATATGATTAGTAATGGGGGGAAATATGGTCTTATTTTAATCAAGAATAAGCTAGGGAATAAGAACATGATGAGTGATGGGGGAATATGATGTTATTTTAATGGAGAATAAACTAGGGAATGTGAACATGGTGAGTAATGGGGGAAATATGGTCTTATTTTAATTAAGAATATACTAGGCAATGAGAATATCATGAGTAATGGGGGAATGTGATGTTATTTTATTGAAGATTAAACCAGGGAATGAGAATATGATGAGTAATGGGGGGTATGATACTATTTTAATGAAGAATAAGCAAGGGAATTAGAATATGATGAGTAATGGGGTATGATATTATTTTAATGAAGAATACACTAGGGAATGAGAATATGATGAGTAATGGGGGTATGATACTATTTTAATGAAGAATAAGCAAGGGAATTAGAATATGATGAGTAATGGGGTATGATATTATTTTAATGAAGAATACACTAGGGAATGAGAATATGATGAGTAATGGGGGGATATGATATTATTTTAATGAAGAATACAATAGGAAATGAGAATGTGATGAGTAATGGGGACAAATATCACATCCATTGTTGGATCAGTATTACCCCTTGACTGGCCATAACTAACTTTGATCCTAAATTTATTTTATGTAAGATTGATAACTGACTCAAGTGGATGTGATCAGTGCACACGTCCTGCATGTGTGATAAAATGTTGGTGTGTTTGTCTGATTGCTCAAGTCGATTTATTTATCACAATATATCGCTGTCCAAGGTTCAAGTACAGTTTATCATGTTTGTGAATTTCGCGATGAATTTGTGTTGTAAACTGGGTGGCTGGGGAAGGCGAGGGGAACATGCTGTCGAACCCAAAACGCTTAGTTAGATTCGATTCTACATATAACAATTTAGATACTGGTGAATTTAATAATCATTTTGTAAAGTTTGAATCTGCTACTCAACTAATAGATTTACCACTCGTCGTGGTTGCCAATTATGTAAAGACTAGGTTTCCGGTGTTGTAGAATGGCTAAAGCTCGAATCTGTGGTTGTGCAGTCAGGATATAGTGAAATCAATATGGACAAAGATAAAGGAAGAGTATAAAGTGTAAAGGAAGAGAGAGAGTCAAGCCCTCTGGTTTATTATTTATATGGTACATGGGTTCAATGTAGAATATTACCCCACCCCTTTCCCCCAATGGGAAACAAGCATTCTTGCCCCTACCAATAGCGATCCAGCATTCCTGGTCCCCATGGCTACCAGTGGACTGCCTACCACCACCAAGCTGTGTGGCTCCCCTGGCCACCACCAACCTTGAACCTGAGTGTGGTGATCCTACCCAGCAGAGGGAGAGGGGGTAGGCCCTGAGTGCCCCTTACACACAGCCCTGCCAGCACCACTATGTCTATTTACATCCCACTCAGGCACCACCAGCACTTATATATGAATACATGCGCTTGGTCACATACACCTGTTTAGTATTAGAACATTTGCATTCCCCCCGATGCCGTAAATCAGAATATTTTACAACGTGTTACTGCACAGACGGGAATACTAGATTTAATAGAACCTGTTACTCCTGAAGTATATGCTCTCAGAATTGTGATGTGCATATCAACATTTAATTTGGCATGACTTCACTTTAAACATCTCCAAATTTAGCAATGTACCATAAAAGCTATCTCGATATAAATTAAAGTAGATTATAGCGATCAACTTAATATATTTATCTAAAAAGGAAAATCAGAAACTCCAAATAATCATACTATCTAAATCTAAGCGGCAAAAACCCAAACATCGCTGTCCAAGGTTCATACATACATTTAGATATTATCGGTTAATGGATAAGGACCAGGGCCGCATTCAGGCTCCGTCTCGGAGGCGTCTCGGCGACGTCTCGGCGATGCTTTTTGGCTTATTTGCGTTCAGGGTGCGTCTCGGCGATGTCTCGGCGATGCCTCCCTTTTCAATCAGGAGATAAAAAGCGCCTCGAAAATGGCCACCGTCTCCAGTGGTTTCAGCCTATCACAGCACAGCTTTCCCATTGCAAATGGCCACCGCCTATGGGGGCGGCCATTTTCGAGACAATAAACTGCCTTTGCAGTTCAGACTAGCATGAAGTCAGGCCCGTCGCCGAGGCGCCTCCGAGACGGAGCCTGAACGCGGCCCAGGTCTCTGTGCTAATTACTGTGCTTGCATAACCCAAATCCAAGCAATGCCATTCACAATAGGGGTACCATGGGGGTAATTGCTGGTCAGTGGCACACTCTCGGTGACTGACTGTCCCACTAACCCCCACTCACCCAGGACGGGTACTGACTTGTGACAGTGCACACTCATGGCGACTTTCTAGTGCTGCCCCACTGGGAGACCAGGCCGCCATCACCGTGACCTGATATCCCACTTAGTCACATTATCCTGACACTAAGCAAACTATTCCTTGCCCTATCCTAATAATGTCGAGCACCAGGCTAGGAAGCGACAAGCATGAATTGTTACGTCATGCATTTGACTCGACCAGGATTTGAACCCACGATCCCACGATCTACCCACACGGGAGAGGGACGCTCTAACTCATTCGGCCGTCCGGTCCGGTCTGCCGGACAGGGAAAGTGAGTGTGTGTGGGCAGTAGTGTGTGTGTGTGTGGGGGGGGGGGGGGAGTCAAAGTCAAAGTCGAAGCCAAAGCTCGGTTTAACCAATGATCGGTTAATCCAAACAAATTTGTAGGGTCCCTTGAAGTTGGGTTTAACGGGGTTACAGTGTATATATAAACAAATAACGGTATACAAAATATATATATATATGGATGACATAATCTTGAGGCTATAATTTACTCAGTCCCAAACAGGAACTCTCCCAATGCCAGGTGGAAGTGTGTGAGTGTGCCATGGACCAGCAGATACCCCCATGGTGCACTGGAGCTACCTCCATTGTTAATGTCATTATTTCGAATTTGGGTTAAACAAATCTACTTCATTGATATGTTACATCCAATCTTGAGAAGGCAACCTTCAAACGAGGTAAGCTCTCAAACCTCTTAATGACCTCGCACCTAGATGTAAGCTAATCAGCAGATAGTGTAGTCATCATAATGTCTTAGGCTATTGCTGTGATATATGACGTAGACATCATTGTCAGATTACATCTTACCTGGTAGCTTTAACTGTGTGACCAGGTTTTCAAAAAGGAACCGTGCTATTGAGGATTTGCTTGTGGTGTAGGCATCACACTACTCCTTCATCGTGGATGGATAGAAGCAATTCAATCTACTATCAAGTGTGTGTGTAATGGCCCTGTCACATTATGACGTATCTCGCCAGCATGCCGGCAACGCATAAAATCACTTTTTTACGTCGAGATGCGTCAAACATTTCGGCGCGGGGGGAAAAGTTTGATGTCAGCGCAACATAGTGGCCGTAAGGGTAGCGTGTGCCCAACGGTGTGGTAACGTATGTCGATGCATGAGAAAAAAACAAAAAAAGTTGGCCACAATGTGTGGCTAACGAGCCTCTCGCATGCGCGGCGTGTACCTAGCATTTGCATAACGCACTCCCGACGTTCCGCTAGCGACTGTCCAACATATTGCACAACGTATGAGAGCAAAGTGCCAGCACATAAGCGATGCATGTCCAACGAGACTCCAGCATGTTTCGGCATTGCGCCAGCGTGCCCCCAGCGCTCCAACATTAAGCGAGTGCCAGACGCGCGCCGTATGCGTCAAAAGCCTTGCGATATGGTGGAGAAATGCCAACCGTGCATCAGCCATATGTTATGCATACGTTAGAACAATGTCTTCATATGTTGGTGTTATGTTGCCAACGTGCTGACGGAACGCTCTCGGTCATAGGAAAAAAAGTCAACATAGGACAATGCAACAACAACGTTCCTCTAACAAACGTTTAACATACTTCGACGTACGCCTAACGCTTACATAATATACGGCGGACGTAAGATCCACACGTTGTCGAACTTTGTCGTGCATCGAAAGTTGTGTGCATGTACAAAACTTTGCTGACCCCCTGACATGCGACGCCATATCTCGATGAACATTGACGTACATTGATTTATACCAATGCGCGCGCAATGTACTGGCAAAAAGTCACATACAACGACGTACGTTGGCACGAAGCGTCATAATGTGACAGCACCATTAAGGCCACCGCCACATCGGCGGAGTTATTGCGAATGTAAATAAAACAAAAAGCACAAATCTATTCACTGCTACGATCTAATTCTGTTATTTAGAACCATGAATATTCACTCGGGGGTTGAAATAATGTTATGTAGGAGCATAGCTTACTGAATAAGTGAAATTCGGCTCAAATTAAACCCAAACACCGGATGATATTAAGGTTGCTTGCTACTGCATCGGCGGTGCTATTGCGATTGTAAATAAAATGAAAAGCACAAATCTATTCAATGCTACGATCTAATTTTGTTATGTAGAACCATGAATATTCACTTAGGGGTTGAACAAATGTTTCACTCGGATTTCCGGTTTAATTTAACCAGAAGTTCACTTATTGAGTAAGTTATGCTTCTAAATAACATTATTTCAACCCACCAGTGATTATTCAAGGTTCTATATAACAGAATTAGATCGTAGTAGTGACTATTCACACACACTTGATTCTAAAGGGAACTGCTTCTATCCAACCATGATGGCCGACTAGGCAGTGGTCATGTGGCGCTAGTCGTTTGACACAAATCCTCGATATACTGTGGCACTGTGAAATATATACAAAGCAGCACTGTATTTAGCCATACCCGTGGACACTCTACTGAGTTGGTGGTGTCTGTCACTTTGCTGGTGCCTACCTACCTTCTAGAAGGCTGATCTCCGCAGTCATTGACTCGTCTACAGCCCTGTCACCATCCTCTCTGACTGCGCAGCAACAGCTCGGGTCAGCTTAAGACCAGATCGGGACCTGCTCACGACCAGCTCACGACCAGCTCACGACCAGCTCACGACCAGCTCACCACTAGCTCACCACCAGCTCACCACCAGCTCACCACCAGCTCGCGACAAGCTCACGACTAGCTCACGATAAGCTCACGACGTCCTCACGACCAGCTCACGAACAGCTCACGACCAGGTCACGACCGGCTCACGACGTGCTCTCTCTAGTTGATGTGTCAAGGCCAAATGAGACGTGTAGCCGGTGGACTTCTTTCTACACAGGCAGTCGTCAGCTGAAACCTCCACCCCCCCCCCCCCACATGCCCTCTCCCGTAATGCTCGCCTCTAACTGCGTCGGCAGGGCAACAGGACGCCGGTTTAGCCGTGCTCGGCGGAGGAGTTAATATAATGCTGTACGGAGCCAGCATTCTGTCTGCTGGGTTAGCGCTGACCGCATTATATAAGGATGGTTGTGTGGGTCTGCTTAAAGATGCTTGTTTTCAATGCTGGCCAGCTGTAGTGTTGGTGTTGTCTTACCAAGCAGTAGCTGCTGATAAGTTATTTGATTGTCTGCATTTCAGTAGCAGATATATCTGTTGGTACTTTTAGTAGCCTATGTTAGTTTTTTTTGGGGCCCTCTTGGCATTGAGTTTTTGTTCTATTCTTATTACTATGTTAGTTGTTTTCTTGGGGTTCTATGTTAGTGTTTTGGGGTTTTCTACGATGGTTTTGGGTTTCTGTGATTTTTTTCTGAGATAAATATATTAGGTTGATTGTTATAATCTGCCTTACTTTAGCTTGAAGTAACTCTTTTTTCTTTAGTAGTTAACTTTTGAGATATTTGAAATGCAAACATGTAAACATTTTAAATTGATCGTTTTAATCTACCTTATTTTAGTTTGAAGTTACTTTTATTTTAAATGGCCAACTTTGGATATATTCGAAGTGCAAACATGCAAAATCAATATTGGCAGACATACCAAAACTCTGGCAGCATAGGTTTCTGCAATCACAGGTTCTATTAAATTGTGTATTCCGTTTGATGTGGTGACACATGTTTAATATGTGCACCAGTATCTAAGTTAGATATGCAGAATCGAATCTAGATAATTGCTTTTGTCTTGAAAATTTGATGTTTTCATCAGACTATGCAGCTTTAATTGCTGTAAAGCCTGCTGTCAGCCGGACAGAATTGACATCAGACAAAGCTGCGCCTAGACTGCACTAGTCGGGCTATGTCGGCGGCAATGTCCTTGGTTAAAGCCATGCATATATATATGCAGTAGTTGTATATTACAGATTTAACAGACTGTAAATGTGTTATTGCTTCATGTCATAGCAACATCTAAGGTCATATTAGGACGGGTGCCATTTAATGACAGTGCACACTCAAGGTGACTTTATAGGGCTGCCCCATTGGGAGACCAGGCCACCAGCACCATGACCCAATATCCCACATAGTCGCATTATCCTAATACTGTTCTAACCAGTCGTTGTCCTATCCTAGTAATGCTGAGCGCCAGGGTAGGTAGCGACAAGCATCAATATTATAAGTCATTTGTTTGACTCAAGTGTGATTAGAACTCCCGACTTTCCGTACGGGAAGCCTGCGCTCTACCGATTCGGCCACTGCGTGCGGTTACAGGCTATAACTATAAGCGTACATTAGGATCACTATGGCACATCATATATATTCCTCGGTGGCAAACCGTCAACATACTGACAAACTTCTGCTTAAAGCCGCATAGTCCAATAAAAGCATCACCTTTTTCGAGAACCAACACAATTATTTCAGATTTGATTCTACATATCAAACTTAGATAGAAGTTATTAGGCATTTTCTGCCGCGTAGAAGGGAATACTGGGTCAAGTTAATAAAACGTATTAGAATTACTACTGGCACCTTTGATGTGCTTGCCAATATTAGGTCAGACTCCTAATCTGAGGGTTGGCGGTTTGATTCCCCATGCCCCCAGCTCTGCCAATTTGGATTTCCACCACTGTGTATAACTTACAGCGTCATCAAAGGCCGGTTGCTCTCATACCATGTCTATGTAGTGTGGGAGGTTAAAATTCCCTTGGGTCGGTAAAAGTGTAGGCTCGGGCTTTCTATCGACCAGCAGTGGAATGAGGAAGACCAGTCGTCTATGACTGAAATTTCCCCTGCTTAAACAACTAATGGATCAAACAAAAACAAACAAAAAATATTAGAGCTGCATAGTCCGATCAAATTTTCAAAACCAAAGCAATCATCTAGATTTTATTCTACATATCTAATTTAGATACTGACACACTTAATAAGTACTTGTTGCCACATAGAAGGGGATATACTGAGTCAATTTAATAGAACCTGTTACCACTGAAGCCTATGGTGTGAGAGTTTTGGCATACTTACCAACAATTAATTTGGCATGTTTGCATCTCAAATATCTCAAAAGTTAGCCATGTAAAATAAAAGTTACTTCAAATTAAAGTAACGTGGATTATAACAATCAATTCAATATATTGATCTCAGAAAATTGACGGAAAATCAAAGCCCTCGGACTATGCAACTTTAATGTTGCATGTTTGCACTTCAAATATCTCAAAAAGTTAACTGTAAATAAAGGTTACTTCAAACTAAAAGAAGGTAGATTATAACAATCAACCTAATACATATATTTAACGCAATGGTAGAAACTTAAAACCATCAGACTACACACATTTTATTTTGGTGATAAGAGGAGAATGGATGTTTCCAGCATGATACTCTAGTAGCCTGCACTGACCTTTCAGGCAAGGAGCCACATTGAGAGGTGGGATGACATCAGGGAGCCTAGGTGGTGTAATGGTTAGTGTAGTAGTCTGCACTGACCTCTCAGGCAAGGAGCCACTTTGACAGGTGGGATGACATCAGGGAGCCTAGGTGGTGTAATGGTTAGTGTAGTGGTCTGCACTGATCTCTCAGGCAAGGAGCCAGATTGACAGGTGGGCATATATAGGGGGATGACATCAGGGAGCCTAGGTGGTGTAATGGTTAGTGTAGTAGTCTGCACTGACCTCTCAGGCAAGGAGCCACATTGACAGGTGTGCATATATAGGGGGGATGACATCAGGGAGCCTAGGTGGTGCAATGGTTAGTGTAGTAGTCTGCACTGACCTCTCAGGCAAGGAGCCACATTGACATGTGGGCATATATAGGGGAATGACATCAGGGAGCCTAGGTGGTGTAATGGTTAGTGTAGTGGTCTGCACTGACCTCTCAGGCAAGGAGCCACATTGACAGGTGGGTATATATAGGGGGATGACATCAGGGAGCCTAGGTGGTGAAATGGTTAGTGTAGTGGTCTGCACTGACCTCTCAGGCAAGGAACCACATTGACAGGTGGGTATATATAGGGGGATGACATCAGGGAGCCTAGGTGGTGAAATGGTTAGTGTAGTGGTCTACACTGACCTCTCAGGCAAGGAGCCACATTGATAGGTGGGATGACATCAGGGAGCCTAGGTGGTGTAATGGTTAGTGTAGTAGCCTGCACTGACCTCTCAGGCAAGGAGCCACATTGACAGGTAGGCATATATAGGGGGATGACATCAGGGAGCCTAGGTGGTGTAATGGTTAGTGTAGTAGTCTCCACTGACCTCTCAGGCAAGGAGCCACATTGACAGGTGGGATGACATCAGGGAGCCTAGGTGGTGTAATGGTTAGTGTAGTAGTCTGCACTAACCTCTTAGGCAAGGAGCCACATTGACAGGTGGGTATATATAGGGGGATGACATCAGGGAGCCTAGGTGGTGTAATGGTTAGTGTAGTAGTCTGCACTAACCTCTTAGGCAAGGAGCCACATTGAGAGGTAGGCATATATAGGGGGATGACATCAGGGAGCCTAGGTGGTGTAATGGCTAGTGTAGTAGTCTGCACTAACTTCTTAGGCAAGGAGCCACATTGAGAGGTAGGCATATATAGGGGGATGACATCAGGGAGCCTAGGTGGTGAAACGGCCAGGACACTATCCCAGAATGCAAGAGGTTTGGCGCAATATTTCCCATTTTTACGACATTAGTAATACAATTGTTGCCAAACTGACATTTATGAATTTTGTTATTATGTTGCTGTTGATGGTTGCAGTTTATAAGAATCATACATAATTCATCTCAGGGGGGGGGGGGGGAGTCCCCCTTGTTATGTGTATGGAGCCACTGCTGTTGGGAAGAAATAGAAGGTTTCCATCACTAACCCAACCTCTGTTGGCAGCGAACAAATTTATGTTGTGGGTAGCAGTCCACTGTGCAGTATACGCCATTGAAAATGTTCTATAGAGGATTTCCACCACCATCCTGCCCACTAATGGCAGTGGCAGGAACAACTCTTGATCCCCCAGTGGGACAGTACTATAAAGTCGACACGAGTGCGCGTGGTCACAATGCGTTTTTTTTAACCCAGCCTGATATGACCTTAGATGTTGCCAGGATATAAAACTCCAACAACTAACCAACAGTAGTTTAGCAAGAATCATGAACTCTGTATCCATGACAACATAAAGACTAACAAATAGAAGCGCTCTAATTCACTCACAGCCTGTTTGATTTTCCACACACCGCTTTTTATCAATAGGCATTAAAGCTGAGTAGAACGATGAAAACATCAAATTTTCAAAACCAAAACAATTATTTACATTTGATTATACATATCTAATTTTGATACTGGTGCACTTATCAAACAGTAATCACCACACAGAATGGAATACCAAGCCAATTTGATAGAACCTGTTACTGCAGAAGCCTATGGTGTCAGAATTTTGAAATGTTTGCACTTCAAAACTTAGCCAATTAAATTTAAAATTACTTCAAACTAATGCAAGATATATCATATTGATCAACCTAATATATTAATCTGAGAAAAATAATTACAGAAAATTAAAACCATCGGACTATGCAACTTTAATAATGGAATCCCTGCTTTATTCTGTTTCTGGCCGCCGCCGGTAGGGGCGCCACTGCGCATGCTACGGCGTCCCGAGGCTGCAGGCAGAGAGAGGGAGAGGCAGGCAGGGAGGCCGTGGCAGCACTCACTGGGGGCGGTGTTGCGGATTCCCAGGGACACCAGTTTGCGAGGGACACACCGCTTCTGCACATGCTTCAAAATCGAACATCATTGTCACTAACGTTATAAATTTAATATAATGTTTTTGGTAAAGATCTTTTCTATATGTATACCAAACGATTTGGTTCTAGATGGTGTAATTTGAGAGATATTTGACTTCTTCTGTATTTTCCGTATGAACATTGCTCACGACCATTAACAATGCCTTGAGTTTGATGGTACGCCCAGTGCAAAACGTTAGTTTTATTCAAAATTAATAGAAATCAAGAACCCTGACCTTATCAATTTAATATAGTCTTTATGCTAAAGATGTTTTCTCTATGTCTACCAAGCGATTAGTTTCTAGATGGTGTAATTTGAGAGATATTTGACTTTTTCCGTATGAAGATTTGCTCTCGGCCGTTAACAATGCATTTCAATGGAAGTGTCCCTGGCAAACTGGTGTCCCTCGGAATCCGCCACACCGGCACGGGGGTAATGAGCCCCGACATCCGGCGAACAACGCAGAATCAATATTATCCCTGCGCGCCCTGCCACTGGGCGGAGGCAGCGACACGCGGCGGATGTAGACGTCAGTGGGCCGCCACTCGCGCCGGTGGCGCCATCTGGTGTAGTGGCCGGGAACTAATGAGAAACCATGTTGGGGGCAATTACCGCGGAGTGGCGCGCTGCTCATGCGCGTTAATTCGACAGCCCGACACCAGGGGCCAGCCATTTTGCAGCTCAAGTAATGGCGGCTGAGGGATGGTTGGTTGGTTATTGGAGTTTTGAGTCCTGGCAACATCTAAGGTCATATCAGGACGGAGGGCTGAGGGATCTCAAATATAATTCTAGTGAATTTTATTTGACAAGTTTTACAAGTACTGTAGAGTCCAACTCACAAAAACACAATAGACAAGATTCACTGAGTTTGCCAGCTCTGTCAGTTTAACCATCGTCAAAAACAAGTTTTTCTCGACCTGTCTGTCTTTCATATGAGCATGACTGGTCAAAGCAACTGCAGTAATAGAGCTAAATATTATTTAACATTTATCAGCATTACTATTTTACAAGACATTCACTTATTATAGGTATTTGCATTTGTAAAGGACGTAACAAAACCACTGCATACAACTATATCATAAGTTGTTCAACAGCCACCGCTTGGAAGGCTGCAGTTACATGGTTTTGTATGGGAGTTGGGCTTCTCATATGTATGTAGAGTCAGGCTCACGAAAATAGGCCAATTGGGGAAAGTTGTCGGCGTCGAGCACTGGATGTCAGCCCTTTTTTGTGATGTCTTTGTGAATGTTTTAGGACATTTGCCTCTACTTGTATAGTGTAGAATTGTTTTTATTTAGATCCCAATCCCCTGTTATAGGGCTAGGTAGATCATATGTACATTTATAAACCTCGTATATTTAAATATACTGTTTCATATTTCCCGTGAAAGTATACGGATACATATACATTTTTATCAGAGTAGTCATTCTATGAATCTATAAATGCTATCATGTAGTCATTCTATGAATCTATAAGATTCTATCATGGAAAGGTTATTTTCTTCAAAACCCCCAAGGCTTTCCTTGGTGAATTACCCCGTCTGGAGGTAAATCCTATTTTATGTCATCTGACAGTGCCTCTCTTGGGGTTACTAGCTACCAAGTTGTCCAACTTTTTAGGATAGGCTGATATGGGGTCAATTTCATTACCTCCCCACAGGTAGGTTACACTCTACTGTGGTGTCCTATCTTATATGTCATCACAGACTAGACTGTTTGTTTTCTATGTCCTGAAAACAGTCATCATATAAACACTAGGGTAATATGATGGACTAGCACTAACATGATCCTGATGTGGCTAACATGATCCTGATGTGCAAATTGGAAATCTGGTACTGCCATATATATTTTGCTCTGCCTTCCTCTGCTCTTCAGGTTTCTCAAAGTAGCCATGCAGAGTGATGGTTTCATCATGTAAACCTGGGTTCAAGCCAAACCAACCCATATCATACTACTATGAAAAATAGTATATAAACCTGATAATGTATGCCCAAGGCACATAGAGGGCTCAGCCCTCCTATTGATTTCATCCAGGTCAATTTCTTAACTTGATTCTGTGTGTGTATACACAAAATATGTAGTCATCCCTTAATCTGTCCTTGGGTATGTTTTACTACCATGTTGGTGTCCCTATTTCTTTCCAGGACCTCTGTTCTTATGTACAGATGTGATGTCTGCGCATCTTTGGATCACACCATTATATTTGTGCCCCGATGTAGATAAAGCACATTTGTATTTCATGTGCATTGGCCAGTGGTATCTGTATCACCTTAAGAGATACTGCAATTGGTGTATTACCAGAATGGTGTGAACCTATGGTTATTTAAACCACTTGTCTATGCCTATTTTGGCACCTCATGTCACTCATAGTCTATGCCTATAGGCACCCATGGTCTATGCATACTTCCATTTACGCCCTTGTCTAAAATTTCTAAATGAGGTGAAGTTAATCCTTCTAATTCCCATTTTTGCCTCACATGAGTGAAGGCAAAGTTATCCCATCCTGCAATGAGCTAAAGAATGGGTATGACAAGTTCTCATCTGGGTCAAGCTTAAGGTTACATTAAGCAACAACTGAAGCTGCTATGAATGCCTTCAAAATTGATTGAGCTGTGACAGCTTCCTCATACATTATAGGGCACTGTGTAATTTATTACTTTTATTAGCCATTGATTTAAATGGTAGCTGAACCATATTGTTCATAGCAATGTTATTTTGTATGGATTAATTGAGTAATCTGTAATAAGTAACAACTAATCCCATTTAGTCAGTGCAATAATTTCAAAAGTGGATTTAACTAATCACTTTTTCTCTTAGATGGTGAGGCATCATGATCACTGACTAATACCCATATATGCTATGCAGTTAAGTCTGCTCATCCGACTTATACAAGTTGGGTAATTTCCGCTTTCTAAGTTAGAAGTGGAATTTCTTATCTTAAAATCTAAGATATACAAAAGTAGGGTGTTTCCTAAGAAAAGCCAACAACCAGATTTTCCCCTTTTTTATTAAAGGTAACAGTTGTGTGTTAAACAACTGTCCATTAAGTTGTATGTTGGGCTTAGTTAGGCCATGTGTGTCCTTGCTTGCCCAAGGAATGTCCATTGTTGGTAGGTGTACGTCAGACTTTAAATGTCTGCCGATCTGGATCTGTCTCCACAGCCAGTGAGGAGTGTATATTTGTGCCTATCACACTCAATCATGGCCTCAGCCAATAGAGTTGATTACCTCAGGGTTAATTACCTACTACTACCCTGGCTGAGTAGCTGGCCACAATTCAGACTGTGTAAACACTCCCCCATACAGCTAGTAGTAGTGTGTGTATATATATATATATATATATATGTATATATATATATGTATATATATATGTATGTAGCCTGGCCACTGAGTGCCAGTGTGATGCGCGAAAAGGAAGAAAGCGAGGCGGGGGTGGAAAGAAGGCGTTTATTTTCACGCCTCAGCGGAGCATACAGGGTAACGAAGCATATAAGTGAGAGAATAGGCTCATAAGGAGCAAGGCAAGATATGCAGTGATAACAATACAGCAATAATAAGACAGGGCAATACAGGTAATGATAGGCTCCCAGGAAGGAGTAGATAGGCTCATGAGGAGCAGTATATGGTGAGAAGAGTTCGGGTCAGGTCAATTGTCAGTGGCGTGAGGGGGTGCCGAGGAGCCCTCCCACCCTTGGGAAGAGGAAGAGTAAGAGGAAGTCGGGTGGGTGGGCGGAGGAAAACTGGAGAGAGGCGGGAGGCGGCTGGAGGGTGAGTGCCTGAGGAGAGCCGGCGGGCGGCCTTATAAGGGAGGAAGGGGAGGTCAGCAGGTGAGGTGCGAATGCTGGCGGCCCGGGGGAGGGTGAGATGTGGCGAGCAGCGGGCGGTCGGGTGAGGCGCGAGCGCTAGAACAAAGAAGGTGGCGGGGGAGGGGGTGGCGAGCCGGGGCTCGGCCGAGGTGAGCAGGCAGCGCCACAGCGGCGGGGGAGGGTCTCTTCCTTTCCTCGCATCAAACGTAATGCTTCGCATTACGACCAATGTCTTGGAATGTCTATTATAGTACCAATGTGAGTTGTACTAAAATGGGGCATTGTGTAACACCCAGCCAACTACTGGACTGCATCCACCCTTTCAATAAGACCTAAATAGGCTGTCCCTTTCCAATCATCCAGGGGGGTCACAACTATGTAGATATATGCCTACTTCTGGGGTTTATCTGCTCACAACTTTCAAGTTCCACTTTCATAGTGTGAAAATTCACAACTAGTATGTGTCTGTACATATACACAACTGTCTGGGGTTTTATGCCAATGACTCCCACTCCCATATTGGTTATGGGGTTTAATGCCCTGAAGGGCCATGAATGTGATAGTGTATATAGTGCTGCACAGCATCTATATCTGTATGACATTGAACTGATTGTTTATGGTGTCATAGATGAGCTTTGCAATCCCTCTGACTACAGCTCTCTGAATAGTATCATAACTAGTCAGTGTGATAGTCTGCATAGTGCAGCATGGCATCTATGTCCATATGGCAATGAACTGGTTGGTTCATGGTGTCACAGATGAGCTTTGCAAGCTGTCTGATTACCGCTCTCTGAATAGTATCACCACCAGTTAGTGTGATAGTGTGCATAGTGCCATATGGCATCTATGTTCATGTGACAATGAACTGGATTGTTCATGGAGTCATAGATGAGCTTTTGCAGTCCGTCTGACTACAGCTCTCTGAGAATAACTTGACCACCCCTCAGGGGACTGGCACTGTCATGTGCATGGTCAACGGTCCAAGATTACCCGTTATTTGGTGTGTGATCTGACAGCAGCAACTGGCACCGGTTGCTTACCAAGTCACAACTGTCCTGATATGACCTTAGATGTTGCTAGGATGTAAAACAACAAACAACAAACAAACCTAGTCACATTTCCTTTAAAGGAACAAAAGTGGTCAGCATTAGTCTCAAAGATTATATGTGATAACCCCTGTGAGCACATGACCTGGGCGGACATGTTCAAGTGTCAAGCCTGAGCACCTGTGACTAATTGGTCCAGGCCGGTGGGACTTCATGTACATCCTACAGCACTATTCCAATTAAGCCCACTCAGTTTACATAAACATGTGTACATTGTATACATACAGAATAAGAGCAGCCATAGGATCAGATAATAGCACTTTTGGTGAAAACACTGACACCCCAGACAAAGTCCATTGTCAAGTGTATGGTGGGTATCCTCCTCACACCATGTCACAATTTAAAACATGCTAAATGAAAATAAATGGTAACCACACACCTAATGTTACCAAGGTTCATATGCAGTCAATTTATAAAAGAAATTGTCCTGGATATGGTGTCACCTGTATGCTGTCAGTGACTGTCAACTAAATGTTTCCCGGCTGTCAACCGGGTCTCATGGCCACTCACCTGCTGTCAACATGTACTCAGTGTATGGTCAACTGAGTATGTAAGACACTAGTGTAACTGCACATTGTCTGTGCAAAATTGTGTAAATATTGTAAGTTACAACTCCATGTGTGTGTATGTATATACACTGAAACACTAAAAAGTGTGTTTAGCACATGTCCATACCACCAACTATTGACAGCACAATGTCAATGGTATCTAAATTGGCCTACCATATCAATATCAAGGTTGAAATAATATTCTCACCTAATATCAGCACACATTATCAAATAAAGTGTCTTCAAAAATAATTACATTGAAACACCAGTCCAATGGCAAATATCATATAATATGAAAGCAATAAGTCTAATATTTACAAATAGAAGACAGTAGTAAATACTGAATCACTGCTTACTTTTACACATCAGTAGTCTGTGTGGTGTAAATGCAAGTTGAAAAGACCCAACATGCAGTAAAAATTACAAAAAGTTACATGTATAGTGTCAACTGTAAGCTGCCAGTTGCTGTCAACTATATGTGCACTGGCCGTCAACCAGGGGCCATATGCAGGAGTCAGTGTTAGCGGGGTTTGGTGTTAGAGCCTGTTACCGTTTAGCTATCACCGAAGTCGGGACCTGTGTCAAGTCGTATGCAGGAGCATGTAACACTTTCATTATAGCTAAACGTGAAGTTATTTATAGATTTGGGAAATCCCTCTGCATTTGTAGCCATATATTCAGCTCAAATCTATTGAATGCGATCATATTTAACAGAATTACATACACAATAAGTGAAATTTTATCAATTTAACCCTAAAGTCGAAGCGTTATTAAGGCTACCGCCTCATTGGTGGCGATATTAATAGTTATATTTTCGCATTGACGAAGGTACAGTAAACAAACCGCTGCCGCCGCCAATATGGAAAGCGACGTCGATTTGGCGGCGGCGGCGATTTGTTTACTTTATGTTCGTCGATTCGAAAATATAACAATTAATATCGCCGCCGTTATGGCGGCAGCGTTATTATTGCTTCGAATTTAGGGTTAATTTGCTGAAATTTCACTTATTGCATATGTAATTCTGTCAAATATGATCGCATTGAATAGATTTGGGCCTAATCGGTGCCTAACACCAACCTTAAACCACCTATGGATCAGGGTTACCCTAACCTCGTTTAAGGTTTTGGTGTTAGGCCTATCACTGACTCGTGCATACCGACTTTTCGGTGCTAAACCAGAAATCCCCTCTAAACGCGTTTTGGCTCCGTAACACCGACTCCTGCATATGGCCCCAGGTCTCATGGCCGGTCACCGGCTGTCAGCATGTTCTCAGTGTGTATGTTCAACTGAGTCTGTCAGACATTAGTGTAAAAACACAGTCTGTATATAATTGCGAAAACTGTAAGTCACAATCCCATGTGTATGTCTGTATACAGCTGGTATATATACATTGAAACACATTGAAGGTGTTTAACACATGTCCATACCGACATGACCTTGTGTTGACAGACAATGTCAATAATAGCTAAATTGGCCTATCATGCCAATGTCAATGTTGAAATAATTTCTTCACCAGAAGTCAGCAAACAATAACACACAAAGTGTCATTTAGACATTTTCCACAATGAAACACCCGTGCCAATGCCAAATGCGAATACATAGTATAGATACATTAAGTCAACTTTCTACTTACAAACCAGCAGGTATAGATTAAACCACTGCTCACTTTTCCACGTCCGTACTCGGTGAGTTGGAAACGCAAATTGAATCAAGTGGAACTGCTACCTCTCCCTGTGCTATAATTAGACAGGATGCTAGGGGACGAGGTGAAATATATGTGTATATACATATATATATAGTATCAGTTATATATATAAATATATATATATGGTAACAGTTTGGCTTGGTTTGTTAGGGTTTTACATCCTAGCAAGAGCTGAAGTCGTACAATGGCGGCTATCAACTTTTGACGGTACCCACTCGTGACAACTTTATACTGCTGCCTCATGGGGATACTATGCTTCCGGCACCATGACCAAATATCCCACTCAGTCGCATTATCCCGACACTGAGCCAACCAGTTCTTGCCCACTGCTGGTAATGCTGAACAGTGGGCAATGCCACAACAAGTATCGCTTTTTTTGTTAGTCTTTGGTCTGCTGTGTCTGAAGATTGATCCCATGATCTCTTGTATGGGAAATGGGGCCCTACGGACTAGCCCATCTCATCTGGTTCTTCCAGTCACTTTATACCCATATCCATTGACCTACATTCTACATTCACTGTTTGTTTGTTGTTGTTTTAAGTCATAACAACATCTAAGGTCATATCAGGACGGGCACTGACTTGTGACAATGCGCACTCATGGCAAATTTATAGTGCTGCCCCACTGGGAGACCAGGCTGCCAGCACCATGACCTGATATCCCAGTCAGCCAAATTATCCGACACTGAGCCAAGCAGTCCTTGCCCTATCCTAATAATGCTGAGCACCTGGCTAGTAAGAGACAAGTATCAGCTTTTAAGTCATTGGTTTGACTCGACCAGGGTACAAACCCACCATCCCACAGTCTACCAACATGGGAGACGGACGCTCTAACTCATTCGGCCATCCCGTCTGGTTTCTACATTTGCAGTCTGCCCAGTGGATACAGCATGGAAATGGTAGGCACAGAGAAGGAGTGAGTTATGACAATAATGGCGCTACTTGGAGGGCGCCATGTGTGTCACTACGATACTTAATGCACTTGCGACACATGCGTGGTCTATTCTGCGATAACCTAGATGCCATGTCTAGTGTGTGCATGTAGAATCAATGCCAACCAGACATCCATTAAAAACCAGGTTATCGACTGTCACGAAAGCCGTAGAACCAGAAATTGGAAGTACATGGGAAGTGTTTCAGGCACAAAACTCCGTTAACGCCAATCTGAAATTTAAAATAAAATAAAAGATTTTTACAAGGTAATTTTACTTCTCACTAATTCTACTTTTCTTGTGATGTAATGATTATCGAAGTGAACCAACAAAATAGGAATGTAAAAAAATTAACCTTTTGAAGGTTTGATTTCAATGTTTATCTCAATGTTTGGATTGGCGTTTAGAGGGTTTTGCACCTGAACACTTCTTTGTTGGCCCCCTGAGTGAAACATGGTCTCTCTGGAAATGTGATGAGTTAGAGATTTTATTACACTGTCATCTCTGAGTGGAGCCACTTTCCCTGCCATACACAGTGTTCAATGTTTCTGTTTTAAATACTGTCTGCCCAGTACTACTTTCAATTTAGGCTGATAGGGACAACAAATAATCAAAAAACTGTAGAAGAAAGGAGTCCCTGTTTTCTTTCAATTTAATTATTCAATTGAAAATAAATAATTACAAATCTAGCACTTCAACCTAATTATGAACATTATATTAGGGTGATGTACTATTGTCACCCTTCCACTATTAAGGTTACATGACTTATCTATCATGGATTAATATCAAACTAGACATGTTTGAGACTATATCATGTCGGTGATGACCACTATGCTGACAACATCCATACCAGTGGTGTCCATCATGACCCTTAGTTATATGGGTCAAAGACCCAAGTAGCCCTAAACCAGAGCAAACTTTAAATCTGTGCCGAGCATGGCTTTTAAGCTGGTATTTAATATAATTAAATAAGGGTTTATTAATCTGTAACATCATCATTAGAAGAGGCTGGAAAACAAATCAGAACAACCTTTAAGGTGTGATATAAGTAAATAAAATATTATTAATCTTTAACAGCAACATTGGAAAATGCTGAGGACAGACAAAAGCCATGTTCACAGGGGAAAAGTTTAAAGCGATTTATACAAGGCGGATCATATGAACCGAACTAGTGTCGCGTTCACACGGGCAGTACTTGGGCCGGAAATCGATATCTGCGCATGAGCAAGTCCAGACTAACCAGTGCCAGTTTGGGTTCGTCGACGTCGGCACTAGAGAGTGTGGGTTCGACCTAGATATGTATGGACTGAATCGTATTGGTTTGGAATGGTCAAAACTTCTGCTGGGCAGTGAAACCCTAAAAATAAATGATGAAAAAAATATCTGTGCATAGCTAGTGGTTTCATAGACCAAATTATATTATATAGTGTCACCTCCTTAATCCGCCTCAAGTAAGTCGGTTGCGTTCACACGGGCAAAATAAATCGGTTCACAGAAATCGACTCACGTAAACTACCTCGAGAGGTGGTTTACAGTATCCAGATCACAGAAATCGATTCAGCCCTAATTCGACTCAGATGCCCATTCACACGCGAAATGTAACCCAAACTATACAAGTCGATTTCTACGAATCGATTTACACCGCCCGTGTGAACACGGCTTAAATAACATAGAAAGGAACAACATTTCTTGTCTATTTCTTTTGATCTGTTTTATTTTCGTAAAGAGTACAAACTCCTGGTTGGGAATGTACATGTATACATTGTGTTTATCAATATCCCTCTGGGAAAGATTTCTAACAATGTCCACGCTCTGAATCCATCCGTCTACATCTACAGCTAAACCATTATTATTGAATAAAAGTGAATCTAGATAGAGAGTAGAGACTGCCAGTATGTGTGTGGGCTTCAGGGGGTGTATAGGTGAGGAGTGTCAGTGTGTGTGTGTTGGGGGTTAGGGGGGGATGTGGGTATGTATGGAGTGTGTCAGTGTGCGTTGGGTGTTTTGTGGGATATGGATGTGTGTGGAGAGTGTCAGTGTGTGTTCTGGGTTGTATGGGATATGGATGTGTGTGGAGAGTGTCAGTGTGTGTTGGGTGTTGTATGGGATATGGTAGATACAAGATTCACCCGGTACTTGTAGTACACGGGTAGACGACAACGTAGTGTAAATACGGGCGAAAATAGCTTTAGTATAGAACAGGAAGTAGAATGCCTGCCTGTATTTCTATTCATTTTGAATAAAATGCCAGTTTTGCCATACGCGTATCGTCAAACTCAATGGCCGTATGCCTTTGCTTTGCTCCCGCGCCGTTTTCAGCGCATGCGCAGTCGGAACCGTGGTGTAGTCTATTGAGAGGGATGTTCCAGGGTGCTGTGTGCTGAGAGGGCAGGGCGATGGGTGTCTGTGTAATGGCGTCTTACTCTAGTTGTAGCGCCCCATGCAGACCTTAATGTCTATCCATGCGACACCTTCACACTGGTTTGCAGCGTTCCCAATTAAAGACACTTATATTAATTACCGCACAATTAGCCGAAGCGCCCTCTGTGGGATTTCTTCGGAGGCTATTACGTAGAGCTGCATAGACCGATGCAAGCCTTAATTTGTCTAAACCAAAATACATATTTAGGTTTCATTCTGCATATCCCGGGTAGATATTGGTGCCCTTAAGTAAAGAGTTGTTTCCGTGTAGAGAGGAATACTAAGGCAATTTAATAGAACCTGTTTCCGCTGAAGCCTATGGTGTCAGAATTTTGACGTGCATGCCAAAATAAATTTGCCATATTTTCACTTCAAATGTCTTCAACGTTTGCCATTTAAAATAAGACATGCTTCAAATTAAGTTAAGGTTGCTTATAACAAACAATTTAATATATTTATCGAAATAAATTACAGGAACTCAAAACCATCGAACTATGCAACTTTAATTACCTCTGACGCTCTAATCTAGCCCCTCATTAAATGTGAGTTGACCCAGATTGGCGAAGCCAAGGTTTACCAAAGTCCGATGAAAATAATATTTTCGAAGCCGAAGCCTTTCACCTGGTTTGAACTAGAGCAAATAATGCGCCACTACTAAAGCAGACCAGAAGCCAAATAAAAGCTCACGAGAGAAGCACGCTAGAAATGGCTGCCAAGGTGTGGAATGCCCAAACAGTAAAGGAACGACAAATTCCTGACCTAAAAACATACACAAAATATCTGTGCAAAATAAGGCTAGGAACCCCCAACTAAGCTGCACCGCAAAGGGGCAGGTGATACATGTCACGGCCCACCAGCGAGACGCCCAATGGAAGGTAACCATACCAAAAGCACCCAGATAACACACCTCACAGCTGCGTACAAGCCTATGATATGTAAATAGGAGTAGGCTAGTCTAGAAATAAGAGTAGAAAAAATAAAGCACATATATGCCAAGAAAATCCAAAAAAATTAACATAGACTACTATAGTACTAACCAGACCAACCAACTATCTATCTGCTACTGAAATACAGGCAATCAAATACCTTATCAGCAGCTACTGTGTGATAAGACAACACCAACACTACAGCTGGCCAGCATTGAAAACAAGCCTGAATACCCAGGCTTATATGCTATGGACAGTATAAATACAGCCTCAATAAAAAAAAAAAAAAAAAAAAAATTATATACTGATGCAGTTATTAGAAACTCAAATTATTTGGACTATGTAATTTTAACCTGAGGGCTGCAACTAAAGGCCCAGTCAAATACATGTTAGTGGACATAGTTGAACGTAGTGGAGGCTAATATAGTTGAAAATAGTTGAACATAGTTGAACATAGTTGAACGTGGTTGAATGTACCAGCATCAATACTTCTCCATCATGCTAACTTGGTAATAACGTGGGTGGGCCGGGAGTTCCGATTTAATCTTTGGACATGTTCAAAAGAGCGCTATGTTAGTGGCTAATGTACTGTGGCGAATTCTCCACACTCTTAATGTACTCTAGCCTACTCTAGTGTACTGTACCATGCTCTAGCATACTCTAGCATACCTTAGCATACTTGGACATAGTTCAACATAGTTTACTGTAGTGGAGGCTAACATGCATTGAACGTAGTTGAACGTAGTTGAACGTAGTTGAACGTAGTTGAACGTAGTTGCACATAGTTGAACATAGTTGAATGTAGTTGAACGTAGTTGAACGTACCAGCATCCGTGCCGTAACATATTTATCCGTAATAAAGCCTGCCATACATTAAAATTTTGCACCGTGCTGTAACATACTTACACCACATTTGACCAACGTTAATCTCCCCTACGTTCAATTACGTTCAACTACGTTCACTAACGTGTATATGACCAGGCCTTTAACTGTATTCACACTGGGAGAAAAGCAAAGATCCTGTATATACGGATATACATAGTGTGTCATGCGGAGACATAGAGAAATGGAGCATGATTCAATTTGTGTACAAGCATTATGCATGAGCAGAAGACATAGCATTGGACTGTTGAATCAATCCATGTAGTGATCATTGCGTAAACTCATGCATAACTATATATACATATATGGATATATATACATGAAGTCTACCAAAGGATATACCCTCACCACCAGTCCCAACCACAACAATGTAATCATTCTACGGTTATGGATTACTTCGATGCATACCGTAATAACAGTAATAATGCCATAGCTACCACTGTACATATAGATGGAATGTTGGGATCTACAGGATGAGGGCAACAAAATTAATATGACTAAAGCTCAATAATCCAATTTGTTGTTGTTGTAGAAAGCGAAGCATTTGTCTACATTGTAATCTACATATACAACTTAGACACTAGTTAGGCATTTGTTGCTACATAGAACTTAGAAGGGTATATATACCACTGTATACTAAGTCAAGTTAATATAACCTCTTCAGGCTGAAACCTATAGGAATCAGAGCTTTGACAAGTATACCAACATTAATTTAGCATGTTTACACTTCAACTGTCTGCCAGGTTAGACATATTAAATCAAAGTTACTTTTAATGATCAACCTAATATATATATATCTCTCAGAAATTGACAGAAAATCAAAACCATCGATCGGTGTTTTGGCGAGTTGAGCTATCCAACAATAATTTACAGGATACTGAAATACCAGAATACATGGATATGCCAGGATACAGGTCATCTTGGTCCCATGGTCTAATGATAGCAAGCTGAGGTCAGTCCTCAGTATTTTCTCCATAATATATACACCTGATATGCCTGACATGTAACTCCTTGCTCCCTAGCATGGGTAGGAGAGGACAAGGACTGGTCAGCTCAGAATCATGATAATATGACTGAGTGGGATATCATGCCATAGTGGCGGCAGCCTGGTCTCCCAGTGAGACACCATTATAAAATGACCAAAAGTATGCATTGCCACAAGTCAGTACTGGTCCTGATATGACATTAGATGTTGCGAGGACATAAAAGCCAAGCGTGTACAATATAATCCATTATGACGTGTACAATATAATCCATTATGTTAATATAAGAACCAACTGCCATCCAAATCATCAAAAAGGCAATAGTGGCGCCACCTCAGTTTTATTGTGTGTACTACTACAAACTTCGCAACCAGATGCGGTGGCCGAATCGATAGAGTACGGGCCTACCCTGTGAGAGATCGGGAGTTCGATTTCCGGTCGAATCAAACCAATGACATACAAAATTAATACTTGTCACTCCCTAGCTTGGCGCTCGGCATTAATAGGATAGGGCAAGGACTGGTTAGCTCAGTGTCAGGGTAATGTGACTGAGTGAGATATCAGGTCATGGTGCTGGCGGCCTGATTTCCCAGTGGGACATCACTATAAAGTCTTCATGAGTGTGCACTGTCACAAGTCGGTGCCCATCCTGATATGACCTTAGATGTTGCCAGGACATAACATTCCAACAACCAACAGTCTTCACTACTCTTCACATCGGAAGCTAAAATATTATAACAACCCTCCCCCCCTACCCTTCCCAACAAAGCAAAATACAAAATACACATCAAATTCTACTGGATACAGTGGTCATTAGCAGTCACGTGACATAGTGTACACGCCTGTGGTGCACCGGATGGAGGCATGCCTGTGACCCGCATAACCTGATTTGGGTCAAGCATGGCATATAGGGTGTATACAAGGTTATACTAGTGTAGTAAGTGGAAAATATACTATGCTATGTTGAATCGGTAACTTGCTTCTTGGTATTCGCAAAGACCCAATAATACTAAGACGGCTCACTCCCTATCTCTCCCATGGTAATGTAAATTTTGCAGTGCCACCTTGTGGTGGGTTTGATCAGCCCAGCTGCTGGTTGGTGTTTCACATGTAAATACATAGAATTATATTATACATCAGATAGGTAAGTATGAATACACATCAATATGAAATTGCTATGAACAAATACACATCATCATCAGCATCATCATCAGATTCACCATCATCATACATCTTTCACATTCATATATACAGTTATACATATAATATAGCACCTGTTTAACCAAGAGAACAGCCAGCACACCAAGTAGTGGGTTTGATCATTTTGATTGCACAGTACAGGCTGAGTGAGCCGTCTTAGTATTAGAGGGTCTTTGGTATTCGTTATTACTTTGTGCCAATGGTTGAGATATATATAAAAGTTGCCAATCCATTTACCCTCACATTGTCTCATTGTTATGTGTAGCTGGAACCTATATATATATAATAGTTGACCTACATAATGAACAAGAGGTAGACATGAGAGTGGGTTGGAGTGTATTTTCTATGGCTAGAGGAACAATAAGGCCCTTGCCTAAAAAGAACATTTGTTGGTGGTAAGTGAGTAGGATACTGAGCAGGCGAGCGGCGGCACCACCGTCAGAGCTGAGGGGAGTAGGCCTGAGCAGTAGATGAGTAGTCTGAGGTTCCACCACCCGATTACTAGTGGGTGCATGTTAGAAGCGAGTATAGAATTCCGGGTTATTATACTCGTATAGTTCTTATACAGCATATCTATATGTACATATGCATCTGTCTCTAGGTCACATACACTGGAGTTAGCACAAAGTGGGGTTTTATTGGTTCTGATATATGTTCCCCACCTCAACCACTCCCGCAGTACCCCACACCCCCATGCACCCCCAAACGCTGTCCCACACACCCTATACACACCCACACACCCCAAACAACCCCACATCGCCATACACTGTCCCACATACCCCATACATACCCACACACCCCACACACCCGCACACACTCCACACACATTCACCCACCCCCACACAGGGCCGAAATTAGTTTCCCAGTGGTGAAATTCCATTGGATGAAAGTTGTATCCGATGAAACCAAACCATTATCGAAAGCAAAACACTGGCCTACATTCGATCCTACAAAGCGGAAGTTGGACGCTGCGGTGTTTGGACATTTATTGACACATAGAAGGGACATTTTGTCAATTAAATATAACCTCACACTGCTGCAAGTTATATAAGCAGATGAAAAATTCAGCGGCAAATCCCCATAAACGCCAATCCCAAAATTGAGATTATAAAGATTGAAATCATGCCTTCAAAATTTTTTTTTTTTTTACATTTCTAGTTTTTGTTATTTCAATGCTCCTTAATCATTTCATCACAAGAAAGATGGAATCAGTGAAAATTTAAATTACCTTCAGGTCAAAATCTGTTATTGTAATTATTTTGTTGGATTGGCGTTTACAGGGTTTTGTCCACGAACTCTTCATATATGCTGTCCAGCATTGTCATCTGCACACCAACATAATTATCCTTGTTTTCACTTCAAATACGTCCAAAGGTAGCCTTTTAAATTCAAAGTTACTGGGCACTAAAGTAACGTAGAATATAATACTCAATCTAATCATCATCATCATCGGTCAGGGAAAATAAGTATAGGTAATCAAGCAACTAACCAATTGTAGAATTAACAGAATCACAGAGGGTGGGGAGATGTGGAAGAATGCTTACAAACAGAGAAATAATGCACGCAGTAGATAGATAAACAATAACTGAAAGTAATATGAATAAGCAATGCTTAGGACCGACCCCCCGATATAACTACAGCTAAGTATTTTATGATTGTGTGTGTATTTTTTTACTCCACTTGCAGTGTTCGATTTGAAATTCTAGCAACTCGGGTGACCCGAGTCGCGGTCGTGATAATCGAAAACGGCTGTTGTTTCCGCGGAATAAACTAGTAATATTGCATTTTTGCATCCATGTTTATGCCAAATTTTTCTTTATTTCTCTTCATTTTGAATAAAGTCAAAGTTTTGCACTGCACACATCGGCAAATTCTATGGCTGCGGGCATTTGTTTTGATATATTATTAACCAATGGCTGACCCCAAATACCGTCAATTGGGCCTATGGACTTAATGCCTTGGCATCCTTGCTGCAGAGTAGCTCAGAGGAACACACTGGTCCCGGTGACCTCATCTTACCATTTATGGAAGATCTGTAGCGAGAGACGAGTGTAGTTCTTCCTCAACTCGGCATGCGCTACTCTGCGGCGGAGAATCATTAAGGCGTTTATAGGCAATTATTAACCAATCGCTGTCATCCACCCTCTTTGATCCGTAGCAAAGCTCGACGAACGATTTCTGTTTCCGCTTGCTGGGTTTTGAATTTTCAACACGAGTATACAAATGGTGGCGCCCATACAGGGCTATTTCCATTTCCGGTTGTTGGATTTTGGTGAATTCATTTCCCACCTCTATGAGTACAGTATTGTTTATGCATATATTTACATGTGTTCGTCCATAACCTCACCCCTGGCTGGGTGAGTAATATAAGGGGAACCATGAGACTATTACTGTCTAGCGGCGAGAACAAGTCATTAGTCTTAACCTTTATGGGCAGCATAAATACACCATCACCAAAAAAAACTAATATATCGAGAATATTGATGACTTCTTGCATCATGTTTATTTCTCGTGGGGCACAGGTCATGAAGTAACCCACGTCTTTCTTCACCGCAGAACCATCTGGTGAATGGTTTGAGTAACCAACCATTTTTTAAGTCCATGTTTATACTTATGGGCCTGTCACACTACAACGCTTCTCGCCGGCGACCCGTCAACGTGTGCTGTTTTTGGGCGATAATTAGTGAAATATCGAGACGCGCTGGGGGCGCGTTATGCGCGCGTCGGTACACGTCGGTACATTATGTTTGACGTTGATGGTCGGCGGACAACGTCGGCGCGCGTTATTGGTCGCTGAGTGTTTTGAACATGTCAAAAACCACCAGCGACCGGCAACGCGCGGGAGTAAATGGGTAAGAACGCTAGGAGGACGTTAGGCGCGCGTCGCGCTGCGTTGGACGCGCCGGAATAACGTTATGGGAACGCTAGGCAGACGGCGCGCGCGCGGGCGGGTCGTCTGCACACGTTGCGCCAAATCGTTGCTTTCTTGGTTTACGTCCTACCAACATCTAAGGTAATATGAGCACGTCGCGCCAAACTTTTTTTTTTTTTCCCCAGCGCGTCGACACACGTTGGCCGCGCGCACATGACGCGCCGCGCTGACGCCGATCTTTTCCCCCAAACCGCCGAAAAGTTTGACGTTTCTCGGCGCGCAAGATTTTATTTTCAACGCTGACGGGTCGCCGGGAGAAGCGTCGTAGTGTGACAGGCCCATTATCCATCTCTGCTGCCAATTTCTTCCTAAGCCCTCAAACCCATGGACTCACTCAATTCTATGGCCCTGACCACACTTGCCAGATGCATGTCACAGTTAAAAAGTTCTATCATTTCATCGGAGTTGCCTAACCCCACCACACATCACTGACACGCCCAAATGAGTGCTACGTCAGTCCCAGGACCTAATCTATTCATTTTGTTTAAAACATGATGAACTACAAATCATCGGATTATGAAACTTTTTAATTGGGTCCTTTCCGGAATCTTATAATATATCATTTCTGGTGTAGGGCGGGTGGGTGGAAAATTACTCACAAACAACTTCGGATAACAGCAAGATTGCAGAGCAGGTGGAGTGCTGGCGAAATTTTGGGAGCAGATCACACCAGGTGGCGTGCAGATAAGGCAATGTCGGTGGCTATTAATTATGTATGTTGCTAGGCAACGTGGACAATGATTACCGGTATTAATGTAGACGTTATCTGGTTATTATCTCTATCCACACACACAAAATCTATTACCTGAGGTATTGGAGTTTTACATCCTGGCAACATCTAAGGTCATGTCAGGACAGGTACCGACTTGTGACAGTGCGCACTCATGGGGACTTTATAGTACTGCCCCACTGGGAAATCAGGCAGCCGGCACCATAACCCTGATATCCCACTCAGTCACATTATCCTGACACTGATCTAACCAGTCCTTGCCCTATCCTATTAATACTAAGTGCCAGGCTAGGAAGTGACAAGTATCAAATTTATAAGCCATTGGTTTGACTCGACTGGGACCCGAAGTCCCAATCTCCCGCACACGAGGCCTGCGCTCTACCGATTCGGCCACCACACCCAGTCAATCTATTACCTGAGTGTAAAGAACTACGTGGCTTCTCAAAACTTTGCATTCTCCCACTATGTGATTGCGGCATTACATCCAGGCATCTTTTGTTGGTATATCAGGATGGTTCAGGAGTATTGACCAGCTCGTGACCATGGGAATGAACACCTGACCGCTTTATATTGTTATATCATTGGAATACCATGACCACCACCTGTGCTGGGTGCCTGGCCATGCTGGCATACAAGGAAATGAACGAGCTGATCGGGCTGCGAAGAAGGCCCTGAACTGTGATCTTGAACCGTGTCTGATCCAAGTGGTCCTTAGCCGCTGCCGTATTGGCCACTTCTGGCTTACACATGATTTTCTGCTCAAGGGGGAACCTCCCCCTGAATGTATTGGGTGTCAGTCCCCGGTGACACTCAAATACATTTGACTAAGTTGCGTTGATTTCTTGGCCCTGCGCCAACAGTTCTACACTGCAGACACTATGCATGACATTTTAACTAAGGTAAAACAGGAAAACATTTGAGCCTTTTTGAGGGCAGCTGGACTGTACCACCTCATATAGTTTACAAAATAGATTCTATCAATTATTAATAAAACTTTACTTTTTCTATGGGAATTTGTTTCGCTTGACCACAAATATATGATTATGAGCTTTCTAATTTAATGAGTGTCTATTGGCACATAATTGATTGTCTGCCTTTACATGTAAAAGCGATGGTTTGAACAAAAAGCAAACATTTCTCGCCGTGAATATGGCCCATGCTGCCGACACGGCGAAAAGCAACCATCAATCAATCAATCAACCATGACTACCAGCACCATCGTCCAATATCCTCCTGCATGACCTATTAAGGGCTTGTAGCATTGGTTTGAATGTCAACCTGATTGACGTCAAAAGTCTTAGACATTTCCCTGTAATAGTCTGTGCATATAAATGCTTATATATGTACTATATAATTTATTATCTGGATATAAATAACGACAGCCCCTTAATCTTTCTCTCTAACCACCTTAACTTCCATGTTATTCACTGTGGAGCGGGCATTCTCTCCTCCCCGCCTCCTCTACACCGTGAGCCAACTGTCACTTAGATAAAAGATTCACCCGGTACTTGTAGTACACGGGTGAAGATCAGCCTTATATAAATACGGGCGAAAATAGCGTTAGTATGGAACATCACGTAGAAACTGTGGCTCCAGTATCAAATGGCTACCCATGTAGGCACAGATTTGGTGAAATGGGAGAGAATGCAAAAAGACAAGATGGCGGCTGCAGAACGCCGTCGATTTCACTTTTAAATCTTATTAAACTAGATGTTATATTATATTTTTCAACTCAAAAGTAGCGGGCTAATAATAAAACAGATGTAAAGAATAATTGTTGCTTCTTAGTTTGTGAAATTAGGCTCTCAATTCCTTGACCCGTTTTTTCGCCAGCTTTTACATAAGGTTGGTATGCACCCCTCCTGTGGCTAGTGCAGCAGTACGGGGTGAATCTTGTATCTAACTGTCACTGTGCTCACTTTCAATATAAATAGATAACCTAGGCAGCTAGGGGGCACTCCACCAAGGCGCATATGGAGAAATAATAATAAATGAGTGTTCCCCTAGCATTTATGGACAGGATAATCACTTATCAATGTATACAAAGGCAGAGCGGCTCATCTTGATTATTGTGTCATTTATTACTGCCCAGTAAATTATTCGTGTGTACAACAGCATTTATATTCATATAATGCGTTTTACATCACATGTATACATACACATACATATATATATATATACAAATATATAAGTATATATATACACGCATATATTTGCATATATATGCATATTTAAATATACAACCTTACTTTCAACTCGCTCCCTCACGCCTCATGCCGCACCCCTCACAGGCTGTTCACCGAGACCGTTCAACACAACCGTTCACCACGACCCATCACCACACTATGCCGGCACGGAAATCATCAAGACACGCCGCCGCCACACCTGCGGCACCGGCGACAACCAATGAACGCACACCACACGCAAGAGGACGGCCCCACTCTGTTGTCACCAAACCCAAAACAGCGTCCCGTGACGATAGTGACGACGAAATGTCTGCAGTGGCGCAGATATCGCTCCACAGGCAGTCAGTGAGTGACTCCATACAATACAGCAACAGGCCGAACTTGCCGAAACAGTCACCAACAGGCTACACGCACTTGAAACAGCAGGTACAAGCAAGCACATGAGGAGCAGCTCACCAAACGATAAAACGCCCAAGAAAAGGAGACGACGTGCCACCCACGACTCCTCAGGATCCAGCCCATCGCCATGTGGCCGTTCACCACGACACCGCTCACCCCGAAAAAGATCACCGCGGCCAACCCCACGCAGCCACCGGCACAAAAAGGATGACCACGACGAACAAGAATGGAGGAGACAAAGGAGGTCCCGACACGCGCCGAGAACACCGACCACATCCTCCACCGATGACGACGACCAACGAGATGTGGTCGACGCCATCATAGGAGCCAACAAGAACGACGGACGAACAAGCAGCCGAGGTAAGGCTCAACTCCTCCCCCACACCTATGTCATAAGGGAGGAAAAGAAAGGGAAGGTAGGGCCAGGCGAGAGCACGTGGCACGAGTACTTCGCGGCACTCGCACAGATGAGGAAGGACCCCAGGGTGCCACACTCCTGGACCTAGCCCATATTAGACCACCAGGACGACATCTTTGAGATGGCGGCCGACTGGAGGTGGGACACGTGCCTCGCCTGGTCAGAGAAAGTGTTTGGCATGGTGGACGACGGATGTCTACCAAAAGCCTGGAAAGACGAACAAGCCATCAAAGACTTCCAACGTGCAGCATACCTGGCCGGCATCCAAAGTGAAGAGAAAAATCGGTCGGCATGTGCCGCCCAGAACAAGAGCGACAAACACCAGACAGCACCGATAAACACCCCCTACAAAAGGCCAGAATTCAACCACGACACTGACGGCAGACCCTGACACAGATGGAATTGGGGAACGGATTGCGGCCATTCCACCTCCCACGGCACAAGCAGCGACCGCCGTGCCCACGTGCGTGGGTGGGGCGCTAATAAATACAAAAAGGCGAACCCGCACAAAGAACAAGACTGCAATAATAAGCGACGGCAAACAGAATGGAAGGCGGCGGCACCCGAGACGGATGACCAAAGGACGGATTTTCATTGAATGGCCCCGGCCAGGCCAAAGAAAGTGCCGAAAACGACACACCTTGGAGCGACACACACCAAACACCCCTCCAGCAACCGGTCTTAAGACTCATATCCGCAACACAAAAATTCCACAGAACAATCCAACCCTGCAGCGCGGTAAAACACAAAGACGTGGAGGCAGACGCACCACCCGACACCATAAACAACCCAGTCGCACCAAACCCAACTGCCACCATGGACCACGTGGGAACGGACACGTCAACCGACCCTCCACCCACCCACCAACCCGCCCTAAGACTCATATCGGCACGACGACCACGCCAAAGAGCAATCGAACCCTGGTGCGCGGAAAACCGGCAACACGTGGAGGCAGACGCGTCACCCGACACGACAAACAACATTCCCGCCAGACGCGAGAGCAGCTCACCACTGGTTTCAAAACCAACCGCCACACAAAGCCACGTGGGGTCAGACGCGTCACACGACTCTCCAACCGTTTCCCCCAACCACGGCAGCGACACATTATCAAATCCAGATAACCGCCCGCGGCACGCCGCCGCCGACAGAACATCAGTCCACACACGCACCGCCGCCGCCACTAACGACCCCCGTAACGACCATTACGGGGCTCGCCTACCCGACACCACAGACCCGGCGACCGATAACCAGCACCCGAACATCACAGACGGTAACCACCACACGACTCCACCCACAACCCGAACAGCCTGGGTAGGAGGAGACACCATGGAGCACATTCACCACTGCCTACTGCCGGCCTTCAGCCCCACCGCCTCCCATGCCTGCCGACAAGACACCAGCACATACACCCACCGCCCCCACAGACAGCACCGACCAAACCTCCCCACCATCAACCCGAACACCTCGAGTAGGAGGAACCGGATGCGCCGGCCCAGCCACCCCACCCAACACACCGACACACACCGGCACGCCCTCCACAACCGACGATAGCCACCGGCACCGGCATGGACCCGCCACAACCGCCACCACCGACGTCATCACATGACAACACCTGACTTGATACACAGTCGCATGCGTCCAACCTTTCGCCCACACACGCACAAACGAACACAGGACCGACCCCGCCATAGACGACGCCAAACCGCCAGATGCACTCCTAACCTACCAACAACGTGTGCATGCGTCCGAAGACATTGACAACATGATGGACGACTGTGGCAGCGCCAACCCCCCTCCATACAATCCACCTCACACCCCGCTATCATACAAGACAACACTAGACAAGATCTGGCCCATATCAGCACCCACGGCCTGGGCGAACCAAATATACCAATATATATACAACCAAGTCAGGGAGACCGCACTACCAAACCACGTCGTGGCACGCATCCCGGTCCCATCGGGGCTGAGGATCGACCGCTGGAGGGACCTGCTCGCCGCGTACCATGACACAGAGCTCCTCGACTTCCTAAATTTGGATGGCCAGTCGACTACACCTCAAAAGCGAACCACCGTGAGGACCCCCAGAACCTCCAGTGGATTAAAAAATACGTCGATGAAGAGACCTCACGAGGCGCCCTCCTTGGCCCATTCACCCACCCACCCTTCCTCCCCTGGGCACAGACGAGCCCTATGATGACCCGCGCAAAAAAGAACACTGCTGAGCGCCGGGTCATCGTCGACCTCAGCTTCCCCAGAGGGGCCAGCATGAACTCAGGGATAAGGAAATGCCACTACCAAGGTCGCCCCGTCACCTACACTCTCCCAAACATCTTCTGACCTCCTCGCCGTAGTTGGCTTCTTCCGCCGGGCCGGCCCGAAGACCAAGGTCCTCACCTCGGCCCTCCTCCTCGGATACTTCTCCCTCCTATGACAAGGGAACCTGCTCGTCACGGGACGACCCGACGATCCGGGACACACCCTGAGGCATGAAGAGGTAACGGACCACACCACGCACCTAACCGTCATTGTCCGATCCACGAAGACGTCCTGGTCACGATCCGACCACTTCACAATAATCCCAACCTTCATCTGCTGCCCGTACGAGCCTGGAGGCAGTACTTGATCGCCACTACACCCTACCCACTCGACCCTGCATTCATGACCCGGGAGGGATCCCCACTGACGGTCAAAACACTCACTACCGCCCTACGCGCCGCACTACAACACTCGCGGTGTCCCAACCCAACTAGATACACCCTCCACAGCCTCCGACGAGGTGCCGCACAGGCATGTGCTGCGGCCGGAGCGCCGCTCAAGGACGTCACTGACCTTGGCCATTGGTGATCGTCCGCCGTGCACTCATACGTCCCGCCCCAGGCCTTCACGGTCGCGACCCGGCCACTCTCAACACTATTTGGTTCAGGCCCGGGTCACTTAAGACTCTAATGACACACATGACTTTGCCTCGATCTGACACTTGACCTCATTAAGATATTACTACATTGCCTTAACTTGACATATACCACTTAATTATGATCTGCTTACCTCTACCATTTACTTGTCATTCGCTACTTCAATTGACTCTTACAGTACTCACTGTTCTTTTTTAAATAAATTTGCCATACTATGTAGTCTGCCTCCTGTCCTGAATTATTAGGATAGGGCAAGGACTGGTTGGCTCAGTGTCAGGATAATGTGACTGAGTGGGATATCAGGTCATGGAGCTGGTGGCCTGGTCTCCCAGTGGGGCAGCACTATAAAGTCACCATGAGTGGGCACTGTCACAAGTCGGTACCCGTCCTGATATGAGCTAGGGTGTTGCTAGGACGTAAACCAACAACAAACAAGCAACACGTGCTATATTTACACATACTTCACACTCTATATATATAGTGCACAGAATAGGGGCACACAAATATATATATATAGATATACATCTATATGTGTGTGCCCCTATACTCGGCTCACCAACAATGACTACATTTCACACCTGCACCTAAACAGGTGGCTGTTCGTCGGTTTCTCTATCAAATCTACCAACATTAACTGGACCCCGTTTCCGTAAGCTTAAGCAAGCTCAATACTCGCCATTTAATCGGAAAATGTTATATCTACATGTACATGTATATTCATTAATATAAATACCTGCGCTTAGACACATATATATGTAGAAATATACACATATATAAATGCTCATAATGTTTCTATATTATTTGTCCTATGTGTATATGATTTCTACCGATAAAGATATTGCATATATATATATATGTACTATATAATTCATTATGTGGATATAAATAACGGCAGCCCCTTAAATGTTTCCTCCCATTACCATCTTCTTCCATGTTTTTTGCTGCGGAGCGGGTCATTCTCTACTCCCCCCGCCACCTATACCATGAGCCAACTGTCACTCTGCTCACTTTAAAACTATATATGTCGCTTACTTATGCATGCGTATATATATGTATGCATACAAAACCAGAGACTTTGGGGTTATTGGGGCCAGCGAAGTGTGACCATGCACCAGCACTTGCACCCGGCTACGTTTCGCAAGAAGTCGGACCCGGCCGGGTATAGATGTTGGCAGCAAGTAGTATGTATGTATACACTTGTGTTGTTTTTGGTACATTAGTTGATTAAGCTAAGAAGAAAAATGAAAAGAAGAATAACAATTATTACAGTTTGTCTTAATCTTGCTAATTCTGTTTCCAGCTGTTCCCATATATACCTGTTACTGTGTCTTGATAGTGCGCTCACATCTCAGGCAAGGATCCACAGAGACACTGATAGATTTTCTTTTTTTTGGTGGTAAATATGTTGATTCTGCTGAATAAGTCTTTTGTCAGTGCCGATTGGTGTAATGGTTAGTGCACAAACCACGAATACACTTACACTTATCCTCTTCTGCTTAAGAAATTAGGCATCAATGCCTGTTAGCAGGTTTGGCCCGTCTAAGTGGGACCTAGTGAAATTATAGTTTTCGTGCAGCGAGCGCTGACTGTAGCGGTAATTTACCCAGTGCTTATCGAGGCGTCCTTTGAAAGAGTTAAAGCTTGGGGCGTTCACTACATCAGCTGGTAGTCTGTTCGAAGTGTTCCCGGCTCTTTCAGTGAGGAAATTTTGACGAACTCGCTTGTTAGTCCTGGGTTTGATGATCTTATTATGCCCTCTGGTTATCATACCATGTATTGGCTCGAGTATGATGTACCGGTTTTTGACTGTATATGTCAAATATATATATAATACAAGAGAGATAGGTTCTACTCCTTGTCTAGGAGCAACATTTCCCATTTTAAATACACATCAGAATAACTATATTAACCTGTAATGTACTTTCCTAAATAAATATACACTTGGTATTAATACGGTGGACAATGGACGACCCATCTGGGCTAATGGAATTGTTTCCTCTGTGAATAAAGCTATAAAGCTAAGATTCCTTCTACGTGGTATGCGGCATGCGGTATGCGGTATGCGAACGGGAGGATTCCTTCTATGTGGTATGCGGCATGCGGCACACGACTGGCTATATTTAAAAAATAAAAATAAACAAGTATACTCCATACTGCACTGTATATGGCCTAATATGGCATTTATATCTATGTAACTCTTGGTACGTCACATGGAGGTTCCTACCTTTATAATTACCAAATTCCCCGTCCTGATATGACCTTAGATGTTGCTAGGACGTAAAACAACAACAAACAAACAAACAATTACCAAATTATAGATAAGTATTCATATTTATGTGGCTCTGGTAGCAGTTTTACGAACCCGTAACCCAACCACCACCACTACCATATGTTTCCCCTCTGCACCCTTGTGGGTGTCCATTCCGTAATGCTCAGTCGCCTCTCCTCGTCTAAACCTAATGGACAAGTGTGAATGACGTTTCTATTCGCACACCGCGAGCCGCATGCCACATGCCGCACCGATCGCTACAGGGACCGATCGAGTTGTCGCATTTGCATTTGCATTTGCATTCGCATACCGCATGTAAGGGATGTAGTCCATTGAGTTCAAGGTGTTTCGATTTTTTGTCGCATTCGCATTCGCATACCGCATGTAAGGGATGTAGTCCATTGACTTCAAGGTGTTTCGATTTTTTTTTGCATTCGCATTCGCATACCGCATGCCGCATACCACCTGTAAGGAATCTTAGCTTTAGTATTACATTCCCTCCCTCCTTCTCCCCCCCCCCCCCAACAAAAAAAAACACCCCAAACAAACATGAAAAACTTACAACACAATAACAATAGACGTGGTCAGCTGAAAATTATGTTTGCATCAACTTCATTTTGGTGTCGCTGTCTATAGTTGCCCCCCCCCCCCCCCTACACACACCACATGCCAAGCTCCCACCACCACCCTCCCTACGCGGGATCTCCTGGGGGTTGGGGGGTGGGGGGTGGGGGGTTGCATGGGCGTGCAGCCTACACTAGTTGGCCGGGCTCCTCCGTTGGGGTGAACACAGAACAGGCGGTGATGAGACTCCGCTACCAGTTGGAGGTTTACCACGACGTAAAGCACACACGCACAGACGGGTGACGGACTGACGGACGGACGGACGGACTGAAGTAACGCGTGGAATTGTGTCCTGTTCATCATCAACGCAATGTGCGGAAACTACTGAGACTACTACAGGTATGTTACTCCAGAGATCCCAATGTACCAACATAATGAGCAACCCAGAAAGAATTCCTCCAGTGTGTGTGGCGCGAGGGGGGGGGGGGCACCACCCACCAATTACCCCGAGAGCTGTTGGGGGGGGGGGGGGAGGTGGAACTCCACCGATGCGCCAAAGGAGGAATACATGTTTCCCTTGCATTTATACTTGTATAATGCGTTATGCATCACATAAATATGCATATATAGAAATATGGATGGATACATGCATATATGTATATACACAAACACACACATATATATATATATTTATATATATATATATATAGGACACGATGGCTGAATCGGTAGAGCACCGACTTCCCAGGCGGGAGTTCAGAGTTCAATTCCCGCTTGAATCAAACCAACAACTTACAACATTGATACTTGTCGCCTGCTAGCTTCTTTTTTTGCTTGAAGATTTATACTGCCTATTATGGATAAGTCTGAATGGACTTGTTTTCACCATTAGATAGTTTTCACCATTAGACAGTTTGTCAATAGAAAGCCCGAGCCTACACTTTTTCCGACTCAAGGGATTTTTAACCTCCCACACCACATAGACATGGTATGAGAGCAACTGCTCTTTGATGACTCTGTAAGTTAGACACATCGGTGGAAATCCAAATTGGCAGAGGTGGGGGCATGGGGAGCCGAACCACCGACCTTCAGATTAGGAGTATGACCTAGAAAAAAGTCAGACACTCTAACCACTAAGTTACTTAGCTAAGTGTCAGAATAATATGACTGAATGGGATATCGGGTCATGGTGGTGGCTGCCTGATTTTCCAGTGGTGCAGCACTATAAAGTTACCATGAGTGCGCACAGTCACAAGTCGGTACCCGTCCTGATATAGCACTCAAAAGAATTAACCAATCAACCATATACATGTATGCATTTCTTGCTCTTGTCTCTCAGTCTGCTGGGCTGCATATGCGACAATACCAGTACCCTTCTTTTCTTTAGGTATTTTCCAATCAGCCTAGCTACATGCAAATTCAATGGTCAACCTTACTAGATAGACAATCTCATTGGTCAACCTCACCTGTCGATCTAGAGTGTGGGAGGTGGGAGGGGTGTGGTGACCCACACCCACCCCACCTGCCACCTCCTGCTGACCAACCCAGCATGCATTGTCATCTCGCACAGTGTGCTGGGACACATGTAATGTTATTTCACACATCCAGTTCCTTGGCATATTTCTAACCTCTCACACCCTCTCTCCTGTGTATCCACACCTGTGCTGGTGTTTGGCTTATACCTGCCCTTCAGACGGCTTATCTAAACACTCTATCAGCATGAACACTCCCAGGCTCTAAATAGCTTGGTTTTCATAATCGTTGAGACCTGTCCACATTGGCTTTTATTTGTTTGGGAAAGTCTAGACTACACAAGTATATATGTTTTTGCCGGTAGTAGTATCTACATACCCTTTAGAATGCGCATACCATCATATACAAGTCCAGGTAAGCAGATATATTTAAACACACCTATACATTCTTATTCCCGAGTTATTATCTCCAGTGGTGTTATTTGATGCATAACCTTCTGGACATTTTGACATTAATTACACTCATAGATGACATACATTAGTGTACATTAGTTTGAATATTATTAATATGGCTTATAACAATGATTGACTGATGTAGATATCACTAGGATGGTTTGATATAATGATTTGATCACTATTAGAATGGTAGTATAACTATGCTTCAGTTACTTAGATATTATTACAATGGTTTTTATATTGGTGTCGCGAAAAATGATTTTTTTTTAAAGGAAATTATTTACTGTTATTTTATTTGTGATACCCTCCAATAGCCGATATTTACTTGGTGTGCTGGGGGGGGTCATTAAACAAACACATGTATTTGTGATACGGACCCGACAAGTCGGAATATCTTACAGCATGATCTCCCGCACGCTCGGCATTACTAGGATAGGGACAGACATAGTGGAAATGAGGAAAATCAATTGTCTGCGATTGGAATGTCTCCTGTTTAACCAACGAATGTTAGAAAAAAAACCATTTAAAACAAACCGACTAAAATAAGATTACTGTTTAAGAATATGATAAATACAGAGAGATTTAATTTATATATGTGCTTATTTATTTAAGACATTGTGGTTGCTGGCTGCACTAAGGCATTCCAGGGGAGAACATTTAAAAAAAACATATATATGTACATATATATATATACATATGTGTGTATTTAAATGGGGGAAGCGGGGGACGTAGCTCAGGTGGTAGAGTGTACACATGTGAAGGTGTGGATCACCTGATCGATCCTGCTCAGTGGACACATTTGCAGTTTGGGCTATTTTCCGTTCGAACCAGTGGTTCATCAAAGGCTGTGTGGTATATGCTGTCCTGTCTGTGGGAAAGTGCATATAAAAGACCCCTTGCTGCTTCTCAGAAAGAGTAGCCTATGTGGTGGCAGCATGTTTCCCACAAATAAATATGTCAGAATGACCATATGGTTGACGTCCAATAGCCGATGATAAAAAATCAATGCGCTCTAGAGGCGTTGTTAAATCAAACAAGCTTTCCTTTCTTATGTGCGAAGTCTAACTGGCCATAACTAGCTTAGTTTACCTCCTTTAGGTCAAAGATGGTGAGATATGCACCAAGTATGTAGTATATACTGTACCACAACCCTACCGCACCACCCCAACGCCACAGGCGAAGGGAAATGAAAGGGATTGGTCACCTATTAACAGAATTACACCTGTGTTCATGTGACCAATCCTCTCGACTAGGGCAGGGTGTTTAAGGGCTTGCAACGTAGGCCTATACATCGGGGTCGGTCTATGACAAAGCAACTGTGTGTGGGTGTGTGGGTGTGGGGGGGGGTGCAGGACTAAATCTGAGTTTGTGTCCTTTGTGATGGTTCAGAACCAGCCTCACTGCAGATATATAGTAAAAGGTGAACACTTTTGAATCACTCCGGACGCTGCGGTTGAATCGGTAAAGCGCAAGCTTCCCGTGCGGAAGGTCGGGAGTTCGGTTCCCACTCCAGTCAAACCAGTGACTTACGAAATGGACGAGGTTATTCGTTGAATGATTATTATTCGCAGAGCTGCATAGGATTTGGTGCACTACTTATACTATAGCAAAATCCTCCATGGAAAATTAATGCATGAGTAGCTTACATTATGAATGCTATATTTGCTCAAAACTAATGCACGGGTTAATTAAATGTGAATTGTAAAGTCTACTAGGTGATGAACATGAAATGTGTCACATTTGTACAAGTGTTGAACTTTGTAATGTGAGTAACAACATCATAACGGGAGTAATGATCCAAGTGATGCCATTTTATCACGTAAAGCTTATTTCCCATTCCAATTTATTTTTAAATAGCTGTCAATAAAATAATTATTAGAAATTACATAAATTTATATAAATTATGATATAGTTCTGTTAATGTGACATTTTATATCCGTCACCTACAAAACATTGGAATTGTTGTTGCCTAATGGTGTCCTTGGAGACATCATGGTGATGGTTGTCACCAAGTGTCTTGATGGCCAGCTTTGACCTTGTTGCGGCTCTGCAAATTACAGCATTGGTCGTCATGCTTGCATTGCGTTTGATTCGCAGTGAAGGAGGAGTACCCCCCCCCCCCCTCTCTCGCCATTACCGCTCTTACTCTGTCCGTGTCTATGGCTCGCTGGATGGTCACCATAGGGCAGATATACACGGTCCTCATTTCTCTTTCCTAGATTCTGCCCATTTCGATTTCTCCCAGGCACACTTCTTCCCCTGACCAGGGTTGTGTTCTTGGGTGGGGCCATTGACCTATTACGATTTCTCTGTCTGGTTCTTGTTGCTGGAACGACCGCTGCTCCCACCTTTGCCCGCCTTCCTCAAACCCCTTCTGACCGGATTCAAGTGCTACACTACACTACACACACCTACAGCTCTACTACATACCGGCACGGAGAGATCTGCTGCCACCGGCGCCCCGTCGTCACTACGTCGTGAAGGATGTCCCCAGCCTTCACAACACTCCCTCTACGAAGACAAGTCTTCAACCAAAGATTGGGCCGATTTATCGGAGCCTCTCTACCCAATGTTGCAGTTCTGCAACCTGTAACCGTCGTAAGGTTATGAACACCCCAAGTCGTTCCCTCTCCACTCCACCTCCTCGCCCTGCCAGACACACTACGCGACCAATTTTGCGATTGCGGGTCCCTTCCCACTAAACAAAAATCGTCTAGATAGTTTATACAGTCCTGGTAGCCATCCCTCACCAGGCATCTGACAACAAAGTCACTAATTTTGGAGAAAACAAAAGGGCTGCTGCTCAGCCCCATACACAACCTGTTGTCTCTCATGGACACCATGCCAGAGCCGAAATTCCTTGTCTCACTCTCGAGTCTGGGTGTGTATTTACAGCACAGTATCCATTGCTAATGTCAACAGTTGCCAGGACATCGTTTTGCTGCAAACAGTCAGTGACACTGTCCACTGAATGGTAGCTGAATATATTACGACAGGACCATGTGTGATCATTCACGCAGTCCCCTTCCGGACTTGAGCAGTCCACTATAGCTCGGAAATCATCATGCCCTTTTGGCACACTCCCTAGGGCATGAGAACACACACACTTCTCGTCCACCACTGGCAAAAAGCCCCTGCTCTATCTCTAACTCTAACCGTGCTCTCATTGCCTCACCTATCGGCTGCCTGGTAATGGCTGGCACCTTACCAAGCCTACCATATCTTGTTGAATGATATATTGTTATGCTATAGTTTGGTACCTTGCCTTCAATCATCTTCCTTGTGTATATACTTCAATATATCTCATAGCAACATTCAATGGAGTACACCCCAAGGACTTTATTCTGTCCCAGCGATCCACTCTTGACATTGATGTGATTCATATCCTTGACGGTTACAGGCTGCAGAACTGCAGCAATAGAAAACGGTCCCAATAAATCAGTCTGTTTTTTGGATGAAGAGTAAACTTCAAAGAGGGTGGTTGTAGAAGCAGGGGGTTCTTTACAACAATAATGACAAATCATTGGAGAGGCACCAATTCTCTCAGGTCCGATTGTAGCGGTGCACTCATGTCTAGTCACCGTTGGGTTAGGAGGAAGGGAGGGGGAAAGGTGGGATCTGCAGCAAGAGGAAACCGAAACAGTGAAAAAGGAAAATGGCCCCACCCAAGCAAACAACTCCCTTGATCAGGGGGAGGAGTAAGCCTGGGAGAAAAAAAATACAGGGTAGTATAGAGGAAAGAGAAATGAGGTGAATTGAGTCATAGGGCCATGCCTCCTTGGCCTGTGGTGACCAGTCGGCGAGCCGGAAACACAGATGGAGTAGGAGGTAGAAGGTGAAATGGTGGCCGGCTCCCCATGCAACCAGACGGGATGGCCGAATGAGTTAGAGCGCCCGTCTCCCGTGCTGGTAGATCGTGGGGTCGTGGGTTCGAACCCTGGTCGAGTCAAACCAATGACATTAAAAATTGATACTTGTCGCTTCCTAGCCAGGTGCTCGGCATTATTAGGACAGGGCAAGGACTGGTGTGCTCAGTGTCAGGATAATGTGACTGAGTGGGATACCAGGTCATGGTGCTGGCGGCCTGGTTTCCCAGTGGGACAGCACTATAAAGTTGCCAAGAGTGCGCACTATCACAAGTCGGTACCCGTCCTGATAATACCTTAGATGTTGCTAGGATGTAAAACAACAACAAACAAACAAACCCCATGCAAGAACTCTTTTTAGACATCTATCAAGGACCAGCAGCGTAGAGGCGATGGAAGAGGTGTGGACGAGGTGGAAGCCGGACACCAAGTGCGAGTGATCCAGGCTCTTTGTATTTTGGATCCAGTCTCTTGGTATATTTTATGTATGATGCAAAGCTGCATTGCAGTGACTCTAGACGACTAGATAAAATAACCAGTCCTACCCACAGTAGGGGTGAATGGCAACCATGTCTAACTCTGAGCAAAAAGAGTAAATTCTGTACTCCAAAAAGTACTGGTCTATGACAGATAGCCTACATATTTGAACAATATTTAGCAGTTCATGTGGTCATGTTCACAACCCAGCTTCCTGACACTTTGTTCTTAGTATTGTTTAGCAGTGCTAACATGAGCCTGAATTTAGTAAGTCTTTGACTAGACTTGGCCAGAGGTTGTGTTGTTGTCTCTCTGCAGGGACCTTACTGTGAGGCCTTTATATTGATATGTGACTCCAACAAAATACCAGTTGAGTTGCTTACTCCACCTTTCTCAATGATCTGCAACATCCTCCCCTTTCAGCTTGAGATATCCTGGTGGTTCTTTGCTTATAATCAAGTTTTTACTCCTGGCAGCATATGTTGATATGTGACTCCAACAAGCAACTCAGTAGAAGTGGTTTATTAGGTCAGCTCCACTCGCTAGGATGTAAACATTCAGGTGGCACTACACTAAGTATTCAGACAGCCTTCCGGTATCAAACCCCAAATTGGTTGTTGGAGTTTTACGTCCTGGCAACATCTAAGGTCATATGATATGAGGAGGGTGTAACTAAGTATTATACATATGATTTCAGGAGTACGAAGTAGGCTATAGTGAGGTCCACTAACGTCCCAAAGTGTTTTTTATTCCTCATATTATTTGGATCTCAATAAAAACAAGACGATAAGTGTCTGGTTGAGAACAATGACTCTGGCTGGCCAAACACTATCAGCCTACCGATTTATAAATTTTGGGACCGATAGTCAGTGACACGCACACACAAAGGCTGCTTGCAAGGGGTTTGCCTGCATGGGAGCAACCAAACGTACCCAGGCAACTTCTTGTCAATGCCGATGTAGTCCTAATTACAAATGCCACTAGTGCTACACACTGAACAAAGGCACAACACTATAGATGAAGCAGTACAAGAAAATGCAGTTCAATGCATTGATCGGAATGATGGATAGAGAATGAAATAAGAGAATAAGAAAGTATAGGGTTTAATTAATTGATCCTCCCCCCCCCCCCCACACAAGGAACGAATGTGTTCTATCCAGTCAGTCAACTCAAGCCAACCCAATCCGATCGGAGTGTGAGGGGGTGGAGGCGGGGAACTAGCTCTGTGAATACTACCCGATGACTCCCCCCCCCCCCCCCCCCCCTTGCCGAACGATGCCCCTGATACTATTGTAAGAGGCCATTCTCGGTAATGCAACCACTCTGATGCTAAATTGCCATGCTATATTACACCGCATATAGCACGGTTCTATGGGTGGTGTCTGGTGATTCCAGTCGGTGATAACTAAAACCTCTCTATCAGAGGGACACAAAATCACGATGGAATAACAGAATATGTGAGACAGACGACATCAGCCATTTGCAGTCAGAAACTGAGGCTATATAATAATTGAATGACACGAGACCAGAGTAGTATACATATATTGCATTGATTTTGTACATTAAGGTTACAAAAAGCATTGTGATGTTAAGAGAGTCGAAGGCTCCCAGACGTTCAACCCCTACCATTGTCACTTTTGTTTAGCTGGGGTGACTGGGATGGTATATTTTGGAAGGCTGGAGTATATATCTTGGCGATTCAAGCACTCGGGATGAAGTGAATTTGAAAAAGTCTAATTCAACGGTATGTGATTCAGAAGATTCACACTAGGTGGTGTGTTGCTCAGCAGCCGTCAATTAGTTAGGCTAAATATCGATAGGTGGCGCCAAGAATAGCATTGTTAGTTATGTAAGGCTACTGGTTCCACACGTTTTACACCCTGCCAGTTAAAGCTGCATAGTCTAATGAATTATCAAATTTTCAAAATAACCAAGTATCTAGATTTGATTTTATATATCTAACTTAGATACTGCTGTGCTTATTAAGCATTTGTTTCTGTGTAGCAGGCAATACTGAGTCAATTTAACAGAACCTGTTACTGCAGAAGTCTATGGTGTCAGAGTTTTGGCAAGCTTGCCAAAACTAATGTTCCATGTTTGCACTGAAAATATCTCAAAGTTTACCATTTAAAATATAAGTAACTTTGAACTAATGTAAAGTAGATACTAGTGATCGATCTAATATATTTATCTCAGAAAAAATACAGAAATTCAAAACCATCGGAGTATGCAACTTTAAGCCAGTGACATCTATCGGCAGAATCCAGAACAACTCTATTCGGGTACTTTCCCCTTAACTGGCACACAATCTGGAACCACTCTACAACTGCTCCATTCGGGTCATCATCATCATGCTGTCGGTCGCGATGCGACAAAGACTGCTTTCTTTATTTGACTGCCACTCTCCATTTAGCTCTCTGCTGTGAGAGTGATGTCCATGAGTCGGTCTTAATGTTTCATTTCATGAAAGCTGCCTGCAAAAGTGTTGAAGTGCTGCTGGCTTTTGCAAGTTACCAGCGGCACTCTCTCGGGGAGCAAATAGAGGTTTCACACCGGCAAGAACATGTCAAGACAGGCGCAAAACTATTTGTCCCTGCAGTGGCTGGTCGGGAGATGTTGGGAGTTCCATACATCAACCGCCTTTAATGCTGCCACAGTGACATGGTTTGCTGTTTAGGGTTTGCTCCCTTAGCCTTCGGTTCTGTCAAGAACCTGTACCACAAGGCAGTGGTTTACAACTCTGCAAGGCAGGGGCATTAAACTCCCTGAGGTATTGCTATACCTGCAATACCTGCATACCTGGATGTTCTATTCGGGTACTTTCCCCATAACTGACAACATGGACAATGACCTATATATCTGTCATGGACGGTGCTTTATACCAAATTTGAAACATTGTGCCTAGAGTGGGAATCGAACTTAGACGTCTGCTATTCCGAGGCTAACGTCTTACCCATTAAATCAAATAGGTTTCCTAATGCAAACAACCTTCCCATGTCAAGTAATGAATGTGGGATTTCACATGGGGCAGTTAAGGCACCTCACTATACTCGTACCCCTGGAATTGTAAGTCTAATGTGATAGTTATGCAAATATTATTCATGTATGTAATTCTCTCGCTTTATTATTTTTCTATTATCTGTATCTACACCTGTAACCTCCTTTTGATATCTTCTTGGGTAGTTCGGTGATTGGAGGTTGGGTGCAGTCTGGAGAGCTGGAGGTCTTCCCTCAAGCAGCACTCCTAATTCCCCTCCGGCCCTCCAGGTGACGCCTCACCACCTACCATCTACCTATTTTGCCTCCAATTTTGCTCAATACATGTAACGGTAGGTCTTTAGGGCTAGCCATGATATTAGGCTCAATCCATTACCTCTGTCATGTCTTCTAATTCGTTAAACCAGACGGGATGGCCCAATGAGTAAAGCGTCCGTCTCCTGTTTTGGGAGATCGGGAGATCCGAACCCATGAGTTCATGGGTTCAAATCCCGGTCGATTCAAACCAAATGACTTACAAATTTATAGTTATCGCTTCCTAGCCTGGCAATCAGCATTATTAGGATAGGGCAAGGACTGGTTGACTCAGTGTCAGGATAATGTGACTGGGTGGGATATCAGACCATGGTGCTGGTGGCCTGGTTTCCCAGTGGGGCATCACGATAACGTCGCCATGAGTGTGCACTGTCACGAGTCGGTACCCATCCTGATATGATCTTACTATATTCTTAGACGTTGCTAGGATGAAAAAAAACAAACAAACAAACACAATTCTAATTTGTCATGGAAAGAATTAATAATACTGGCAGTTAAAAATATCCAGGTATGACATTTAGAGTGTTTACAGCAGGATGGTTCAGCACTATGCAGATCGGTTAAATATTCCAAAATGATCTGAATTTTCAGATCAGAAGTCTGACCTGATTTAAATGGTGTAAAATGATCAGATATTTCACATCAGAAGTCAGATGTCAGTAAAATGTTGCAAAATGAATGGAAATTTAAGTTATTTTGCAGCTTGGGTTTTCCTCGTTATGAGTTATTAGTCACATATATATATATATATATATATATATATATATATATATATATGTGTGATGCATAACCATTATGTGAGTATAAAGGTGTGGAAGGGAGTTATTAGTATTACTATTCTATTTACCGCTATTCGTTGTATCATTTGGCGCGGAGTCCCCCCCCCCCCCCCCCCCCTCCGACGTGACCACTGGAGCCACCACCACCATCTTTCCTAACAACGGGTGATCAACACTGTCATTCGCGGATTCCCCTCAGTGTTGGCTGCTTCTGATATGACTATATAAAGCATGCTTTTCAAAACATGCATTTTATTTCTCTACTTGGTCGGCGAAACAACAACAAAAAACCGGAAATCAGGCGAAAACACGGACATCTTTCCTTTATCGCTTACTATACGGGATGGCCAAATGAGTTAGAGCATCCATCTCTCGTGTTGGTAGACCATGGGGTCATGGGTTCGAACCCTGGTCAAGTCAAACCAATGACTTAAAAATTGATACTTTTTGCTTCTGAGCCAGGCGCTCGGCATTATTAGGATAGGGCAACGAGCAGTGGAATGAGGAAGACCAATTGTCCGCAATTGAAATTTCCCCTGCTTAAACAAATAATGTACCAAAAAATACGCAAACTATTGTGAGCTCCCATTTGCGTAGAAGCATCAGCTAGTCTAGAAAAAACTGACATTAGTGTAGGACAGGCATATATATGTTTGTGACAGATGGCACCCCCCTAATTCTGTATCAGCTGAGCGCCAAGTGTATAAAAACACGACACAGCCGGCAGTGTCTAAGCCAGTAAGTAGAGCGTAACGAACACAAAATTACACAAACAGGTGAGTATTTAAGATGATACAAAGAGCCTTAGTCATTGCAAAATAAAATGCATAGTCAATGTCATTAGTGACATATATCAACTGTTTCAGGTTGCATAGGCTGATGGTCTTGAGTTCTTGTAATTTTTGTTATAAATAAATATATTAGGTTGACCGTTATAATTATGTGGCGGTAAGTGAATCAGGCTAATGAGCAAGGTGAGTGGTGGCGCCACCGTCGCAGCTCATGTTGAGTAGGTTGGAGCAGTAGATGACTAGCCCGAGGCTCCACCACCCAATTACTGTGAGGAGTGAGTATGGAATTCCGGGTTATTATACTTGTAATATCATTCTTATATAGCCTATATTGTAATTCCACCGTCCCGATAATACCTGAGATGCTGCCAGGACGTGAAACTCCAACAAGAAAACAAAGTTTAATTCCAGAATATCGCATCCATCTGAAAAGCTAGGACCCTACTGGCTGGCATTTATAAGTATTAGCATATTGTTCCATAGATTAAAGATTCACCCCATGCTTCCAGTACAGGGGTGAACAACAACATAATGTAAAGACTGGCGAAAATAGCTTTAGTATGGAACAGGAACTAGAATGCCTGCCTCCAGTATCAAATGGATACTTATATCGGCACAGAGTTGGTGAAATTGGAGAGAAGGCAAAAAGACAAGATGGCGGCCATAGAACGCCATCAATTTCACTTTTAAATTGCATTAAAATATGTTTTATTATATTTTCCAACTCAAAAGTAGCAGGTAAATATGAAGACGTACATAAAGAATATATTCTGCTTCTTAAATTAAGAATTTACCAGCTCAGTTAATTTCCCCAGCATGTCACAATTCTTCGCCAGTTTTTCTAATGGGTTGGTTTTCATCCCTGTACTGGAAGTATATATATATATATATATATATATATATATCACAGGATTCCTTCCCTACTAACCAGGCACCCTATGACATATTGCCTTATAGCCTTAATACATATTATTCTCCTGACAAATGGCTGCTTCTGAGATGGCAATAGTGAAGAGAATATGATGCTTCTACCAAGCAAATACTGATAAGGCCAAATAAAATAAAGAGTTGGTGATCGTCATTTTGAAATAGAAATCTGGGTCGGGGGGCGGTTTTTATTTGTATTGTTATTCCCCCCCCCCTTCACTCTCGACACTGCTCCCTCCCCTTCCCAGTTCCCTCCCTATCACTGCTCAAATCTCTCTCCATTCCTTTCCCCCACTACCCATTCCATTCCCCCCTCTTCACTCCCTTTTATATTTCTCACTCCACCCACCCCACTGCCCTTTCCATGTCTCACTCTACCAACCGCCTCCATCTACTAGTTTAAGCAAATTAAACAACAACAAAATCAGGTTCCGGCGATTTTTCAGGCACGGGCGGGGATGATCACCAATTATTTTAGTTTGTTTTGCCTAACAGCGCAGACATTAATAAATATGTCGCATTGCATACTGGGAACTTGTGCATATTGGCACATGCTCCTTTAGTAGTTGTATATCTAGGACGTACACACGTCAGAGACCACATCCGGGTACATTGATATATATATATATATATATATGTAAGTACGCATTACGAGGAGACCGGAGTGGATGATACAATCTTTATTAACATGGAAGTATATATATAAATATGGATGTAAAATATATATATATAGAAAGTATCTGGCTGGGCTGACAAATACAGTCAATCGTATAGCAATGTGTACAAAGGCATCGTGATGCAGCCGGCGTGCGCTCAGGTGTATATATCGCTCAGCAGCGCTGACTAGCGGATTTAGCCGGTAGCCCCTACCGGCTCCAAAACTCGCCGCAGAGGGGCAGCACCATGCGGTTTCTTACATCGGCATGTATGTAGTATATGCTTTGCTATATATATACATATATATATATACATATATATATATATATATGGCAAGCCCCGCGCAGGGGGTGGAGTGGTGCATGCTGGTGTCGCGGTTTAGTTTCTCAGTGGGTGTAGAATCTACGGTCGGGGTTAACAGGTTAAGCGTCAGTCACACCTCACCGTACTGGAGGAAACGGACAGAAAACGAACAATGTCCGTTTTGTGTCCGTACAAGTTTTGAACATGCACAAAACTTTGGATGCCGCGGGACTGGCGTCTACGGTTCTTGTCCGGTTTGAGTCCGTTTAGTCCCCTTACCGTCCGTTGGCTATCCGTTCATGTCCGTTTCATGTCCGTTTCATGTCCGTTCGTCCAGGGTCCATTGACCCGATAGCGCAACACTTTGACACATTTTGATACTTATCAGCACCAGACTAGACAATTCTGTCTGTTGCTCAATTCGGTGAGGTTTGACTGGGCATTTATGCACATGCGCGTGTTCGATTAACAGGACCTAGGCGACTCGGGTCAGCCGAGTTGCTAGAAATTCAAATAGAACACCGCGAGTGGAGTTGACAAAAACACGTGCCTTGTGCAAAAAGTTTAACCCACCTCTTGGCTGGGGTTGGCTAGGAGCGATGATGTCACATTTGTGCGTCAAAGAATTGCTAGGGTGACCCGAGTTGATTAATCAAACACGATGAAATGCTGTTCGATTTTGACGAATGCGCAGAACCCCGAGAGTAGACTCTATACCCTCTGAGAATTTGAACCACGACACCGGGAGCCCCACCCCCGGATAGGGGGGAGGCACTACAGAGCTTATTACACGTGATAACGGGTTTATCACTATCCATATATACATAACTACTGGACGCGGTGGCCTAATTGTTAGAGGGCGGGCCTCCCGTGCGGTAGGTCGGGAGTTCAAATCCCGGTCGGGTGAAACCAATGACTTACTAAATTAATACTTGCTGCTTCATAGTAGCACTCAACATTATTAAAATATGCCCTGGACTGGTTTCCTCGATATCAGGATAATGGGATAGTAGGATATCTGGTCTCACAGTAGGGAAGCCTTACAAAGTCGCCTTGACTGAGTGCGGACTGTTATGACCTTAGATGTTGACAGGACGTAAACCTCCAACAACGAACCTTGTATATTTATTTGAAAAGAAAACATGGCAGAAACTCAAAGAGATCGGACCCCGCACCTTTTACGTCATGAAAATATAGGCAATACCTAGGCCGTGTTCAGGGTATGCTTCCAAGACGTCTCGGGGAAATCCCTGGCGTCATGCTAGTCTGAACAGCAAAAGCAGTTGGTCGCCTCGAAAATGGCCACCCCCATAGGTAGCATCCATTTGCAATGAAAAAGAAGCGCTCTGATTGGCTGAAACCACTGAATACGGCGGCCGTTTTCGAGGTGCTTTTCATCTCCTGTCTGAAATGGGAGGCGTCTCTGACAGATCTTCGAGCGCACCCTGAATGGAAATAAGCCAAAAAGCATCGCGGAGACGTCTCAGAGACATCTCGGAGACGCACCCTGAACGCGGTCCGGAGGCACGTCGAAGAAATCCCTGATATCAGCCAAGACTGAAAGACTTTAGCTGGTGCCTCGAAAATGGCGGCCTCCATATGGTGCAGCCATCTGCAATTGAAAAGAAGAGCTCTGATTGGCTGAAACCACTGAATTCCGCAGCCATTTCCACTGGGAAATCAGGCCGCAGGCACCCTGATCCGATATCCAACTCAGTCACATTATCCTGATACTGAATTAAACAGCCCGTGCCCTATCCTAGTAATGGCGAGCGCCAGGCTAGGTAGCACCATATCCCAATTTTGTAATTCATTGCTTTGACTCAACCGGGATGACCATTGACGACTCGGAAGCGTACCCTGAACGCATATAGGCTAACAAGACGTCTCGGTGTCGACTCGGAGGCGTATCCGGAACGCAGCCCTGGGAATGCACAGAAACGTGAACAAACTGCCAACACTGAGGCATTTAATTGCTACTTGGTGGTTGCCGCGCTGGCACTCCACTCTGAGCTTAGCAAGGAAACAATGACTACACTGGTCCCACAATGGCACTACTCCTGTGAGTAACTACCCCTACTCCCAGCCACACTCCCCCCCCCCCCATCCCCATCCCCATCCCCACCCTACTCAGCGGTAAACACAGACAGTCAGGAGGGTATTTTCCTCCACAATGGCAGCCCTGTAAGCAGATATAAATGGAGGGTTCAGATTTGGCCTTTTGTTGGTTCCTAATTTTTTTCACTCGCCCCCCCCCGCCCAGTTTGTAATTCACGACACAACAATGGACGACATGACGTGGGTTTATTACAGTGCCCGTGGAAAACAAGTGTTCAGCATGAGCAGACACAGTGTCGATAATAAGTCAATACAGCTTAAAGAGCATGTGTAATATAGTAATACATGACAGTTGAGCAGTTACAATGATGATCAGTAAGGTTGAGTAGTTGACTTAGGTAATTAGAGAAGAGTCGATATCACATTGGTAAAAGGAGCTTAGTTGAGTAACTCAGGTAAATAGGCGAGAGTATGAGAGGGTAGAACATGATGTTTGTCTGGCTAGTACCTCGATGATAATATGAAGGTCCGCAATTACAGTCAGCAATGGTATCACAATAGGTAATTAAATCATTAGGTGAGACAAATGAGGTCAATCAAGTCATGTGAAAAATCAAGGGAGAAAAAGAAAAGACATAATAAACGGTAACAGTAAATCAGGCCCTCTCAACCCTATTGGATCTTCTTCTTGTTGGGATGGGTGGGCGGCTGAGAAAGCTGGTGGTTGTCGGTCCGGCGTCTTGAGTCGATTGTGGTTAAATCCGTGGCATGGGTGCCAGTTGTCGACCCGGAGCGGGTGAGATCTCGCGAGGCGAGATGGAGTCTCGTGAGATAGGAGTGGTTCTCGCGACGTCCGAAGGGGGTTTTGGGCGTGGAGTTTGAATCCAGGCAGCACCACTGTCAGTGTAGTCCTTGTTCGCGCGCAAATCACCCATGTTGACGAACAACATGAACAATGCAATTCAAGTCTTGGTCGTAATGCGAAGCATTACGTTTGATGCGAGGAGAGGAAGAGACCCTCCCCCGCCCCGTGTCGCGCTGCCTGCTCACCTCGGCAGATGGCACGGCGCGTCGCCACCTCCCTCCCCCCCCCGGGTCGTGCAGCCTTCGCGCCTCACCCGACGCCCGCTGCTCGCCACCTCTCGCCCTCCCCCGGGCCGCCAGCATTCACACCTCAGCTGCTGCCGCGCCTCCCCCCCTTCCCTTATAAGGCCGCCCGCCGGCCTCCCTCAGCATTCACCCTCCTGCCGCCCTCCAGCTCCCTGCATTTTCCTGTCTTGGCTCTCCACCTCGGACCCCTGCTCCACCTCAGCCTCAACATGCCACAAGGAAAACGACGTGGACGGAAAGGCTCCCGGGCCGCCCCCCGCACCCCGGGGCCCTCCTCAACGCCCGGGAGGGACCAGTCGCCGGCCTCCGCCCCGGCATCCCCCGCGGCGCCCTCGGACCGTGCCTCGGGCTCCCAGATGTCCGAACTGCTGGAAGCACTCCAGCGCATGCAGCTGGATCATCGGCAGTCCGCCACCGACGCGCGCCAGGCTGCGATCGACCTTCACGCCCGGATCGACTCCCTGGAGACACCTCGGGCGCCTGCCGCCGCCGGGGCCCGGCCCCCGCCGCCGCCTCAGGCGACCCTCCCCGGAGCCGCTCACCCGGAGTACGAGAGGTACCGCCACCTCTCCACACAAACACCGCCAATCACGTCGCCGGCCTACCATGAGGGGCACACACGCCATAGCCCCGCCTCCGCAGCCGACGCCGTCCGGGACATACTGGCATCCGCCGAGGCGCGACACTCCGTCAGGCGCCAAGGAATCCCGGCCAATTACATCTTCCCCTCCGACCTAGTAAAGCGAGGGCCCGAGAGGAAGCCGGTGAAGAGGGGGGAGGCGACGAAGGACGAGTATACCCTCGCCCTCCTCACCCTCATCGACCATCCCGACTTCCCCGCCCACTCCGCCCAGGGACTCCACCACCACCACCTCGCAGTCTGCCGGGATAACCTCATTTACCCCTGGGCGACCGTCCGCCGGTACTCCGAGACCGTGTTTACCTCTATCGCGGACAGAACCCTCCCCCAGGGGTGGCACGACCCGGTAGCGCTCAACCTCCTGAGACTAGACTGCCTCGCCATGCCCGACGACCAATCCACCGCCGCCCCGCCCGCCCACTCGACCCTCTCCACCGAGGCGCGCACTTCCCCCGAGTCCAAGCCGACGCCCGCGCCACCTACGACAGGGACACCCACGGGGCCCCCTGCCCGGCCTGGAACCGCGCCCCCGCCTCGTGCGATCGGGCCCACGTCGGGGAGGCCCACGGTGAGGCGGGGGACAGGCGCCATCACGTCTGTGCATACTGCGCCAATGTGAGGCGCGTCCTAACCATGCACAGCGAGGCCGACTGCATCACAAAACAAACCCGTGAGCGCCAGACCCCCCCCCTCCACCTCGGCGGATTTTTGATCCGCCGGCCTCCCCCCGGCCGGCCCGGGGGTCCCCTCCGGCGCCTCACCCTCACCTCTGCCGACAGCCCCGCAACTCCCACCGACAACCTCCCAGCGACCACCGATCGCAGCGCCGCCCAGTCTCAGCCGAGGATCACCACCTCGGGCCTCACGCCTCAGCCCACAGCCCAGCCCAGCCTCACGAGGAACCCTCTGCCGACATCACAGCCGCCGACCCTATCGACACCGCTGTCCACCGACATCCTCCCAGCGACCACCGATCGCAGCGCCGCCCAGTCACAGCCGGGGTCCATCACCTCGGACCTCACGCCTCAGGCCACAGCCCAGCCCAGCCTCACCAAGAACCCTCCGCAGACATCACAGCCGCCGACCCCCACGACACCGCCCTCAGCAACCCACCTGACCCGCCCCCGACCGCCACCCCGCCCAGCCCTGAGGACTTCGCAGCCCCCCTGCTCGACCCTCGTCGGACCTCCTCACCGGATCTCGCCAAGGAGCGGGCCTCCTCCTTTTTGGCCGCCCGCTCCCTGTCGACGCAGGCCACGGACACTCGCCGCCTCCAGAGGGAACCTGACCCCTGACGCAGTGCACCACCCCTGCCGCCCCACCCTGCTGCTTCGCCTCGCCCCTCGGGCGCGCCGCGAGCCCTCTCCGCCTTTTTTGGTGGAGGGCTCCTCGGCACCCCCTCACTCTACTGACATTTAATTCATCCGAACATTATTCATTTATCCGCTCCTCCTGAGCTTACTTACCTTCATCCTTACTATGTACATTTCTGGCTCCTTCTGAGCTCCTCACTCCCCTCTGGAGCCTTATTGACATGTACTTGCTCCTTATGAGTTTTTCACTGTCGCTCCCTGGAGCCTATCCTTGTACTCTGTATTTCCCTGTTGAGGCGTCAAATAAAACGCCTTATTCCACCCCCGCCTTCCTTTCTTCCTTTTCGCGCATCGGTCGTAATGCGAAGCATTACGTTTGATGCGAGGAGAGGAAGAGACCCTCCCCCGCCCCGTGTCGCGCTGCCTGCTCACCTCGGCAGATGGCGCGGCGCGTCGCCACCCTCCCTCCCCCCCCCCCACCCCCCGGGTCGCGCAGCCTTCGCGCCTCACCCGACGCCCGCTGCTCGCCACCTCTCGCCCTCCCCCGGGCCGCCAGCATTCACACCTCAGCTGCTGCCACGCCTCCCCCCCTTCCCTTATAAGGCCGCTCGCCGGCCTCCCTCAGCATTCACCCTCCTGCCGCCCTCCAGCTCCCTGCATTTTCCTCCGCCCACTCACCCAACTATCCCTATACCCTTTCTTTCCAGCGGTGGAGGGCTCCTCGGCACCCCCTCACTCTACTGACATTTAATTCATTATTCATTTATCCGCTCCTCCTGAGCTTACTTACCTTCATCCTTACTATGTACATTTCTGGCTCCTTCTGAGCTCCTCACTCCCCTCTGGAGCCTTATTGACATGTACTTGCTCCTTATGAGTTTTTCACTGTCGCTCCCTGGAGCCTATCCTTGTACTCTGTATTTCCCTGTTGAGGCGTCAAATAAAACGCCTTATTCCACCCCTGCCTTCCTTTCTTCCTTTTCGCACATCAAAGTAATTCATGATTCACATGCTTGTAAGTCGGTGTTATTCACTCACATGGTGACCCAAACCCAATGTCATGACCATTTTATGTAATGGAGACAAATATACTCTGATTTCTTTTTTTGTGGAGGGGTGTAGGGGGTTCGGGGCAACAAGGAAACCCCCCTGCGTTTGCTCCTGTCACTCCCACCCCTCCCCACCCAACCTCACGACTACACATACACTGTGTATGCATAAGACCAATGTCTCCAACATGGATCAAAATATCACTCCATACAACAAAGGCATGGCATTAATGAAGTTAACACACCCAGCCTCAGGCTAAGCCGTATTCGGTTAAACAACTCGGGTCATCCGAACCACTTGTTGGCGCGTGCGCCGGCAATACAAACTCGAATTGCATAAACGAACACCCTCGGGTTGGAGAAATGGTGGCTTAATCCAAAACCTTTTTAATAACCAATATAACTACAGCAAAATAGGATTTAAAGTATTTTATGATTGAATAATTTAGATATATGTCCATTTGAATCTAGATGGTCTTTTACATTAATAATAAAAGAATAGTAGCTTTGCAGAAGTAGATGACACACACAGGTACCAGCACTAATGCTCCTAGCACCCCCAGCCAACACGTGGGGCGCTGCGGTCGGGTCGTTTTGCACACGGCCCGTGTATTTTTAGACTCCACTCGCGGTGTTCTATTTGAAATCCTAACGCCTCGGATGACCCGAATCATCCGGAGCGTCATAATCGAACACGGCCCTAGGATACTGTGGCTAGGATATATATAGATGACAAAGTATGACTTTTGCTAAGGCTCTCAGGGGGGTCATCCAAGTTTCCAACATTTTCATGATTGTCCGACTCGGGGGACAGAGGGTGTCAATCAAGTACGACATTATAATTTAATAAACAATCTTGATATTTTTTGGTAAAACTGTTTTTTTGTTATTGTTTGTTGTATATTAGTTGGTTACGCAGACAAAATTTCATCGCAGAAAATTGGTCTTCCTCATTCCACTGCTCCTTTCCCTATCCTACTTATGCTAAATGGCAGGCTCGGTAGCGACCAGTATCAGTTTTTATTTCATTGGTTTGACTCAGCTAGGCTTTGAACCCTAGGGGGTCGAATCCAATGAGCTACCAATATATGGGAGGTGGGCGATCAACTCATTTGGCCATCCCATCTTGGTCTGTAGTAAAATGTTGATGCGTACTATGTTGGTGGCACTAATCTATACTACTTTTGTGTGACGTTGAGGAAGGGGTCTGGAAAAGTAGTAATTTGCAAAATGTTGAAATCTTTTGATGACCACTTAGCCCATGTTAGCCAGGGTCCAAAAGTGTCATTTCAACTTGTCCGATTACACATTCCTGGCAATCCTGGCATTGGTGTTGCACTGTGTTGTAGTTGACAATCACTGGTCCGAGGCCAGAAATCGGCGAAGAAGCCACGCCCTGCTCACACTGGGCCGATCGTTTGGTTTGACTCTGTGTAAAGTCTAATGCTCGAACCTGTGGCTGTGTAGGCAGGCTATGGTGAAATCAATACATACAAATAAAATTGTAAAGAAGAAGAGAGAGTCAAACCCTCTGGTCTATTATTCATATGGTACATGGGTTCATTGTAGAGTATCACCCCACCCTTTTCCCCCAATGGGAAACAAGCATTCTTGACCCAATAGGGATCCAGCATTCCTGGTCCCCATGGATACCAGTGGTCTGCCCACCACCACAAGCTGTATCCCACTCAGGCACCACAAACCCATGCATATATATACATACATGCGCCTGGTCACATACACCGATCAGTAATAGAACATTTGCATTCCCCCCTATGCCGAATATCGGAATATAACGTTCAACTACGTTCAACTACGGTCAACTACGTTCAACCTAGTTCAACCTAGTTCAATTACATTTGCCTCCACTACGTTCAACTACGTCCACTAACGTGTATGTGACCGCGCCTTTAGTGTCGGTGATGAAGAGTCACATAGGTACACAAGTACTGAAATTGAGCCCCCCGTCTGTAATCTTCCCGTCAAACTACCTGTGTCTGTATTATATACGCTCACGCCACCTGCTCCACACCCCACAACCAGGGCACAATGCACTGTTTTCACTTTGATCACTGAACTCTACATATTTGAGCACTTCTGAGGATTACAATCCTTTGTACTTTGTAGATATGCACTGCTCCGTTACACATATGCAAACTGTATATTGGCCACAGGCAGTGTGTATAGCTAGTCAGGGGCGTAGCTAGACCTTTAACGATGTGTTCTCCTAATTTCGGCAGGGGGTTTAGGGGGCCGCTTAAGCTTAAGCTGGTGGATTTTACACATTTTAGACTTGAGTTTTCGACACTCCGGACTACTACATGCCTCCTCTCTCTCTCTCTCTCTCTTTATTATTTGTTGTTTGTTTGTTTGTTGACAAACCGATGTGGTCGTTTTGGTATATGGGCGTATGCCTAGATACGCCCCTGCTAGTCATAATCAATATTCTACATTATATATGTGCTCTATAATATAATATGGGAATATAAATAAACAATACAAACAAAGATACTATCTATCTCCAGTTCCCTATACTATACTATGCGCACTATATCATATCTAACTGGCCCTGTGTAGTTACTGTATTGGCCACATCGGCGCCACCTGTGAGGGGCTTTGACCACTGTATGCCAGCTGCGTCTGGCCGTTATCACCTATAGACCCATTCGGACGGTCAAATTTGAACTATAATTATGATATACTAATCTATATATATTCAATCTGCACAATTGTATTAGGCAATATACAGAGTTGCAGATATGTAATTTGTGATTTATATATATATATATATCATTTCCATATATGTAATTTATATATATATATATATATGCAATTTGTACATAATTAATTTGAACATATATATACTATTTGCACATGTGTTGTTTGCATACTTGTAATTTGCACCTGGTATTTACAGATATGGCACAGTGCCAACTTTATGCAACACACCACTAAAATGTATGTCATGTCCCCGCCCCTCTCACACCCTCCATGCCTCTTAAAATATGATGAAAGCGAAGAAAGAAAGATCTGAGGCCACATATAGCGGTAGCGGTCCACATTCATATCCTTTTTATTACTAGCGAACTATACTAGATATGTAGTTGGACAATATATTTATCATATTATTATTAAATTACAAATTCATGTTATGTGGATAACGCAGCATTTTCACGATTTCTTTAAAAGGTTGTTTAATAGCCCTGCCATGGGGTTGTGGGAGTAACTACACTATCTTGAATTATTTCTGAATTGTGCTACACTATTTTAAATTTGCTATCACCCATTACATAACATATGAATAATGAGAGATAATATTTGGTTGTTGGCGTCTTATGTGCTAGCAACATCTATGATCATATCAGGACGAGAAATCAGGGTCCCATTGACACACATAACAAATTCCTGTAAATGTAGGGTCCTGGGGCATCCCCCATCCTGTAAATTTGTGAAAACCTACAATTGAAATGGTGCAATCTGGGACCTACTTGGACATATTTTGGTCTTGAACTTTTGAAATTCCAACTGTTTTAAGACTTCAAGACTAACAAATAATAAAAAGTAACATTCTAACTCGCTCACTGTCAATGCACTACAACATCAACGAAAGAAAAATAATATAATTTAAAATTATCCACAGTGGCATTCTGATTCAGGTTAGTTGTTTTCATGGGCAGGATTTTTTCCGCTGTTGATTTGGAAACTCAGTTTTCGCTGAAATGAGCGATTTCGCTGAGAAATGGGATCCCTTGGAATAGATCTTAACAATAGCTAATACCGATGAGCAGAAGACAAAGTATCTTCACAAAGAAACAGAGATGTTCCTACGAATTCAGAAATTTGATGAGAAAGAGGACACATTCTAATCTAATTCTGATTGCTTTCCGTCATTTTGTTTCAGTCGCTGCAGGACGCGGTGAGGGCATCGTGCACGCGGGAAGCCATCGACAATCATGTCGGGCTACTTATGCTTCGGGGATCAAATATGCCTTTACTGCGAAGACACGCAGGGCTTCATGTACAGCGAACAGAGCAGGTGAGCCAGCAACCCAAGTGTATGGTAAAAGTAGTCACCGGCAGTACTTAGATGCCACCTAGAAGGGTGTACATACTAAGACAATCTGGCAGAACAAGTTACTACTGAAGTCTATGGGGTTAGAGTCTTGCCAAGCATGCCAACATTAATTCAGCATTTTTTCACTTCAAATATCTCCTAAGTTAGTCATTTTAAAGTAAGGTTACTTCAAACTAACGTAAGATAGATTATAATGATCAACCTAATATATTTATCTCAGAAAATTACAGAAACTCAAAACCATCGAACAATGCATCTTTAATTTATTCACTTTTGTTGCAGCTCCACCATGGACGGCCTGTTTGTGTACACTGCGCAGGACCGTGCTCAGCCCAAAGGTATCCCAAATCCCCACGGTACGTCCAAACCGCCGATTGATTGATTGATTGGTGGTTGCTTTACGCCGTGTCGGCAGCATAGGCCATATTCATGGCGAGAAATGTTTGTTTTTTGTTCAAACCATCTCTTTTACATGTAAAGGCAGACAATCAATTATGTGCCAATAGACACTCATTAAATTAGAAAGCTCACAATCATATATTTGTGGTCAAGGGAAACAAATTCCCATAGAAAAAGAAAAGTTTTATTAATAATCGATAGAATTTATTTACTAAACTATATGAGGTGGTACAGTCCAGCTGCCCTCAAAAAGGCTAAAATGTTTTCTTGTTTTACTTTAGTAAAAAGGTCATGCACACTGTCTGCAGCGTAGAATTGTTGGCGCAGGGCCAAACAATCAACGCAACTTAGTCAAATGTGTTTGAGTGTCAGCGGGGACTGACACTCAATACATTCAGGGGGAGGTTCCCCCTTCAGCAGAAAAGCATGTGTAAGCCACAAGTGGCCAATACGGCAGCGGCTAAGGACCACTTGGTCCCACCGACCTCCCACATGAGTCTGTGGTGGTTTTCCCACAGCTGGTTCAATTTCTTTAAGTTTATTAATGTTTTCATCCCACTTATGTTGCCATTTGGATTTTATGTGGGTGGCTATTAGTGGTTTCAGATCAGAGTGAGGAATCAGACACAGTTCAAGATCACAGTTCATGTGATCGTGAAGCGTGTCTGAGTCATAAGACTCCAAACCGCCGAACAGTTAACACATAATGTTAAGTGACGTCAGGCTAACATTATTATTTGGCTATGGTAATTATAACATCAAAGTAATGTTTTATTGATGTTATACCATGTATTGTAATATTATAATGCCATAGTAATGCTGATGTTATAACATGTAGTGTAATGTTTTGGGGTCTGCGGTGACTGAGACAGAGGGTAGCCATCGCCCCCCTGGAAGAGACTGTAAAGACATGTGAGATATAAAGTATACCCAAACCTAATCCAACTTAATCTAGTTGATATTTGTGCGATCTTCGCTACAAATTTGGCAACGAGGACGGGATGATCTGGGCCAACCATCTTATGACCATTTAATGGGAAAGTAACCTGCATTAAATTAAGTGACATTCAAGAAAAGTAAGTGAACCAACTTACACATAACGAAGGGCCACTGCAGGGCAACCAACATCAAGGATCACAGCAAGTACCCATTAAAAACATTGTTTAGCATTGCATACCTGGTACTCAGGCCAACATGGCTATGAATTTTCCATTATCGTTTAACATGCAATGTTATACAAAAACGTCACAATGACGTTTAAAAACGTCTTTAGAACATTATAAAATAACGTTATATAACATTTTTTACTCCATACAAAATAATGTTTATACAGAATTGTTTAATAACGTTGATGTAACATTTTATAACATCATACTGATGTCAGTATGACTTTTTTGTTAGCTGGACGGTACCCCAGGAATGCACATGTGTTTATTTCACAACTCAGCATTTAATGTTAAGTTCAGGTGAACAGAAAATGTCAAGTCCAATCGGGAATCAGGCAGTCAATCCTACCAAAGACTCATTTATCTATGGGCCACAAGTTTTGGAGAATGGCCTATCTACTCGGAGTGGCGTATTGGTGAGAAGTGCGGTGGTTGCAAGGGACCGGAAGTAACGTCAAAGCCAAGGGTTTTGGGCTCCAGGTTCGGTTAACTTACGCTAGGTGGCGACATAGTCAGTGTTGAGTGAAACCAGAGGTCGCCAGGGCCTGCCCTTTTTCCGTGCGTGAATTACCGATGTTGCCATAGCAACGTGTATAATATGGCGTTATCTTACAGTCCGCAAAGTAAGTGAGTGGACACAAAGTTCTTATCTGTACATTCGAAATACCCAAATTATCGAAGGGCATTTGAAGAGTCGAGGCGCAAAACCATGTAAACGCCAATCCAAGGATGGAGAGAGACGTTGGAATCAAACCTTCAAAAAGTTTATATTTTGTTGTTGTAGATTTATACTGCCTATCATGGATAAGCCTCAATAGGCTTGTTTTCACCATTAGACAGTTTGTCGATAGAAAGCCTGAGCCTACACTTTTACCGACCCAAGGGATTTTTTACCTCCCACACCACATAGACATGGTATGAGAGTAACTGGCCTTTGATGACGCTGTAAGTTATACACAGCGGTGGAAATCCAAATTGGCAGAGGTGGGGGCACAGGGAATCGAACCACTGACCTTCAGATTAGGAGTCCGACCAAGAAAAAAGTCAGACCCTCTAACCACTCCGCCACAGAGAACACCAATTGATATTTTTATATTCCTACTGTTTTGTTTGTAGCTCCATAACCATGTGATCATATGAAAAGTTGAATTAGTGAGCCTTAAACTTATTTTCAGGTAAAAATCTTTGATCTAATCTAAAGTTTTGGATTGGCGTTGACATGGTTTTGTGCCTGGACTCTTCATTTGACATATGTGTACGGATATGTAATGGTCCAAGTGGCTTGTCAGAGAAGTGATTTCAAATAGGTCGAAGGCAAAGGCCGAGTCCTATTTGCATTCAGTTAACACATATCTATAGGTGAGGTGGTGTATTTGTTTTCTATACAGGGCAATGACGGCACAGTCTGGGTTTAGGTATCATGCAACTTTAGCTAACTAAGTGGTTGTGATGTATCTAGTTTTGGTAAACAATTTTTATTCATCTGAATACATATTTTGTCAGCGCCGGGGCACTGGTCTTCCAGCCGTTGGAGTGATCGCATTTGATCTGTACATAGTGGAAGTGGAATGTGTTGCATTGTGTGCAGCACAACCCATTCTGAACATAAAGGAAAGTGGGGGAGCAGCCTATGCTGAATAGTGTACAGCATAGGTAGTCAACATAGTGCAAGGTATATGCATCAAGATAGAGTGTGCAGTAATGTACACTAGTGGTTAAATCATATGCTGTGTTCGTATATCAGTTAGATTTGGTTTTAAATAGTCTGTAAATAGTGCCATGTTGTGCTTGTATAGTGGTTTATATTGTGTGCATTGCTGGTTGAAGATGTAGATATTCAGTGGTGGTAATGGGTCTCAAGTAGTGGTAGTGGGTCTTGAGTCATTGAGTTATAATAGTTGTTTGTCAAATGTGGATGGGAGGGGGGCGGGGGTCCATGGGCAGGGGGGCGGACATGCAGGGAGAGAGAATAGTTTGTAGCAAGCATTCAATGTGTGCAATAACGATAGCTTGCCTGTGAGTAAAATGCTATCGGCTATATGCGAGGATTTGGTTGGTTAAAATGAGTAGGATGGATATGTGCAGAGCTATTAGTACAGTGGTGCTCGTTGTGAGTACTGGGTGCGGTGGCAGAATCGGTAGAGCGCAGGCCACCTGTGTGGGAGATCGGGAGTTCGATTCCCGGTCAAGTCAAACCAATGACTTATAACTTGATACTTGTCGCTTCCTAGCCAGGTGTTCGACATTATTAGGATAGGGAAATACTGGTTGGCTCAGTGTCAGGATAATGTAACTGAGTGGGATTTCAGGTCATGATGCTGGTGGCCTGGTCTCCCATTGGGGCAGCAACATAAAGTCACCACCACCAGACGGGATGGCCGAATGATTTAGGGCGTCCGTCTCCCATGTTGGTAGATCGTGGGGTCGTGGGTTCGAACCCCGGTCGAGTCAAACCAATGACTTAAAAATTTATACTTGTTGCTTCCTAGCCTGGCGCTCAGCATTATTAGGATAGGGCAAGGACTGGTTGGCTCAGTGTCAGGATAATGTGACTGAGTGGGATATCATGTCATGGTGCTGGCGGCCTGGTCTTCCAGTGGTGCAGCACTATAAAGTAGCCATGAGTGCGCACTGTCACAAATCTGTACCCGTCCTGATATGACCTTAGATGTTGCTAGGACATAAAACAACAACAAACAAACAAACATAAAGTCACCATGAGTGTGTACTGTCACAAGTCAGTATCCGTCCTGATATGACCTTAGATTTTGGCAGGACATAAAACTCCAACAACCAACCAACATGTCAGTACCTCAATGCATGTGTTTGGTATGTAGGTGTGGTTGGGTGAGGTGATGGTTAACTACAGTTGTGGAGTGCATTAATATATTGAATGATTAGTTAGTAGGTATGTGTATGTTCGAAACTGGGCATTCAGCCATGACAAATTAACATAATTAAGCCTAGCCACTAACAGCTAAGATGACAAGGCAACTGCCAAATTGAGACTATTGCTGTCCAGTGATGAAAACAAGCTGCATTGCGACTTACTCATTCATCATCATAATGCTGTTGGTTGCGATGCGACAAAGACTGCTTTCATTACTTGACTGCCACTCTCCATTTATGCGGTTGTACATTTCATGAAAGCTGCCTGCAAAGGCATTGAAGTGCTGCTGGCTTTTGCAAGTTACCAGCGGCACTCTCTCCGGGAGCAAATAGAGGTTTCACACCGGCAAGAACATGTCAAGACAGGTGCAAAACTATTTGTCCCTGCAGTGGCTGGTCGGGAGATGTTGGGAGTTCCATACATCAACCACCCTTAATGCTGCCACAGTGACATGGTTTTCTGTTTAGGGTTTGCTCCCTTAGCCTTCAGTTCTGTCAAGAACCTGTACCACAAGGCAGTGGTTTACAACTCTGCAGGGCAGGGGCGTCAAACTCCCTGAGCTATTGCTATACCTGCAATACCTGCATTACTCATTATGGACAGACTAAATAAACCATCACAAAAAAAAAGAAAAAAAGAAAAGAGTTGGACCCTGGTGTGATTGGACCAGTTAAAGGACACTATGTCAGTCAACCTTTGAAGGCATATTCCACCACCCATACATCCCATGTGCCCATCCTCCTTCCTTCAATCTTTGCTACTGCTACACCAACAGAATGTGACTGCACACCCACGTGATCAGAGTCTCTGCGCATGGGTCAAATAGATTGTTTGTTTGTTGGAGCTTTATGTCCTGCCGACATCTAAGGTCATATCAGGACGGGTACTGACTTGTGACAGTGCGCACTCATGGTGACTTTATTGTGCTGCCCCACTGGGAAATCAGGCCTCCGGTACCATGACCCGATATCCCACTCAGTCACCTTATCCTGACAGTGAGCCAACCAGTCCTTGCACTATCCTATTAATACCGAGCGCCAGTTAGTTCTATAGATCGATGGGTTGAGGGTCCTCTCTGCCCTCCACCATACACCCCTCTTGTCGTCTATTGCTAAACTCCTGTGATTAATGACACCGTTACCTCTCGGCTCCATGGTCTACTTACCGCTTACAATGTTGTTTACCCCGGGGTAAGTCTACCGTATAGTCACAACAGAATCCCAGGTATGCCTGTGTTGTTGGCATTACCCAGCATCCCTTGGCGAATGCTTGGTGTTATTTATTTGTTACCAGTTTGATCCTCTCCACCTTATTCTTCGATATGAATATGCCGCCACATTACAATTTTAAGCTGCATAGTCCCATGAACACATTCAATTTCCAAAACCAAAACAATTACCTAGGTTTGATTCCACATATCTAACTTAGATACTGGTTGCAATTATTAAACATTTGTTGCCACATAGAAGGGAATACTGTGGCAACTTAATAGAACCTGTTACTGCCAAATCCTATGGTGTCAGCGTTTTGGCGTACTTGCCAAAATTAATGTTGCTTCGTTGCAGTTCAAATATCTCCAAAGTTAGCTATTTTAAATAAAAGTGACTTCAAACTAAAGTAACGTAGATTATAACAACCAACCTAATATATTTATCTCAGAAAATGACAAAAACTCAAAACCATCGGACTATGCAACTTTAAACTCACTCCGAACCCATAAACACACGGATCCCGATGAACAAACTTCGTAGCGTTCCTGACCTACATTTATTTGTGAATATCTCTGCACTAAAATTGTACTAACAACTCTTCTTCATTCAATAAGATTACCACTTCCTGTATGCATGTGTGGCAGTGTGCTTCACTCTGCCACACTGCCACTGCCACAGCCTGACTAGCGGCGTCAACCGGACGCGGTGGCCGAATCGGTAGAGCGCTGGATTCCCGTGCGGGAGGTCGGGAGTTCGATTCCCAGTCGAGTCAAACCAATGACTTACACAATTGATACTTGTCACTTCCTAGCGTGACGTTCAACATTTTTAGGATAGAGCAAGGACTGGTTAGCTCAGAGTTAGGATAATGTGACTGAGTAGGATATCGGGTCATGGTACTAGTGGCCTGATCTCCCAGTGGGGCAGCACTATAAACTCGCCATGATTATGCACTGTCACAAGTCGGTACCTCTCTAGATATGACTTTCGAGGTTGCCAGGACGTAAGACTCCAACAACCAGCCAACTAGTGGCTGTTGGACATCTTTGAAGTGACTTATAACAGTGGTTGCATGAATAATAGTTACATTGTCTCGTGATGTGCAATGTCTTACTCTACTTTCCCGTCTTTGTTGTTGCCTTGTCTCGGAATGTGCAATGTCTTACTCTACTTTCCCGTCTTTTTGTTACATTGTATCATGGTGTGCAATGTCTTACTCTACTTTTCCATCATTGTTGTTGCATTGTCTCATGATGTGCAATGTCTTACTCTACTTTTCCATAATTGTTGTTGCATTGCCTCATGATGTGCAATGTCTTACTCTACTTTTCCATCATTGTTGTTGCATTGTCTCATGATGTGCAATGTCTTACTCTACTTTTCCATCATTGTTGTTGCATTGTCTCATGATGTGCGATGTCTTACTCTACTTTCCCCTCTTTGCTCCCTGCAGCCATCACGTTCCAGGTGTACTCAATGAACAGGTACAAGCTCTCTAAGAAGTACCGCATGCTGGTCAAGAATTACGGGCTGAACCCTGAGGACGAGGCCCTCAACAAACAGGTCCAGGCTGCAAAGGTATGTACAGCAGCATGCCTACAGAGGGACTCGAACCACACCTGCGCGCCGATTCATACCTATTTGATTTAAGTTTATAGATATTTTTTAACTGTTAAAAATGCGTTGGGCTAGCATAGAATATACATATTACTCAACAGGATATTTTGTTTTGTTGTTGTTTGACGCCCTAGCAACATCTAGGGTCATATAAGGACGGGTACCCACTTGTGACAGTGCGCACTCCTGACGACTTTATAGTGCTACCCCACTGAGAGACCATACTGCCAACACCATTACCTGATTTCCCACTCAGTCACATTATCCTCACACTGAGCCAACTAGTCCTTGCCCTATCCTAATAATGCCGGTCAGCAGGATATGAATAAAACTATTGATCCCTCCGACCAACTTACATAAACATGATGGGACTCAAGACACGCCCTATTTATGAGGGCGATTTGACAACGGGAATAACAATTAGACAGGTGGGTGGGCGATAACTTAAGGTCGGTCACCAATTAGCTGAGTACTGAGGCAAGGTCTGCTAGGTGCATGGCAATGTGTCATCATCATCATCATCATGCTGTCAGTCATGATGCGACAAAACTGCTTTCATTACTTGACTGCACTGTACATTTCATGAAAGCTGCCTGCAAAAGTGTTTAAGTGCTGCTGGCTTTTGCAAGTTACCAGCCGCACTCACTCGGGAAGCAAATAGAGGTTTTACACCGGCAAGAACATGTCCAGACAGGCGCAAAACTATTTGCCCCTGTAGTGGCTGGTCGGGAGATGTTGGGAGTTCCATACATCAACCGCCCTTAAGGCTGCCATAGTGACATACTAAAGGCAGTAGACAATCAGGAATCAGTGGGCAGGGTAAACTGGAGAGGGGTGGTCGTCATGGAGTACAATTACATCACTTGTCATTCTGCACTGAATTAAACACAGTTCAATTAATTATAAACAATCCGTGATTAGTGTATCTTTTAATAGAATGGTAGGAAACCCATGTAAAAAAGGGTAGAAGCATATATTCTCTGGCTAGAGGAAATGAGCCCTCTAGCCTAAAAAGAAAAATTCAGCGGTACAGTGAGAGAATGCTGAGGTGTGGCCGGTAGGTGGCGCCACGGGTCAGTTCATGAGGAACAAGTAGATGAGCTGATAAGTAGGTGACCAGCCGATGACTTAGAGGCTGGGGGGAATGGATGGATCTTCCGGCTTATTATACTTGTATAATGGCTTATACAGCATATATGTGATAAACCCCTTTATCGCGGGTAATAAGTTCTATAGTGGTTGCTTACCCCCCCTCTCATGTGGGGGGGGGGGAGGATCAGCATGCACCTAACCCCCCCCCCCCCCCCTCCACCTCTGGGCCTGTATGCAGGACTCGGTGGTAGCGGTTTTTCGTGTTACCGCCTATCCCCGTATAGCTACCGCTGAGCTCGGGAAGTATGTCAAGTGGTAAGCGGGAGCGCATAACACTTTCATTATAGCTACCCGTGAAGTTATTTATAGATTTGGGAAATCCCTCTGCGTCATGTAGCCCCAAATCTATTCAATGCTGTCATATTTAACAGAATTACATACGCAATAAGTGAAATTTTATCAATTTAACCCTAAATGCGAAGCGTTATTAAGGCTACCGCTGCATTGGCGGCGATATTAATAGTTATATTTTCGAATCGACGAACGTACAGTAAACAAACCGCCGCCGCCTATGGAAAGCGGCGGCTGCGGTGATTTGTTTACTTTACGATTCGAAAATATAAATATTAATATCGCCGCCGTTACGGCGGCAGCGTTAATATTGCTTTGAATTTAGGGTTAATTTCATCAAATTTCACTTATTGCGTATGTAATTCTGTTAAATATGACAGCATTTAATAGATTTGGGCCTAATGAACTCGCTATACCTCCTATTTACCAGGGGTTGGGTATCACCGGGTAAGCTTTTGGTGTTAGGCCTATCACCGCTTCGTGCATACCATTTTTCGCCGCTACCCGGGAAATTCCCCACTACCACCGTTTTGCCTCGCTACCACCGAATAGCACTGGCTCCTGCATACAGGCCCAGAGGGGCTGCTTTCGCCACTCAGTCAGAAGCAATACTACAAGTAATGATGATGTTATGGAGGATTAGAGCGATGGTCATAATGGTGATAGGAATGCTAAACAGACATGAAGATGAAGCTGAACATAAGGTGAAGATGAGGATGGGGATGGGGATGAATTTAATTGGGTTTTACTTAAACTACCTTGTACATGTGTCATGATGTCGCATAATTAGTACATTGGCAGCGAATTCCTAAAAAAAAATGTAGAGTGAAAACAGAGCATTCCCATAAAGCGAATTAGGTTCATGGAGGACTTGGTCAGACTTAGGGCAATGTGATAACTCCAATGGCAAAGTTGATATTATATGCTGTATAAGAATTATACAAGTATAATGACCCGGAATTCCATATTCCCTCCTCACCTCCACCCACCAGTAATCAGGTGAAGCCTGGGGCTAGTCATCTACTGCTCCAAACTACCCAATCTCAGCTCCGATGGTGGCACCACCTCGCACTCCTCGCTATCTGCTCCTAACATTATTCACTGTACGAATATTCTATTAAGCTGAGGATTGTTTGAATTCATAGTGGAGTTTTAAAAGAAAATAATGGACTTAGCATGGGGGTTCATGTGAAGAAACCAAACTCTGATGTGTACTATAGTGGAGGCTTTATGGTAATGACCTACTTCTCTTACTACATATCTTTACATAAGAAAACTGCAATGGTCGAGGAAGATGACAACACTGCGGAACAGGGGCGACTTCTTGGCAAGAGACTCAGCTATGGACAGACAATCCAGGTGAGTTCTTCTTCTTATCATCTCTGCCAATCATCATCGTCATCAACCCCTTAACCGCGAGTATTGTTGGGGCACCACAGATGACACTGCAACCAGTTTTCTCCGGCTGTCCCTGTTCTCCACTGCCCACTGGCACTTTCAAAAACTGTAGGTCTGCCTATTCCCTGATGTTGTCCTCATCAGCTCTTCACACCCATTGCTTTGTCCGTCTTGGTCTTCTTCCCTCTTTCATTGTGCATTGCAAGGCGGTTTTGGTCAGACGTGATGAATGGGAAACATTACCATACCACTACAGTTTGCGCCTCTTTACAATCATCAGATGATATTCATGTGGTCCAATTGCCTGCTGGATCAAGGCACAGACTTCCTCATCGGTTACACAATCTTTGTATGAGATTTGTAGTATCATTTCAATGGTTTGTATCCCATGATGAGTCTTGGGAAATGATACATTCCACAAAGAATTACCCTAGTGACAAACACCCCTCCCTTCTTCCCCTCGACACACATGTATGACTGATTATCAATCTTTGCATTCGTTGATTAAGCAGGGGCAATTTAAATCGCAGTAAATTGGTCTTGCTCATTTAATAGCTTCCCTCCCTATCCCAGTATTGCCGAGTACCCGGCTAGGTTGTGATGAGTCATTTGTTTGACTCGGCCGAGGTACACAATCAGGGTAGGGATCCTAGTACCTAGTACACAGGAAGCGAGCACACAACTCATTCAGTCATCCCAATTGGTCTGGGGAGCGGGATGTAACTTAGGCGGTAGAGTGTCCACCTGTGAAGGTGGTGGTCATCCTATCAATCCTACTCAGTGGATAAATTTGCAGTTCAGGCTATTTTCCGTTCGAACCAGTGGTCCACAACTGGTTCATCAAAGGCTGTGGTATGTGCTCTCCTGTCTGTGGGAAAGTGCATATAAAAGACCACTTGCTGCTTATCGGAAGGAGTAGCCCATTTGGCGGCAGCAGGTTTCCTCCAAAGAAATATGTCAGAATGAGCATATGTTTGACGTCCATTAACCAATGATGACAATCAATGTGCTCTAGAGGTGTCATTAAAGAAAACAAATTTCCGTTTTTTCCCATCGGGTCCAATATTCAACATCACATTGGTGTATGATAAAGATGTCACATAACCTGTCTTCAGCGACTCATGTGATTGGTAAACTATAACCATTTTCTCTCCACCCCCTCGCACTGCCCACTCCTCCCACCCGCCCACCCCCTTGCTCCCCCCACCCCGCGATGTCTCTGACCACTACCCACCAGAAGCCAACTAACTCCCTGCCGCATGGGACCGCCTTTGGTGGTGCCCATACAGCACTTCATATTTGCAGCCTTCAGTGCGCCAATGCAATGGTCAAATCCCGAGAAACAACAACTGTGCAATGGTCAAACTGATATTTGACATGGACAACTATAGTAAAATTTGGATAACCATGGTAACATCTCTTTGTTTCAGCTTCTTCATGTGTTCACCAACAAGTTCATCCACATCAGTACCGACAACACCAGCGTCATCGACAAAAGCAAAATGATGGTGAGGCTCCTCAATTCTGAAAAGGACATGAAAGGCAAATCAGACAGGCACTTTAAGTCCACAACAAGCGATGCGACACATTGTTTATTTCTATTGAAGTCTTAATCAAGAAGCAAGAAAACCTACATTATTAGTCAAACAAAATTCAATAGATTTGAATTAAATTGGACTAGTGTCCACCCAGCGGTGAAAACAAGTGTTAACACACTTATCCATTATGAGCAGGGTAAATACTAGGTACAAGATTCACCCCGTACTGCTGCAGTAGGGGTGCAAACCAGCCTTATGTAAAAGGTGGCGAAAAAACGGGTCAAAGAATTGAGAGCCTAATTTAACAAACTAACAAGCAACATTTATTCTTTACCTATATCTTATTATTTACCCGCTACTTTTGAGTTTAAAAATATAATATAATATCTAGTTTAATAAGATTTAAAAGTGAAATCGACGGCGTTCTGCGGCCGCCATCTTGTCTTTTTGCATTCTCGCCCAGTTCACCAACTCTGCGCCTATAGAAGTATTCATTTGATACTGGAGCCACATATGGAGCCTCACTTTCATACTGTAGCCTCACTTTCATATTAATGCTATTTTCCCCCGTATTTACATAAGGCTGGTCTTCACCCGTGTACTACAACGGGTGAATCTTTTATCTAGGTAAATACATTCATCACAACAAAAAAGATCAATTTAAGTTGCATACTCCGATTGTTTTGACTTTCTGTAATTTTTCTGAGAAACATATATTAAATTGATGGTTATAATCCACCTTACTTTAGTTTGAAGTAACTTTGATTTTAAATGGCTAACCTTTGAGATATTTGAAGTGCAAGAATGTCACATTAGTTTTGGCAGGCACACCAAAACTCTGACATCATGAGCTTCTGCAGTAACAGGTTCTATTGCATTGACTCAATAACCCCTTCTGTGTGGCAACAACAAGCGGTTTTAGAGATATTTAACTTTTTCTCTATGAAGATTGTACACAGCCATTAAGTTTGCAATGCAACCAGGTGTTGTCTTGGAGCCCAGTTGCGCACGCACACACCTACTTATCTATGCTGACGTCACATGAAATACGTCTATATTGACCGACTTGCTTCAGAAATTGACCCTCATTATGGCTAAGTAATAAATAAAGATTAAATTCCCACCTAAAAACATTATCTCATTGTCTCGCTGCCCTTTTATCCGAATTAATAGTATGTCTGCCTAACGGTTCTTCCAATCCCTACCAGGTGTCGCTACAAACAATTAGCGCCAAGAATGCGCAGTTCAAGATCCAGCCTCGTTACAAAATCAAGGTGGAGGGAGAATTGGTGAGTATGGCAGTTTTGCTACTGGTGGGTTTGTCCTCATTCCTACACAATGTCTTACCTTGGAGATCGAAAAGGTTCATGGAGATCGAAAAGGTTCAGAGACGAAAAGGTTCAGAGACGTGCAATGAAATTAGTTGCAGTTATAAAGGATCTACCCTATGAATAACAGCTTAGGGAATTGAAACTTCCTACCCTTTCCTACAGAAGGAAAAGAAGTGACATAATTGAAGTATTTAAAATTATGAAAGGTTTTGATGAAATAGATATGAACCAATTTTTTGCCTTGAATAAAAGAGAAGGCAGTCGGGGCCATACTCTCAAACTAGTAAAACCCAGAGCCATTTCAAAGTTAAGGCAACACAGTTTCTCAAACAGGATCATAAATATATGGAACAGTCTCCCACAAAATGTTATTAATGCCGAGTCAATGAATCCATTCAAGAACAGATTAGAAAAAGCATGGGCTGATGATCCAGGGAGATTTGACCCCTTATTCACCACACGCTACTAATTATTCCTTGTGTTATTTACTTGCACTCAAGCAAAAATAAGAGACAAATAAGTGTTCACACTTCCTGTCTACCATTCGCTATTTCGCTATTTCGCTATTTGTGCGGCCTTATATGACGTTGCATTTATTGCTGATAACTTATTGGCAGTGGCAATCATTCCCATCCCATTTTGTTGTCGTTGGTAAATTAATTTTATCGATGTAAATCTTTTGTCACCGCCATAGCACCGGTCTTCCGGGCATAAGTGTTACAAGTATCTTGGTATTTACCCAATTTTCTTTTTTAGGCATGGTTTCTATAGTGTCTTGAAATGTGAAGTAGATTCTGAAATTAAAGCGTACAGAATGCAGTAAGTAATGAGTATGAGGTACATTAAATCATTTTATATTTACATAAAAGGTTTTAGTTGTTGGTTTAGGATTTCCAATTCAGGTAGATGAGCCTGTCTTAAAAGGTGATAACTCTTTTGTTTGTGTCCATTTTAACGATTGACATAAAACAGCACAGAAATGGTTACACTGAAAACACAAGGACATTTGCTTCAAATCAATATGTATATTATTGGGATTAATGAAACACCATGTAAAAAACAAATCAGTTTATCCTGAGCAAATGCATAAGCAGATAGTATGTTGATTGTCAAAATGGACAAAGATTTGTCCCATATTGCTTAGCACCTTTTGAGACAGTCTCAGATACCAATACCTTTACTTAGTCTAAGTTCAGTGTGATCGGATACTCTTTTATTCATTATGTTGTTTTGTATGCAGTAGGAGTTGGATGTTAGTTGGGGTATGTTTGTGTAATAAGTCAAGATGTCTTGACTATTGGTTTGTTCTGTAATATATAAATCAACACCCAAAACCGCAAAAGGTTGGCCCGAGAAAGATCAGGTAAACACTCCTGAGTGCGGGACCAGACCAATCCAGTATCACAGCTGTCCAGCATTGAAAACAAACACCCTCACGGGAGCTTACACGTTATGGGCAGAATAAAAAACTTGTCACAAAAAAAACAAAAAAAACAACAACACCAAATCCATTTATGCATTGGTGTGAGGAATGAGGAATCCCAATGTTTGTGGGGAGGGACTATTGGGAAGGGGAAGCCAGCGGGCATGACGTACCGTGGAATATCCATGGAATGTACCCTTGTCATCAAGAGTCTTAATGTTGGGGTCCACATTATCTTCGGCGCATAACAGCATCATGACGCCTATGGCTGTTTGATCACCTAGAATATCTGGAGCAACTGAAGACGAAGCATTTTCTTCAAATCTTAGCTCAATAATCTGACATCGGGAGTGGGTCTATTTTCTTCTTTTTGTTTTACCGATAAACTCCTTTTGTCAAATTATCTATTAGGATATATATATATTTTTCTATTAGTCACATTTGTTATGGTAGCTGCATTACTTAGTTGCTAGAAATCTGGCATCAAAGGGACGTGGTGGCCGAATCGGTAGAGAGAAGGCTTTCCATGCGGAAGGGTAGGAGTTCAAATCCTGGTCAAGTCAAAACAATGGTGCTTGACATTAACAGGATAGCGCAAGGACTGGACAGCTCAGTGTCAGGAAAGTGTGATGTGACTGAGTGGAACATCGGCTCATGGTGCGAGTGATCTGGTATCCCGGTGGGGCACCACTATAAAGTTGTCATGAGTGCACACTATCACAAGTCAATACCCGTCTTTTTTGTTGTTGTTGTTGGTACATTACTTGTTTAAGCAGGGGAAATTTCAGTCGCAGGCGATTGGTCTTCCTCATTCCACTGCACCTTGCCCTATCCTACTAATGCCGAGCGCCTGGCTAGGAAGCGACAAGTATCAATTTTTAAGTCATTGGTTTGACTCGACCAGGATTCGAACCCACGACCCCAAGATCTACCACACAGGAGACGGACGCTCTAACTCATTTGGCCATCCCGATATGACATTAGATGTTGCTGGGAAATAAAACCCCGACAAACAAACTCTGACATCGCTAAACTGCACTTCTATGTGGCTCCTTGCCTGTAAGGTCAGTGCAGACTACTACACTCGCCCCCCTGGAATTGTAAGACTTTAAAATTTTGTTTTACATCCATAATTCATTTAATCCTTGCAAGTACATGATGCATGAAACATATTTATATGTCCCTACATACTTATATATCCTATAGGTTCAACAACCATACAACACATAGCTTTACAAGATCAGAGTCATGGAAACCAGTGCCATGGGGGTGATGACAATGAGAAACATTGCATCTAGAGCAGGATTCGAACCCACACTTCTTAACCATTCCGGTACTAGGATGCAAACTATTACCACTGATTACACCACCTAGACTCCCTGATGCAATCACCCTATCCGCGCCCTACCTGTATGTGGGGCTCCTTGCCTGAGAGGTCAGTGCAGACTACTACATGTGATACATGCCATCACGTCTGCCAATTTGGAATTCCCCCGCTGTGTATAACTTACAGCGTCATCAATGGCCAGTTCCTCTCATAGGCCTACCATGTCTATGTGGTGTGTGAGGTTAAAAATCCCTTCGGTCGGTAAAACTGTAGGCTCAGGCTTTCTATCAACAAACTGTCTAATGGTGAAAACAAGACTATTCAGGCTTATTCATGATAGGCAGTATAAATCTTCAAGAAAAAAAAAGAAAAAAAACCTCTGTTATATAAACTGGGACGTCTTCGCTTCGTTGCGCAGATCGAGCAGCATGACCAGATCGTGCTGGAGAGCGTCAAGTCGCCAGGCAACTTCCTGGGCGCCAGCGCGTCCTACCAGATCGACTCGTTCACACGCGGCTCTGAGCTGAATGCCGGAGTCGACAAGGCTGGCTTCACCATACTCATCCACTACCGGCAGAGCGTCGAGAAGGAGGGGCTGCTCAAGGTCAGTCGGGTCAAGGTCATCCTTCTGGGTTCACCACTGTTGTTGTTGTTATTTTTATTGTTGATGTTGTTATTATTATTATTAATATTATTAATATTATCAATTTCTTGCAGCAGCATATTTTGTCCGTACTAATTCTTTTATGATAATAATGTACTTTTGATTATTTTGTTCCTAATAATTACCTATAAGTATGTGTGAACAACCATGCATTGCCCTATTCCATTTCTATGTGTAATATACACGAAAGTATTCCTACTTAGAATGTAACAACCGTGCATTATCCTATTCCATATGTATGTGTAATATAGACAAAAGTATTCCTACTTAGAATGGAACAACCATGCATTATCCTATTCCATTGTTATGTGTAATAAAGACAAAGTATTCCTACTCAGAATGGAACAACCATGCATTATCCTATTCCATTGTTATGTGTAATATAGACAAAAGTATTCCTACTTAGAATGGAAGAACCATGCATTATCCTATTCCATTGTTATGTGTAATACAGACAAAAGTATTCCTACTCAGAATGGAACAACCATGTATTATCCTATTCCATTTTTATGTGTAATAAACACGAAAGTATTCCTACTTAGAATGGAACAACCATGCATTATCCTATTCCATTGTTATGTGTAATACAGACAAAAGTATTCCTACTCTGAATGGAACAACCTTGCATTATCCTATTCCATTGTTATGTGTAATACAGACAAAAGTATTCCTACTCAGAATGGAACAACCATGTATTATCCTATTCCATTTTTATGTGTAATAAACACGAAAGTATTCCTACTTAGAATGGAACAACCATGCATTATCCTATTTCATTTCAACATTAAACCACATGACGTCAGGGTGGTGACGTCACAAGACTGTTCCATAAGGATATCGAGGCTTACCTGGTGGCCGAAGGCGGCTTCCAACTTCCACCAGTAGATGACGGTAGGTGGCGCCAGGATATGACGTCATAGGGACTTAATGATGTACAGAGCACCTTCCTTAAAATGTAAACCCCTAAATCGGATATTGAATAAACCTGACGAAATTTGAGTTCACTTGATATATATATACATATATTTATTATGTATGGTATAACGTGTTGTGCGCATATTATTTAGCCTGTAGGGGGCCTCGCGTGGGTCGGCCACCGATAGACGTGTGTGCGCTGTGTCGGCTGCGTTAACCCTGCCACCCCTCTCGAGCCGCATTGGCCAGCTGTAATATTAAATAATGTTATGAAATATATGTATCTATATGTTTGATATAGCTGTATGATTAGATGATTTTCTGTAACATTGTGACTCTGTAACATGTTCAGTGAATATATGTTCAATGTCGCAGACATCTAAAATAGTAACCCCTACTATTTGTTAACTCGGACAATCAGTTAAGTCAGAACCCTTGTAGATGTAGACAAATATATTGATCTCACAATTCATTTTGAGTAAAATAGCATAATACCATATGCTTATTTCAAGAGTTATTTAATAAGTTTCCTAATCAGAATACAGACAGCATTTGAACTAAAAACATACACCGACTGTTAACTTGAAATCCCTCTCACATTTCATGAGAAATGCATCAGAATATCCGTTTCACAATGATTCAAAATATATTTCAGTTAAAATAAAAATGATAAAGCAATGACATTATGCAGTATAAAGGGAATTAATCTCTCGGGTCGGATGGGTTCCGCTTTGATAGCTGCGCCTGTCTCCAGTGACTCCGGTAATTGACGAACTGGTGCTATGTGTGAAATTCTTTTTGCTTGCAACCGAAATGGTCAGAAGGAGGTCGGTGACTACTGCGGACCATTTTGCGATGACTTTGCGACTACTTTGCGACGACTTGCAACAATTTGGCGACCAATTTTGTTCAAACTTGTGACCTCGTTGCGACCAACCTTTCTTTGTGGTCGCAAAGTGGACGCAAGCAGTAGTGTGACTGGGGTATAAGGCTATGTGTCCATAGACTGCTCCCTTGTGGCATGTTTGGTTGTCCTGTGTTCACTTGTAAGCTTATGACACACCACACAGACAATGAACACATCTTTTACTTAGGCCATGCATAGAGTATGCAGGTATTGCAATACCTCAGGGAGTTTGACGCCCCTGCCCTGCAGAGTTGTAAACCACTGCCTTGTGGTACAGGTTCTTGACAGAACCGAAGGCTAAGGGAGCAAACCCTAAGCAGAAAAGCATGTCACTGTGACAGCATCAAGGGCGGTTGATGTATGGAATTCCCAACATCTCCCGACCAGCCACTGCAGGGACAAATAGTTTTGCACCTGTCTGGACATGTTCTTGCCAATGTGAGACCTTTATTTGCTCCCCGAGAGAGGGCCGCTGATAACTTGCAAAAGCCAGCAGCACTTCAGCACTTTTGCAGGCAGCTTTCATGAAATGTCAAATGGAGAGCCACAGTCAAGTAATGAAAGCAGGCTTTGTCGCATCGCGACCGACAGCATGATGATGATGATGATGTATCCATAGTGTGTTCCCTTGTGGCATACTCCTTTGTTTCCATGTGCCTTATGACCGGGAACATAGAGAATGAACATGTTCATTGTCTGTGTGGTGCATCACAAGGACACGTACGCCACAAGAGTAGGGAACAGTCTATGGATACCCGGCCTAAAAAGAACACCGGTTCATTGTCTGTCTGGTGCATCACAAGGTCACAAGCGAACACAGAACAAGGGAACATGGCACAAGGGAACAGTCTATGGATATGCGGCCTTATATTAGGCTGACCTCTTGTTACTCACTTTCTTTCTGCTAATAGTGCATCTTCGGATCCGCGAAGCAAACCCGATGGACCCGCGCACCCTGTACCAGCCCAAGTCCGGCATCACCTACTGGCAGCTCGAGCTCGCCTCCAGCATCCACATCGGCAGTGTCATCCGCTGGGAGGACTCGGTGCGCTTCCGACACATGACGACGAGGCGCTATCTCGCAGTGTCCGAGAACAACGAGATCCAGCTGGTGGACGACGGGCTGTCTCCCACCACTGTCTTCAAGATCCACTCCTTGTCGCTGGTAGGTGGCGCAGGTAGATCTGATAGGTGGATGAGGTAGGTGGACATAGCCGATGCATCCAGTCCCTCGTGTGTGGTAGTTAGATGAGGTAGGTGAACATTACCAATTCATCCAGTCCCCGTCTCTGGTAGAGAGAGCAGGTAGACGTACATTACCAATGTATTCCGTCCCCGTCTCTGGTAGAGAGAGCAGGTAGACGTACATTACCAATGTATCCAGTCCCCGTCTCTGGTAGAGAGAGCAGGTAGTGGACTTTATCAATGCATCCAGTCCCCGTCTTTGGTAGAGAGAGCAGATAGATGTACATTACCAATGTATCCAGTCCCCGTCTCTGGTAGAGAGAGCAGGTAGGTGGACATTACCAAATCATCCAGTCCCTGTCTCTGGTAGAGAGAGCAGGTAGACATACTTTACCAATGTATCTAGTCCCTGTCTCTGGTTGAGAGAGCAGGTAGGTGGACATTACCAACGCATCCAGTCCCCGTCTCTGGTAGAGAGAGCAGTAGACATACTTTACCAATGTATCTAGTCCCTGTCTCTGGTTGAGAGAGCAGGTAGCTGGACATTACCAACACATCCGGTCCCCGTCTCTGGTAGAGAGAGCAGGTAGGTGGACATTACTAATGCATCCGGTCCCCATCTCTGGTAGAGAGAGCATCTAGACGTACATTACCAATGCATTCAGTCCCTACAGGGAGGCGAGGGTCACTCATTATCTATCAAACGCCATCTTATCGGCGTGTTGACCTAGTTCTCTAGAAGGCAATCAATTCGAGCACAACTTACTGCTGGGTGCGATGGACTTCCAGAAGTGACACATGAGTCAATTTTGAGCAGCAAGAACCAATTACAATTGCTTTTATTTAAAAATAAAAAGTTTCCTTCATCAGAAACAGCTGTATCTGGAGACAGACTTGCAAATGCAGTTGACAAATAGAGCAGTTTGTTCTTTACTATTAGAATTGCTCTCTGTTTTAGGTATAAAATGGCCAGAGCTGCATAGTGCATTATATCGATTGCGCTTTCACTGCAACTTGCATGTGCAAGCTGCTCCATTTGATTCGTGCTCCTGTTGTATTTTGATGGCTCATTTCAAGTGATCCATGTTTCTCTCTATTGATTTATGTATAGTTTATTTTGCAACGCATGACTCCCTGTAATGTTTGTATAGTCTGTACTGCATGTGTTATCTTTTGTCTATATGGGTCATTCTCTGAAACTGGGCACCATACTATTGGTTTCCATGATACAATGGTGATACCTAATATTTTATTTTTTATTTTTGGTAGCAAATCAAATAATTATTGTTTCTGGCAAAATGTGCACAAAAGTATGCCTGTTTTATTTTTGTGCTGAAGTGAAAATGTCTTCATTAACATCATACATTTACCCTAGGGTTATTTTAACTTTGAAAACACACACATTTTTCTTGTAAGACATAATCTTCTTTAGTTAGCTGCAATCAATAAAATGTTGTCTGAATTGGTCGTTTATGCTAAAATGATGTTCTTGATTTGTGCTTGATTTCCATGTTGCACAAATGATATTAACATCTTTCTCAATTTGTATAATTTTTTTTGGTACATTAGTTGTTTAATCCGAGGAAATTTCAGTCGCAGACGACTGGTCTTCCTCATTCCACTGCATCAAAATCAAAGAGTGAACAAGTTGTTTTTTTCAACTCTGACATATACACAACATGGAAATCTTCACGCGAACATGGATTCTGCTATTATTTGGAATGTTTCCTGCTATTATCTGGAATCCTTTCACTTTTGGTTTCCATGTCACACTTCGATGCCCATTTTCAGAGAATGCCCCCGTAAATAATTAATTGTGTGTTTCCATGTTTGTCCGCATGCCTCTTAATGTTGTGTCCTGTATTACTCACGGCTTGACTGTCTCATTCCCTGAACAGACTGATTATTAATCACTGATCTTAGGGAACTGGTGTCTACTAAGGGTTAAGAAGAGTAGTCCAGAAGCAAGACATAGTAATTATTCCGAGTTTCACTGGTCCCTCAGGGAGGACTGAAGCTGTGACTGATCATAGCTTATGCACCGATGGTTGGGGGTTAATGCCCCTCTCAGCTCAATCCTTCAGAATAGACCCAACACATTAAAGCTGCGTAGTGCGATGAAAACATCACATTTTCAAAATCAAAACAATTATCTAGATTTGATTCAACATATCTAACTTAGATACTGGTGCACTTATTAAGGTTTTGTCACCGCATAGAAGGGAATATTGAGGCAATTTAATAGAACCGGTTACTAAAGAGGGGGAGGGAGGAGTGCATGCAACCAGCTGACTGTTTGCGCTTTAAATCCTAGAAACAGCTGAGGCAATACTAGAATGGGGCGGTATATCTAAGAATATAACTTCTTTTTTTGTTTTGGTACATTAGTTGTTTAAGCAATGGAAATTTCATAACGGACAATTGGTCTTCCTCATTCCACTGCTCCCTTGCCCTATCCTAATAATGCCGAGCGTCTGGCTAGGAAGCGGTAAGTATTAATTTTTAAGTCATTGGTTTGACTGGACCATGGTTTGAACACATGACCCCCTCGGTCTAGTAACATGGGAGACGGACGCTCTAACTCATTCGGCCATCCCGTCTAGCATGGAAATGTGAATTCTGCAAAGTGTGCCTGAGGTTAAGGAGAACAGATTAGAGGAAGATAAAGTATGGGTGGATCTGGGAAGCTGAGTGTAGAATTAGATTTAAACTAATGATATTAATATTATATATTATATAATATATTTAAGTGAGTGGTGGGTGTACAAAGGAGGGAAGAGCGGAAGAGAAGAGTTCAGGTGCAAAACCACATATATGACAATCCAAAAATATAGTTTAAATAAGATATTTACTTGAAAATAATGGTAATTCTCATTAATTCCACTTTTCATGTGATCACATGGTTATGGAGTAATGAACAAAAGAGAAGTAATATAAAAAGATAATGTTTTTGAGGGTTTGATTCCAATGTTTATATCCATTTTTGGATTGGCCTTTACGTGGTTTTGCGCCTGAACTCTTTTCTGAAGTACAATTAATCGACGCCTTTGAGTATATTACAGGGGTATGAGACACAACAGGTGATTAAAGGTCAGTGCAAAGACCGATGTACACTACACATTATTCTCTCTTGAGCGCTAATTGATCTCTCAGTGTTCTTGAATCCCGATTTCAGCTTCAAACCACATCCTTGATTGATGGAACCAATATTAGGGTTTTTCATATGGGGATAGCACCTCCCAAAATATATTATACAATAAAACCTGTCTAACCGACTACCTCCACATATTGCCCACTCCCCTATATCGATCGCTTTATTGGTGTGCCAACAATACCATTGTAACCATATTCTAGCTCCCTAAACCAACCACCTCTCTAAATGGGCCACTTAAGTCGGTCCCAAGGTCGGTCGATTTACAGAGGTTTTACTATACAGTAAAACCTTTCTAACCGACCACCCCCACAGATCGACCACCCCCCTATATCGATCGCTTTATTTGGGTTCCAGCAATACCATTGTAACCATATTCTAATTCCCTAAACAACCACATCCCTAAATGGACCACTTAAAGTCGGTCCCAAGGTCGGTCAATTTAAAGAGGTTTTATTGTATATTGCTTCTGGCAAATTGCGAATGCCACATTAATGTCGTATACTGTACATCGGCCTTTTAGTATGCAAATGCTAGCGGGGAAGTTGCACTCCACCAGAATAATTCTTGATATATTTGTTATTCGCTTTCGTTTTCGGTGAAAGGTTGACTCGGAGGTAAGTTTCTCGATTCAGTTGCACACTTCCATTATTCCTCATACCCCAGTGACACGAGGGCTGCGTTTACTTACGATTGATTTGCGATGACCATACGTTCTCCTTACGAACGCCTTATGTCCTCCTTATGTGCCGGCACAGCGAGGTCGCCAACCTCCCGGCGACCATTTTGGAAATGTTGGTCGTAAGGAGGACACAGCAGTTACACTTGCAACCTCCTTGCGACCAGTGCGGTCAGTGCCTGGTCGCCATTGGTTGGCGGCCTGGTGACTACCAGTCGCTGCCAGGTCGCCTACCTCTTGGTCGGTGAGCGGTCAGTGAGTTGGTGGCGACCGCTCGTGACCTGGCGGAGACAGGTCAGCGACCAGACATTCAGTGGTCGGTGCCTAGTCGGCGCCAGGTTGTGAGAAGTTGCCACCAGGTCGTGAGAGGACACCCTCCGGACAACAAAAAACAAAATGACACCAAGCTTTTAGACTGTCAAAGCAGTCGTTGACCCAGTGCTTACTGTTGGCGCCGACCAGTTTGCACCAGATCGGCACCAAGGCTGTGCCAGGCCAACTGTTCGGCGACTGCACTCGCTGACAGGTCGGCGCTTGGTCGCTGACCTGATGCTGACCTGGCGCTGACCGCATTTTTAAATCAATGTATCGAGTGGGTTGCTGGGAGGTCGGCAAGATTTTGGTCGTAAGGAGGTCGGAGGCAAACACTGGCCCTTGTCGGACTGGGGTATCATTTATTTGAACACGAGCACATTTTTGGATTTTGATGCAAGATGATTAATAATTAATTTTATATTCATTTTCACAATGCTTTCAATTTTTGGGATGTTGTTGTTGTTGGTGGGCACAGTCCTTTTAAATGTCAAGCATGCACTTTTAAGCTTTTTAAAATATTAATATTTTATTCCTGCATGTTTAGTGTTGATTGATACCTCTCTATCAATCTAGCTGGAGTGGCTGTTTCTCTTGTTGTATTTCTGCTTGAGATCCTGTATCTCTCCTTTGGCAGTTTGTAGCTCAGAATCACAGGAGGCACCGAACCTACATGCAGCTCTGGTTGTAAATGTGACTCACCTTCTATGAGGACATACTGACACGCATTTCTCAAACTCATTTGAGTGGGATTTATTGCATAAGGTATAAAGCCTTTATCTGCCGATTGTTAAAGGTGCATAGTCTGATGGTTTTGAGCTTCTGTCACTTCTCTAATATGAATATATTAAATTGATTGTTATAACCTGCTTTACTTTAGTTTAAAGCAACTTTTATTTTAAATGGCAAACTTTGGAGATATTTGAAGTGCAAACATTCAAAATTCATTTTGGCAAGCATGCCAAGACTCTGAGACCATAGGTTTCAGCAGTAACAAATTCTAGTAAATTGATTCAGTAATCCCTTCTATGTGGCAACAAATGCTTAATAATATATGCATTGGAGGGGGCTGCAATATTGCATACATCCGGTACTCGATGTGTTTAATCCTAGTAAATCAAATGTTGACGTGCATCGACCTGATACAGGCTTTTAAGCCTAACAAAATCAGAAGCGGTTGAGTATGAGTATGAATAAATGTAGGTATGTGGGATTAAATCGACGTAATTGCTTTGGTTTTGAAAATGTGATGCTTCATCGGACTATGTAATTTTAACCTCTTATAATAGAAAGTATGATGTGCAATACTCAATACCCTAATACATAGTAAATAATGTTTGATATGTTACACCTTATGCATAGGACATAATACCGACCGATCATACAGGGAGCCACACAGACAGCTTTTGCTGATTTGCATTGCATGTGGATTTCCTTGGTGGCATCTCGTGGCGTTTCGTTACGTGATGTGAAGAAGAAAGTGTGGAGGCAGTCCGTGTAGATCGGGAGCAGTGGTGGAAGTGAGACGGTGGAGGGGGGTTTGAGTTTGAATCTTGGTCACGTGACCGTGTTTTGGCGGGAAAGGTGCAGCCGGGTCTCCAGGGCTGGCGTGTTGGTTCGGTTTTTTTCCACAAGCTTTCGTGTTGCCACCAGCCGTAGCGTGCGCGGCGGCAGCTTTTTAGTTCGCGAGTTGGTGGTAGGTGGCGCCAATGGTGCTCAAGTTAGCCGGACGGCGAGGTTCCCGCGCCTCCGCCCGTAAATTACCCATGTTATGAATAACATGCACAATGCGATTGCGCAAGAAAACTCAATGGCCCTGTTGCCGCATTAAGCAAATTGTTCATGTTAGCATAACATGGGTAATTTGCGACGGTGTCGGAAGTGTAGCGCCTCAGCCAGCTTTCGACACTAACATCCCAACCTTCACCTGGCACTGAACTGACCCCACCCCCCCGCCCCCCGATCCTGATGTCACTACCGACACTACCTCGGTGCTGCCACCTACACTTGGCCCTAGGCACTAAACTACCACCCCAATACTGCCACCTACTGGCTCGACACGCGGGTGGTGTTGTCACGGCGAGTGAGCAGTTCTGAGCTCACTCGCCGCCCGGACACGAACCCTCTAAGACCAGCTGACCATCAAAATGATTATTATTTTCCTGGTTAAATGCGAATTATAGCACTTTTGTCTCGTCGTTAATTACCCATGTTAGCCTCGCCAACATATCTAAAGAAAATAGATGCGTATAACACATAATAATAACAAATACCTCCATCCGAAGATTTATACACGTATATGGATATACTCACTATAATATATACAATATACATGCTATATAATAATATATATATATATCATCCATGTATAGCATGGATAGAATATGCTATATATGTCATGTATAACATACATAGCTTTGCATGATAAAGGAATTGAGAACACACAAACACCTATATAACTACACAACACACGTTTTGATTCTATATATTTATATAGACGTCATCAGCATCATCATGAAAGCTGCCTGCAAAACTGTTGAAGTGCTGCTGGCTTTTGCAAGTTACCAGCGGCACTCTCTCGGGGAGCAAATAGAGGTTTCACACCGGCAATAACATGTCAAGACAGGCCAAAACTATTTGTCCCTGCAGTGGCTGGTCGGGAGATGTTGGGAATTCTATACATCAACCGCCCTTAATGGTTGATGTATAGGGTTTTCTGTTTAGGGTTTGCTCCCTTAGCCTTCGGTTCTGTCAAGAACCTGTACCACAAGGCAGTGGTTTACAACTCTGCAAGGCAGGGGCGTCAAACTCCCTGAGGTATTGCTATACCTGCAATACCTGCATACCCATATATATAGACGTACAAGTTTAACATCACCCCACACCATCTGAATTCACGTCTGGAAACTATCTTTTTTGTTGTTGGTAAAACAGTTTATTCACCAGAACATACTTTTATCAGCGCTGAGGGACTGGTCTTCCAGCCGTTTACATTACATTGTAAATAGGGAGATCAACGGGTACTTACGTAGGGCCTATATTATTACATTACGAAGGAGGTTATTGTGTTAGTGGGTTAGCTATAATATGTTCAGTATTATGGGCTAAGATCATGGGTCACTGCAAAAACTGTGCTGCTATTATGGGTATGGGGTATGTGATGATATATATGGAATAAATAAATATATATTATATAAATGAACATATCACCTGCATCATTGATATCATTGAAATATTCACGTCTGGAGAGAGAGAAAAGGAGAAAGAAAAAAAGGGGAAAAAAGAAAAACCTCCCCCCCCCGAAAAACACATAAATTCCACACATTCCTTCCAGAGACCGGAAATGAACGAGATAAGGATCGACAGCAACGTGCGCATCGAGAACGTGGTGACGGGCTGCTGGCTGCACGCGCCTATCGACGCGCACTACGAGAAGAAGCAGGCGGTCGACCCGGGGGGCGGCGACGGGCAGGCCGGCGACGGGTCCGGCATCAGCGGGCTGGTGTGGGACGGGGCCGAGCTGATGCAGGTGGCGGCGAGCAGCTCACAGCAGTACCAGGATGCCTTCACCATCCAGAAGGTGCCCGAGAAGCAGTGGCGCAATTTCAACTACGTGGCGGGCATTGTGCCCTTCATGGAGGACCTGATCGTGAAGCGCCAGGATCCTAATTACCTGCTCACGACGCGCCAGACAGTGTCCATCGTCACGGTGAGTGGGTTTGTTAGATAGTGTCCATCGTCACGGTGAGGGCGCAGTTAGAGTTAGGTTAGATACTGTCCATCGTCACGGTGAGTGGGTTTGTTAGATAGTGTTCATCATCACGGTGCGTGCACAGTTAGAGTTAGGTTAGATAGTGTCCGTCGTCACGATGAGTGGGTTTGTTAGATAGTGTCCACTGTCATGGTGAGTGGGTTTGTTAGACTGTGTCCATCGTCAAGGTGAGGGCACAGTTAGAGTTAGGTTAGATAGTGTCCATCGTCACGGTGAGTGGGTTTGTTAGATAGTGTCCATCGTCACGGTGAGTGGGTTTGTTAGACTGTGTCCATCGTCACGGTGAGGGCGCAGTTAGAGTTAGGTTATATACTGTCCATCATCACGGTGAGTGGGTTTGTTAGATAGTGTTCATCGTCATGGTGAGTGCGCAGTTAGATTTAGGTTAGATACTGTCCATCGTCATGATGAGTGGGTTTGTTAGATAGTGTCCATCATCATGGCGAGTGGGTTTGTTAGACTGTGTCCATCGTCATGGTGAGGGTGCAGTTAGAGTTAGGTTAGATAGTGTCCATCGTCACAGTGAGTGTTTGATACTTATCGCTTCGTAGGCAGGTGCTTGTCATTAGTAGGATAGGGCAAGGACTGGTTAGCTCAGTGTCAGGACAATGTAACTGAGTGGGATATCATGTCATGGTGCCAGCAGCGCGATTTTCCAGTGGGGAAGCACTATAAAGTCACCATGAGTGTGCACTGACACAAGTCGGTACCCCTCTTGATATGACCTTAGGTGTTGCGAGGACATAAAACTCCAACAACCAACATTTCCTGCTCAGAATCACCAATGGCTAAGAAATGCTGCCGCCAACTGTTCACCCACTGACACCCACTCAACCTAATTTCACTCCCCCCCCCCCCACACACAACCTAAAGAACCTACAGCTGCTGGGGTCATCCATATTGGGGGGGGGGGGGAGTTCTCTATCACTTACTGCTCAGAATCACCGACGGCTAAGAAATGCTGCCACTAACTGTTCACCCCCTGACGACCCCTCAGCCCAATTTCCATCCCCACAAACCCTAAAGAACCTGCAGCTGCTGGTGTCATCCAGATTGGGGGGGGGGGGGAGGGAGTTCTCTATCACTTCCTGCTGAGAATCACCCACCCACGAAATACTGCCACCAACTGCGCGCCCCCTGACGGAATCCGCCCCCACTTTCCATCTCCGCCAGACCCTGAAGGACCTGCAGCTGTTCGTGGAGGCGGAAGGCGAGCGGGTGAAGGACCGGCAGAAGCTGCTGAGGAATCTGTGCGTGGTCGACGTGATGGTGCGCCTGCTCAAGACTCCGGTGTCCAACACGAGCAAGGATCGGGCGCTGCTGGACCAGGTGTTCCGTAACTTCTACCAGTGCCTGCACACCTACACCAAGGGACGCAGCAAGAAGAACGCGCTCTATGCCGCCCACTACATCCCCTTCTTCATGCAGCAGCTCCCAGCCAAGGTCAGTCAGCCTCAGGGCGGGTCAAGGTCACCTGGCTTACCCTGACATTTAAACATTATAGGGATATTTAGACATTATATTTGAAAAAATTCAGAACATGGCATTCTTCATGCAGCATCTCCCCTACATGGTCATTCAGCCTCAAGGCGGGTCAAGGCCACCTGTGTGAGTGGACGGGGGGGGGGGTGACAAGGTCACCTGGGTGAAAGTGGGGGGGTTTGCTGGTTTGTAGATTGTTATGAACCGGATGAGGTGGTATAATTGGTAGAGCGCGAGAAGGTCAATGGGGTGAAGGAGGGGGGACAAGGTCACCTAGGTGAAGGGGGGGGGGGGACAAGATCACCTGAGTCAAGGGGGGATAAGGTCACTTGGGCGAATGGGGGGGAGGGTGGCTTGTCGCATCGGAATTTTGCTGGTTTGCTAGGATTGTTGTGAACCGGATTATGTGGCATAATTGGCAAAGTGCCAGCTTCCCATTACATTTAGACATTCTAGACATTTAGTTATTATACATTTTTTTGTTCGCAATTTCAATGCACGTCCGGAAGGTTGGGACTTTGATTTCTAGGTCGAGTCAAACCATTGACATACAAAATTGATGCTTGTCCCTACCTAGCCTGACACTTGGCCTTACTAGGATAGGGCAATGAGTCGATGGTTCAGTGTCAGGATAACGTGATTGAGTGGGTTATCGGGTCATGGTGCAACACTATAAAGTTGCCATAAGTGCGCGCCCTCTCACAAGTCGGGACCCATCTTGATATGACCTCAAATGTTGCCAGGATGTAAAACTCCAGCAACCAGCCAACCAACGCAGTGAGGTAGGACTATAATCAGTGAAAACATAGCCATCAGTGCGCGCTGTCACATGTATGTGCCCATCCTGATATGACCATAGATGTTGCTAGGATGTAAAACCCCAAAAACAAACAAGCAAGCAGGTTGTTTGTGTGGCCGGGCACAGGTTGAGACACCTCACACAACCAAGTTTTACTTCCTGGCAACATCTAAGGTCATATCAAGACAATACAACCTCAGATGTTGCCAGGATGTAAAACTCCAACAACCAAACAGCCAACATCAGCCAGGACCAGACGGGATGGCGGAATGAGGTAGAGCATCCGTCTCCCTGTGCTGGTAGATCGTGGGGTCGTGGGTTCGAACCCTGGTCGAGTCAAACCAATGACTTAAAAATTGATACTTGTTGCTTCATAGCCAGGCGCTCTGCATTATTAGGATAGGGCAAGGACTGGTTAGCTCAGTGTCAGGATAACTTGACTGAGTGGGATACCAGGTCATGGTGCCAGCGGCCTGGTTTCCCTGTGGGACAGCACTATAAAGTTGCCATGAGTGTGCACTGTCACAAGTCGGTACCCGTCCTGATATGACCTTAGATGTTGCTAGGACATAAAACAACAACAAACACAAAAACAAAAACATCAGCCAGAATAGGGTCTGGGAGGTAATCTGCAAGTTAACACTGGGTTCTTAAACTTTCCGGCAGGGGGATGTTGGCTTGGAGTGCTGCAAGATGATGATTGACCTGGTGCGTGACAACAGACGCATCGTGGATCGCATCACGCCGACTAACCTGTGCAGCATCATTAACCTGTTCAAGGCGCGCCAGCACTACTACTACCTGGACCTGCTCGGGGTGCTGAGCGTGTGCGACAACATCGCCATGGCCGAGAACCAGACGCTCATCGCTGAAGAGCTCCTAGAGAAGCAGAAGGTCGGTGACTGGCGGAAGGCCGTGATAAGGAGCTATTCATTCATTCATTCATTCATTCATTAAACTTAGCTTGTTTTATAAGAGAAAAATGTAACCCACAACGATTGTTTGAGTTGCCCCGAGTATACACCTACAACTCGATTGATTGATTGATTGTCAGTGAGCAACAGAAATATAGGATAAGTGACTGCATTTTTTTTATGGGAAAATTGGTTGATTCATCTGTTATAAGTAAGTCGCGCTTCATTGTCAGTGAGCAGCAGAAAGGGATTGCAAGTGGATATTTATTTATTTTATGCGAAAAATTGGTTAATTCACCTATCATAAGTAAGTTGCACTTCATCATCATGAGCAACTGAAAGCCAGGACAAGTGGATATTTATTTATTTATTTTAGGTGAAAAATTAGTTTATTCACCTATAAGTTTCACTTCATTGTCAGTGAGCAACAGCAATGGAGGATAAGTGACCATATATTTATTTTATGTGAAAAATTGGTTTATTCACCTATCATATGTAAGTTGCGCTTCATCATCAATGAACAACCGAAAGTCAGGACAAGTGGATATTTATTTATCTTCAGAGACAGTTTTGTTTATTCATAAGTAAATTGTGCTTCATCGACCGTGAGCTGCAGAAAGCCAGGACAAGTGACTATTTATTTAATTCACGAAGGCGGAGGCAGAGCTGAATAGAGTAGTCTTCATTGAACAGTAAATCATGAACAGGTCAAGTATATATGACAGTTATCAGTGAGTGCTGGTGGGAACGCTAACAGGATCTCTCTCTAGTGTCAATTGTTCATTGCCTGATGGTGAAATGGGCAGGACTCAAACCTCTCAACCCTACCCGTCTGTTCTTAAGGAGAGGTGTGGGTGGGTGGGTGAAGAAACGGTTGAGAACCTGGTTGGCTGACAGCTGCTGGAGGAGTGTCACCATGGAGGCAGTTTCAAAAGTTTGAAATAAATTCACCTGATTGGGTTTTTGGCATGAAGTTTTTGGAGTGGGCATTGAGCAGAATGCTGGCAATCAATGCTAGGTGGCTCCACCGGGCAGGGGGTGGGGGCTGACTTTGTTGATGCGTGGTTTGTAGTGTTCTGGCAGGTGGTGCCACAGTGCTCAATGTTAATTCTATGGAGGGTGTGTGGCCACGCCTCCACCTGAGAATTACCTTTGTTACTAATAACAAAAACATTTATTTATTTATTTTAGGTGAAAAATTAGTTTATTCACCTATAAGTTGCAGTTCATTGTCAGTGACCAACAGAAAGGGGGATAAATGGGTATTTATTTATTTATGTTTGGTGAAAAATTGCTTTATTTAACTAGTATAAGTAGGTCACACTTGATCGTCAGTGAGCAGCAGAAAGCCAGGACAATTACTGTTTATTTAATTTAGGTAAAAATGTTCTTTATTCAGCTATCATAAATAGGTCACGCTCCATCATCAATGAGCAGCAGAAAGCTAAAACAAGTGAATATTTATATAATTATGCATCAGATAATATACTCACACACTCATTGCACTTTTGCTCTCTAACACCAACCAGGACTGCATGTACCACATCGAGTTGGGGCAGGACGTGGGCATGGGCAAGGACATCATCTACGTCTCGATGGACGGCCGGAAGAGCTGGATAGCGCTGCACAACATGTCCTACAAGAGCAACCCAATGTACGACGAGGGGCAGTTCCTCTTCCTGACTCACCAGCTGGAACTCTACAAGAAGCTGTGCTATGGCCGTAACCAGAAGGCGGTGAATGTGATCACGAGGAACCGCGAGTACTTCACATGGGAGGTGGCCTACCTGGGCCTCATGTCCGACCTGCTGCCCTTCACGATGCGAGCCAAATTCTGCAACCTCCTCATTGGTTAGTTTTCTAGGTCAAAGCAAAATAGAGTTCAACTTTAGAATCATTGAGGTCAAAAACGTATAAAAAGAGGCTTTACTCATGATCCTATGACTTTTGGTTCTGAAGTTATGACAAAATCAAATAGCGACTGGTGGCCATTTTGGATATAACTGATATGGTGGCCCCAATGCGTATTGGCTTTGGCGCCGTTAACAAACTGGTTAGTTTTCTAGGTCAATACAGGGTTCAGATTTGGAATCATTGAGGTCAAATATGTATAAAAAGAGCCTTCACTCGTGATCCTATGACTTTTGCTTATGAAATTATGACAAAATCAAATAGTGACTGGCGGCCATCTTGGATTTTGCCAATATGGCAGCCCCAATCTTAAAAAAAAAAATGAAGCCGTACTCAAAACCGAAAGCTTAATGGTGAAATCTACATTTTGTGTTCTGCGATGCGGCCATATTGACGGCCATGTTGGATTCTGAAGAAAAGAAAAGAAAAGCCAAGCATGTGGCAAGTGGCCACGCAGGCGACCCAAGCAAAATTTCACTCTAAGATGATTCAAGAAACCCTTGTGAAAATAAACCCTAAAAATGGTTTTAACCCGACATCGCAAGCCTTTCTAGAAATACTCAGTCCCATCACTAGAGCAATAATAGAACTTCAGTGAACTGCATTCTAAACTAATGTATCGTAACTAAATATATTCAAATCCCTCTGCACCTGTACTCTATGCTCATTATCATCTGCTTCCTGCTTGTAACTGACGATCCGGGTGGGCGCGGAGGTATTTATAGCTCTCCCTGGTTATTCACTTCCAGTATCCGGAAGTTGAGATAGGAAACATATTTCATGGTCCTTTTCTTTGATAAGTATTTTATTCTTTGATAAGTATTTTATTCCTCTGAATTAGGGTATGATGCCCTAACAAATCACTGATCAATGCCGAGGAGTCTCTCTCTCTACTATGTGTTTTGGAGGTAGTCTTAACAGTTATTCTAGCATGATTTATGATTTAAATGTGTTCTACAACACATAGCGTAATGAAGTCATTTCAGTCCTTTTATTAGATTTGATTAGATTATAGTCTTTGAGCTGTACGCTAAGGCCAAATTGGAGACTCCACCATCAGGGCCTACTACAGGTGGTGATGATGCTCTGACCAGTTTCATCATGTGCAGCAATGAATTTGAATCTGCTGGTGTTAGTTGGGTGTATCCCGGAATCTGAGGTTTATCTGGTATTGCTGTTAACACCATGTCAATCTGCCTTTTGAATGATCACACACTACAGTTTGATTGATTTCTTATGTAAGATGGCATTGTATTGTATTGAAGAGTTGCACTCCGCAGACAGAAAGACTTCCTTCCCACAGTCCACTTGTTGACAGTGAGGCTTTTGTATTTATGGTTGAAACCTCACCAAGTCTACCATATATTTTTGAATGATACATTGTTAAGTCAAAGTTAGGTGCTTAGCCTTCAATCAGTTGTAATTCGATATCTTTCACATTGATGATCCAGTGGAGTAGATTTTGAAGAATGTTAGTGTCCCAGTAATCCAGGCCTTTGATGTCTTTGATATATGGTGTGAAGCCGCGTTGCAGTGACTCTAGCTTCGTCAGCTGTCCTTTTAAAGTGGGTATCCACAGTTATGAGCAGTAGTCTATTGCAAATAAATTAATCTGTTTGTGGATTTCTCCAGGTCTGTTCATTGAAGTTGGAGACAACTTCTCCATCATCGCCATCACTTCGAATAATTTTGTCTATGATGAGATTGACATCAAGCACTACGGCCAAAGTGCAGCTGACGCTGTAAGTATGAACATACAGTAAATGCGTCTTATAACATAGCACAATACATTCTTTGCCCGGTTTAATATGGTACAACATAAGACTGGCCCGAGTTCAACTTGTCCTTCACTTTGGCGATGTGAACCTATTAAATATTATAATAACTTGATTCATATAATCTAATTAATAAACGGGAAAAATGTGTTATGTATGTGATGCATACAAATTATGAGAGTATAAAAACCATGAAAGGGAATGTTCCCTATAGGATCACCCATATGTTGTGTACTACTTTATGGGTGGCCCCTTTTCACAGTTGGGACAGGTGGCGCCACCCCCAATTTAATCTGATCGTCAGTGCTGGTCTGGAGGCGGTAGTGACCAGATGCAGCTGGTATCAGGGTGGCCAGGAGCCACTCACAGGTGGCGCCGGTGTGGCCACAGCTGTAACTAAGCCCTGAACGAGTAGATTTGTTCACAATGATTTGATAATGATTTTATTTTGACTCTGTCGACCCCTCACAGGGTATCAGAACAACAATATAACAACATATAATGTAAATCAAATAGCATCTACTACATAAGAGTCTGTAATTACATATATATATATATAAACAAATTAAATAAGAATACATGTATATAGACTAGAACAAGGCCATTATTTACTAATTTAGCCAGGTTGGACAATTGGTTTGGGTTTTTACTGTTAAGCAAACATTACATTTTTAAAACATTTGGTCTTGTGTAATAGTACCTTTTTACATATTTGGTTCTTTGTTGGTTCAGTGCTGGACAGACCATAGTGTAATACAATTTATTACCTTGTTCATTTAGGTCACACAGAGTACATGGTGATGGGGCATTATCTACGACAAACCTACTTACATCAACTGGCAGTCTGTGGTTACCATATCTGAACTTACATATGTGTATATATGTATATATAAATTATTTAAATAATGATTATATATGCATGTATATGCTTATATGTATATATGTATATATATATATATATATATATATATGTATATACATATGTATATATATGCATTTATATATATATGATTGCATATGTATATATGTGTATGTAATGTATAATTATTATGCACATATAAAGGTGTGGAAGGCACTGTATTATTGTCGTCATTATTGTGACTGTACATGCTACACTGTGTGCTTCCTACTAAACCCCATGAATGAGACCGGTGGCGCCACCACCGGTCTCATTATCCCGAATGAACGCGTTTCATTGCCCCCAGAGAATTGTCTTGACATAAAGATTTTGAATGAGATTAAGTTGCCATGGAATAACCACAGAAGGCCACCCTTCAAGAATACGCAACCTGTACAGTGCACAGGCATGAATCGGTGATGTGGTTTCTGGGTCACTTGTTTACTGGGTCACGTATTTACTAGGTCACGTTTTTTCCATGTTTCACCAACAGCGAGATAGAACAGATCTCGGAGACCTGTTCATATACAGAGTAGGTGATGGTAGTAATAGCATTGTAAAACAACTGCCACAAGCTGTTACTTACATATATATATATTTATATTTATATATATGAGTCAACCTCACGAAACCAGCCAATCGGTGGTCAAGTGAAGATGTCGGCGTTGCAATTCTTAAAAGTGTAGTGCATTTCTTTGTTTCATATTAAATTATCCTAGAAACAAATAAGGTTTTTGTATTTTCTCAACCTTTACATTCAGGATAAATTTAAAGACTTTCCAACACCTCTGTCAATGCTAAATTATAATTATACCGATCGACACCGACATCCATGCTAGACGCCGCCAACTTCCACCAATTGGCCTCTTTTCGTGATCCTGACCCATATATATACTGAAATACAGTATGGGATGCATACAAATTATACGAGTATAAATACCGGAAGTTCTGTAAACACTCACCTCAGTCTGAGACTCTACTAACCTCGACTGGTGACGCCATCTATGTGTTACCACCTCTCTAAGCGCTCATCTATGCCTGTACCAGTCTCACCAAATAATTATATATATATATATACATATATATATATATGTATATATATATATACATTTATTGATAAATTGGCCAATATGAAAATTGCGAAATTGGGGTTCAGAAGTTTCATATTTCACACGGAGTCTGACTCATGTGGAAACTCTAAACTTGCAGCTTATGAGTTATAGTAGGGGGCCAGCTTGTGGTAGAGGTTGAGCAGTATGACAGCAGTGCATATGATATATATATATATATATATATATATATATATATACATATACACAGATACAAATAGCATGGTGCTTTAATTGTAGTTGGCCTGGCTCAAAGCATGTCATTGCCTCTAGTCATCCCCCAGCTGTGTTCGGAAACAACTTGACAACACGCGACAGTTTTAGTTGATTCCTTCTGACCTGTAATGGCGAACAATATTAGTTTCCAGTATTTGAATGTTAGTTCCAGTAATGATTCCAAACCCACAATAAAAGAAGGAGGCAAGGGAGTGGGGGGAGTTGGCACCAATGTCAAACTCTGCCAGGTCTGTGGGGGGGGGGGGAGGGGGGGGGTGTTCCCCTAGTGAATGTGTGCATGGGCATAGCAATGTTATATCTGCGGCATCTATTTGGCCAAATGGTTTTAACGACGTGTACTGCAGACCTTTTACAAGTGAGATATGGGTCATTCTCAGAAACTGAATATTACTTTTGTGACATGGAAATGAACAGTGAAAACATTCCAAATTATAACAGAAAACATTACAAATAATAGTAGAATCAATATGAAGAGTTCAGGCACAAAACCATGTAAACACCAATCCAAAAATTGGGTTTAAATAATAGAGTTGTACCTGACAATAATTTTAGAGCTCACTAATTCCATATTTCATATTATACAATAAATAAAACAGTAGGAATATAACAATATATACTTGTTGAAGGTTTCATTCCAATATTTCTCTCCATTTTTGGATTGGCGTTTATATGGTTTTGCGCCTGAACTCTTCATATATATATATATAATAAGGTTTAAATGTTGATCTTATATGAAGTGAGAAAGCTGTTGACATCAGATCCATAACATCATTTTAACACACACACACAATTTAAACAAGATTTTATTGATTTCATCAAGACACAATAATTGTTTCTTATGAGAAAAGAAATTGAAATTTGTTTGTGTGTAGATGTATGGTGTCGATATGCAAATTTTCTTATTTTTACTGCAGCACAAAATCATATAAGCATATTTTGGATCCATTATGTGGGATAGATTAAATACATTTTGCTAAACTAAGTAAAACACATAGTCAACAATAATTATTTGACTTACTATCCTCCAAAAAGAAGGCAAAATCATTAACAAAGTAACATGGACACGCAAAATGTGGTACACAGTTTCTGAGAATGTTCCATATCTGGGTGCCACCTGAACCGCCTCTCCCTTGATACTCAATTAGTTTAATGTATTAAATGATTTCAACTCAAGATCGATTACTTAGTTAAATAGCCAAGCTTCTGCTTATGCATTTTCTCTTCTTGGTTTTTTCCCCTCAAATTTGGGGTTCATATTTGAGTAAGAATAGGTGTCAGATAACAATTTTAAATAGTTATGACACATCAATTATATGCGCATGCCCTGTAAACATTGCCCTGCATTCTACCAGCATCTAAGGCGAATTATGAAGTGAGTATGCTATGATGTACTACAATCCTATTGCACGATCAAATTATCCAGCAAAGTGTCATCTCTTTCTATCTATCTGCTTTTGGACAATACAGGACTGAATATTGCTTTTACTTTTGAGAAACTATCGAATCCTATATATAGTTACTTCAAACTAAAGTAAGGTAGATTATAGACAGAAAAAGACAGAAATTCAAAATCATCGGACTAAGCAAGTTACAGTTAAATTTACAATTTCTTTCCTTTGTTATTGTACTGAGCCATTTGTAGGGAATATATATTTAGACAAATGTGAAAATATTGTATCAACAACACCAGTGACTCGGTACTAAAAAAAAGAAAAAAGATTCTTCAGAGGAATATTTATATTTGGGTCACTCTCCTGAAAACTGGCCAGAAGTGTCACATGGAGAGTTAAAATCTAATATTTGAATTTTTTAACATTTTTTGGTTGCAAATGAAAGCTGGAAATCTCCCCTTTATATCTATGTAAAATATAAATTGATGAGATAACAAAATAAAGGTGTAGTCCATGATTAAACTATGTCTTATGGCAGTATAACATGTGTGTCACAGGTGTAACACATGTTTAGGACACCACCCAGTCTGCTTAATAAAAATCTAATCAGAATTAAATAATATCATACTTAGAAGCATATTAATCATGGCATAATATACAGAAACATGTAGTGCTTATATTGATAAAAAAAAGTAATTCCCAGCCATGCTTTATTCACTAAATAATTAGTGTACAATATTTGTGTGGCATCCAGACACCACTAATTACATGTGTGAGGAAAATTTGTAATGTTATTTCTGAAGACATAAAATTCTTTTTTAAATTGAAGCATGCATACATGTTAATAAATACTTCCTTTTTGATTTGGGAACTGTTTTGTTTGATATATCAATGCAATACAAGATGTTAATAAGGATTCAACCACATCCCATATGACATGTTACAAATGGCTGACTGTAAAATGCATTTTTTTTTGTACAAAAACACTTCATGACTAAAAGGACCAAAGTTGCACACAGTTTATTTTATTTCCCTTATTTCTTTCATCAAATCTGAACATGAATATGAAAAGTATAAGGAAAAAAATAAATAGGAAGTTTTTGTATTGATGTTTTAAAAACCCATCCCATGCTGACGAGTTTTCAGGAGAGTGACCCATTTACAAACATACGTAAACTTAAAGAAAAGGTGAACTGCTGTGATGTAGCAGGTTAGAAATAATGTTTTTATTTATATGACCCTAATAGGTAAGGGGCCATCCACAGTTGTCAACATTTACAAGGTTGTACAGAGAGTACTATTTGTCCATCGCCCCCCCTCACCTGACCCCCCCCCCCCCCCCCCCCAAAGTAGTACACATCAACATTTACTACAAATCCACATGGGGTGGCTAAATGGGTTGAGTGCTTGCCTTCAGTTTTGGTAGTTGATGGGATTCAAAGCCTGGTTGAGTCAAACCAATAACCTAAAAATGCATATTTATTGCTACCTAGCCTGATATTAGGGATTACTAGGATAGGGCAAGGAGAGGTGGAACGAAGAAGACCAATTGTCCACACTTGAAAAATTCCCCAGGTTAATCAACTAATATACAAAGACCTAATGTGGTGGCCTAATACCAGACGGGATGGCCGAATGAGTTAGAGCGTCCGTCTCCCTTGTTGGTAGATCGTTGGATCGTGGGTTCGAACCCGGGTCGAGTCAAACCAATCATTTAAAAATTGATACTTGTCACTTCCTAGTCTGGTGCTCGGCATTATTAGGATACATAGTAGGCTAAGTTATCATATACAGGTTAGGAAAAAACTTGAAAATTAAAAAAACAAACTAATATAGAAACTACTAACACCCAAAACCGCAAAGGTTGGCCCGAGCAAGATCAGGTAAAGACTCCTGAGTGCGGGACCAGACCAATCCAGTACCACAGCTGTCCAGTGTTGAAAACAAGCACCCTCACGGGAGCTTATACGTTATGGGCAGAATAAAAAACTTGTCACAAAAAAAAAAAAAAAGGGCAAGGAGCAGTGGAATGAGGAAGAACAATCATCTGCGACTGAAATTTACCCCACTTAAACAACTAATGTACAACAACAAAATGTAAGTGGGGAAGGAGTCACCGCAAAATATCAAGATTGTTGTTAAACAATTAAAGTTGTACTTTCCTTCCCCCTTCCCGGTTCTCTGGCTTGTCGCATGATACCCCCCCCCCCCTCCCCTTCTGTACAACCACTTCCTGTGCTGATGGTGTTTTTGGGTGCCAGGTGCCGCACGACTTTGACGCTCACTTCCCATCGATGCGGGCCTGGCTCGGATTGTTCTTCGAAGAAAACTGCAGCGTCATATCCTCACAGCCAGGGCGCAATGTGCTCCTGAAAGAGGTAAGCTGAGGTGCCTGGTAATCTCCGCCATCCTAGTTAAAAGATTCACCGCATACTTGTAGCCTAATGGTGGAAAAACAACCTTATATCAAATCTGGCGAAGAATTTTGACATGGTGGGCAAATGAACTGAGCTGATCAATTTTTAATTTAAGAAGCAACATATATTGGTGAAAAACAACCTTATATCAAAGCTGGCGAAGAATTTTGACATGGTGGGGAAATGAACTGAGCTAATAAATTCTTCACTTTCATCTTGATATTTACCCGCTACTTCTGATTTTAAAAATATAATAAAACATTTACTTTAACGCACTTTAAAAGTGAAATCGATGGTGTTTTATCTCCGCCATCTTGTCTTTTGGCATTCGCTCCCATTTCATCGATGCGCGAGAAGGAAGAAAGGAAGGCGGGGGTGGAAAGAAGGCGCGTTTATTGCACGCCTCAGCGGAAACATGTTAGGTACATAAACAATGAGACAAATGCACAATGGTAATAGAGGTACATAGAAGTAGGACATGTTAGGTACATAACCAATGAGATAAATGCACAATGGTAATAAGGGTGCATAGAGGTACAGGTAAATGCAGTGGTAGCAACAGGGTCCATTTAAAGGGTAATGAGCGGGCTCCCAGGAGAGAGCAGAGAGGCTCATAGGGAGCAATAAGTCCGGTGAGGAGTGATGAGGGGCTCCCAGGAAGGAGCAGAGAGGCCCATAAGGAGCAGGAGAGAGTCAATAAGTCCAGGTTGGGTTAATTGTCAGTGGAGTGAGGGGGTGCCGAGGAGCCCTCCACCCTCGGGAGTGAGAAAGTTAAGTGAGTGTAGGGTGGGTGGGCGGAGGAAAATGAAGAACAGCGGAAGACGGCAGGAAGGTGAGTGCCTGAGGAGAGCGGCGGGCGGCCTTATAAGGGAAAAGGGGGGGGCGACAGGCGGTGAGGTGCGAATGCTGACGGCCCGGGGGAGGGTGAGATGTGGCGAGCAGCGGGCGTCGGGTGAGGCGTGAGCGCCAGAACAAAGAAGGTGGCAGGAAGGAGGGGGGGGGGGGGGCGGCGAGCCGGGGCTCGGCCGAGGTGAGGAGACAGCGCCACAGCGGCGGGGGAGGGTCTCTTCCTTCCCTCGCATCAAACGCAGTGCTTCGCACTACGACCGATGCGCGAGAAGGAAGAAAGGAAGGCGGGGGTGGAAAGAAGGCGCGTTTATTGCACGCCTCAGCGGAAACATGTTAGGTACATAAACAATGAGACAAATGCACAATGGTAATAGAGGTACATAGAAGTAGGACATGTTAGGTACATAACCAATGAGATAAATGCACAATGGTAATAAGGGTGCATAGAGGTACAGGTAAATGCAGTGGTAGCAACAGGGTCCATTTAACCGAGTAATGAGCGGGCTCCCAGGAGAGAGCAGAGAGGCTCATAGGGAGCAATAAGTCCGGTGAGGAGTGATGAGGGGCTCCCAGGAAGGAGCAGAGAGGCCCATAAGGAGCAGGAGAGAGTCAATAAGTCCAGGTTGGGTTAATTGTCAGTGGAGTGAGGGGGTGCCGAGGAGCCCTCCACCAAATAATAGGAGAGGGCTCGAGGCGCGCCCGAGGCGGGGGCAGGGGCGCCCGAGGCGAGGGCCGGAGCTCTGGGTGAGAGGAGGGTCGTGAGGGCAGGCCGTGAGGTCGGCGGCTGGACTGTCTGGAGAGGGGCCCTCGTGAGGCTGGGCTGTGTGGTCTTGGGTGTGAGGTGCGGGGTAGGTCGACAAGGGGGCGGGCGGCCAAAAATAGGGGAGGCCCGCTCCTTGGGGTGATCGGGCGAGGAGGTCGGTCGGCGACTCCTCAGGGCTGGGTGGGACGGGGGTCGGGGTCGGGTCGGGGGGGTTGATGACGGTGGTGTCGTGGTCGGCGGCTGTGCCAGAGGATGAGGGTTCTCCGAGAGGCTGGGCTGGGCTGTGGTCTGAGGGTTCCTCTTGAGGCTGGGCTGGGCAGCGGTCTGAGGGTTCCTCGTGAAACTGGGCAGGGCTGTGGTCCGTGGTGGGCGACTGGCGCTGGGTGGCGGTGAGAGCCTTGCTGAGGGGGCGCTGGGGCCCGACAGGGAGGTGGTTGCCGATGAGGTCGGCGGTGCCGAGGCGGCGGTCAGGCCGCGCCTCGGGCAAGCTGGGCTGGGCTGGGTTGTGTTTGGCGGCGATGAGAGCCTTGCTGAGGGGCCGCTGGGGCCCGAGTGGGCGGTGGTTGCCGGGGTGGTCGGTGGTGCCAGGGTGATGGCCAGGGCGGGGGTCGGGGGAGGAGGTGCGGCGGGGGCGGGCAAGGGGGGCGGCAAAGTCGCGGGCGGTGGGTGGGGGGTCGTGGGGCGGGTCGGTGGTGGGGTCGGTGGGGTCGGGTTGGCAGAGGAAGGCGGTATCGCCTGGGGCGAGGTGGAGCCGGGCGGCGATGGGAGCCTTACTGAGGGGGCGCTGGGGCCCGAGGCGGGGGTGGTTGCCGGAGGGAGCGGCGGCACCGAGGCGGCGGGCAGGCCGCGCCTCGGGCGGGTGGCCGGTGGTGTCCGGATGGCTGGTAGCAGTGTGGTGGGCGGCTTTGGTGGGTTTTGTGGGCCGGTCTGGGGCCTCCGTGCCGGGCTGGAGGTGCCGGCTCCCTAAAAATCCGGCGAGGCGGGAGCCCCTGCCCGGGCGCGCTTTGCTAGGCAGGCGTCCTCGCTATGCCTAGTGAGGACCTTTCGCACATTGGCGCAGTATGCGCATGCGTGGAGCAGCTTGGAGGCCCCCTGGCCGTGGACCTCCCCCGGGCCTGCGTGGGTGCAGGAGTTGGGGTCCCGGTTCCATGCGTAGCACAGTGTGCCGTGGGTCTCCTTATTGTAGGCCACGCGTGTGTCGGTGTGGGCGCGGGACTGGGCGAGGGGCATTGCAGGGTCGGCGGAGCGGGGTTGGGCTGAGGTGGACTGGGGGGGCATGGTGAGGGACTCCAGTCTCAGTAGGTTTATTGCCACAGGGTCGTGCCAACCGTGGGGGAGGGTACCGTCCGCGATCGCGGTAAAGACCGCCTCCGAGTAGTGGCGGACGGTCGTCCAGGGATACACCAGGTTGTCACGACAGATAGCAAGGATGTGGTGGTGGAGGCCTTGGGCGGAGTGGGCGGGGAAGTCCGGGTGGTCGATGAGGGTTAGGAGGGCGAGGGAGTACTCATCCTTGGTCGCCTCCCCCCTCTTGACCGGTTTTCTTCTCGGCACCCCGCCTCACCAGATCGGATGGAAAAATGTAATTTGTAGGAATACCTTGGCGTTTGGTTGACTGTCGCGCCTCGGCGGATGCCAGGATTTCCCTGACGGCGTCGGCCGTGGACGCGGGGTTGTGCCGGGTCTCCTCCTCGGGGTAGGCCGGCGACGTGACGGGCTGTACTTGGGGCAGGAGGTGGCGGTACCTCCCGTACTCCGGGTGTGTTGCTCCGGGGAGGGCCGCCTGCGGCGGCGGCGGCGGACGGGCCGCGGCGGTGGCGGGTGCCCGAGGCGCTGGGACGGCCGACGGGGGCGCCTCGGGCCGGGCCCCGTTGGCGCTGATGTTGTCGATCCGGGCGTGCAGGCCGGCCGTGGCCTGCCGGTGCTCGGCGTTGGCCTGCCGATGCTCCTCGTTGGCCTGACGGTGCTCCAGCTGCATCCGCTGGATAGCCTCCAAGACTGAGGATATCTCGGTGCCCGAGGAACGGTCCGAGGGCGCCGGCGGGGAGACCGAGGCGGAGGCGGGCGACTCGTCCCTCCCGGGCGTGGTAGATGGCCCCGGGGTCCGTGGGGCGGCCCGGGATCCTTTTCGTCCTCGTCCCTTCCCTTGCGGCATTGTCGATGCTGGGTAGGTCAGCGGCCCGAGGTGTAAGTCCAAATAGGAAAATGAAGAACAGCGGAAGACGGCAGGAAGGTGAGTGCCTGAGGAGAGCGGCGGGCGGCCTTATAAGGGAAAAGGGGGGGGCGACAGGCGGTGAGGTGCGAATGCTGACGGCCCGGGGGAGGGTGAGATGTGGCGAGCAGCGGGCGTCGGGTGAGGCGTGAGCGCCAGAACAAAGAAGGTGGCAGGAAGGAGGGGGGGGGGGCGGCGAGCCGGGGCTCGGCCGAGGTGAGGAGACAGCGCCACAGCGGCGGGGGAGGGTCTCTTCCTTCCCTCGCATCAAACGCAGTGCTTCGCACTACGACCAACTCTGTACCAATATAAGTAGCCATTTGGTACTGAAACCAGAGATTCCACTTCCTGTTCCATAATAAAGCTATTTTCACCTGTCTTTAGTCTATGTTGTAGTTCAGCCCTATTACAAGTACGGGGTGAATCTTTTATCTACCGCCATCCTTGTTAGCTTCCTGATTTATTTATTTTAACTGGCTCAGTCCGATGCTTTTAAGTTTCTTTTAATTTCTGAGAAAAAACATATTTGGTTGATTGTTATAATTTACCTTACTTTAGTTTGAAGTATCATCATCATCATGCTGTCGGTCGCGATGCGACAAAGACTGCTTTCATTACTTGACTGCCGCTCTCCATTTAGCTCTCTGCTGTGAGAGTTGCGTCCATGAGTCAGTCTTAATGTCTCTCAGCTTCAGGTTTCTCTTGATGGTATCCTTGAACCGGAGACGGGGGCGCCCTCTCTTTCTGCAGCCAGAAGACAGTTGAGAATAGAGGATCTGCTTTGGTAGCCTGTCTGATGACATCCTCATGAGGTGTCCAGTCCACCGGAGATTCTTTTTGATCAGAAGATCTTCCATAGAGGGCAGCCCCATCCGTTCGAGTATTTCCTTCATTTCATGAAAGCTGCCTGCAAAAGTGTTGAAGTGCTGCTGGCTTTTGCAAGTTACCAGCGGCACTCTCTCGGGAGCAAATAGAGGTTTCACACCGGCAAGAACATGTCAAGACAGGCGCAAAACTATTTGTCCCTGCAGTGGCTGGTCGGGAGAAGTTGGGAGTTCCATACATCAACCGCCCTTAATGCTGCCACAGTGACATGGTTTTCTGTTTAGGGTTTGCTCCCTTAGCCTTCGGTTCTGTCAAGGACCTGTACCACAAGGCAGTGGTTTAGAACTCTGCAAGGCAGGGGCGTCAAACTCCCTGAGGTATTGCTATACCTGCATACCTGTTTGAAGTAAGTTTGAAGTAACTTTGACTTTAAATGGCTAGCTTTTGAGATATTTGAACTGTAAGCATGCAAACTTAATTTTGGCAAGCCTCCCAAAACTCTGGCAGTAACATATTCTATTAAATTGCATCAGTATTCCCTTCTACGTGGTGGTGACAAATGTTGAATAGATGCATCAGTAGCTAAGGTTGATATGTAAAATCAAATCTAGATAATTGTATTGGTTTTGAAAATTTGATGTTTTCATCGGTCTATGCAGCTTTAGTATTTATCCATTTATATTTATAATAACAACCTCTCATGTGCGAAATCTTTTCAAATTTAATTTTCTCTTTATATGTGCCAATTAACTATTTTTGTTTCATTTGATTGTCCCTCACATGACAAAACGGGCACTTGCATTATCAGGATAACATTGATCTAAATGCAAAGTTGTCCACTGAAGATGGGCACTACAGTAACTTTAGAAAAAGAAGGCAACACTTTTATAAGGTCTCAATTTGTTTGTACATGCATCGTTATGAAATAGTGAACATTGGCAAGTTTCTGTTGTCTTCAGTAACTTCCGCCACATGCAAATCATTTTCTCAACATTCAGACTGTTGCTGTCTCATGTTACTACTACATCTGATGATGGAACACCTGCTATGTCAGGAGAACATTGCTTTCGATGCAGAGTTATCCTCTGAAGACGGGCAGGCATTTGGTGGGTGGTAAATACATTTTGAAAAGTCCCCTGCCCCACTCTGAGGTCGTCAGGTTTCTGGGAGCTTCATCATCATCACCACCATCACCACCATCATCATCTGCATCATCATCATCATCATCACCACCATCATCCACATAATCATCATCATCATCATCATCACAATCATCATCACCACAATCACCACCATCATCAGCCGCATCATCAGCCGCCTCATCAGCCGCATCATCATCCGCCTCATCATCCGCATCATCATCCGCCTCATCAACCGCATCATCATCCGCATCATCATCCGCATCATCATCATCATCATCATCCCTTAACTGTGAGGGTCATTGGGGCACCTTGGGTGACTTTGCAGTTTTCTATAGTCTTCCCTGTTCTCCACTGCCCTCTGATATTTGCCAAACTCTAGGCTTGTCCATTCCCTTACCTTGTCTACCCACCTGGATGGATTAGCTTTAGACCTTTTTATTCACAATTTCCATACATATTCTACAGGTAAAGAGGAAGACAGTAGACATTGGAGGAACGTTGTAACTATTAATGGTTGTCTTCCCACTTCCCTTTATGAACAAATAATATGAAATGCAAAATCATGAGCCCTGGAACCAATATACAAATAACCTACAGACTGCTCTTTAAGGAAACAAACATGTGTTAGGAAAGGATACAACGCAAAGTAAAAGTAAAGCTTGTTTATTTAGTGATGCCTCAAGAACTTATTGATTTTTATCATCAGCTATATTGGATATCAAACATATGCTCATTCTGACATATTTCTTTGGAGGAAACCTGCTGCCACCACATAGGTGACTCTTTCCAATAAGCAGCAAGGGGTCTTTTATATGCACATTCCCACAGACAGGACATCACATACCACACACTTTGATTAACCAGTTGTGGACCAACTGGTTGGAACGGAAAATAACCCAAACTGCAAATGGATCCATGGAGCAGGATTGATAGCATGACTGACACCTTCACAGGTGGACACTCTACTGCCTGAGCTACGTCCCGATCCTTAAACAAATAAGAGAGAAAAAAAGAAAAAGATACTATGAGATCGGGACATGTTCATTCGATAGACAAATTCTGTGGTTTTAATTGTAAATATTTTATCATTACTCATCAGGTCTATGTGGCCCACAATAAAAATCACAACATAATTTGTTATTACATCCTACTGTATCTGCATATCCACTTAATAAACATAGTATGTTTGATGAATAAACGTACATTTACTAGGGAAATATACGTGTAAGATAAGCTAATTGCTGGCACATTGGTGTTGAAGGTGTTGAGCCTGGTGACGGCACTCATCAAGTATGGCTTCCTGGGATCTAAGGAGGAGATGGACAACATCATGAAGCCTGTCTTCAACCTGATTGACGGCACCAAGGACATTCCCTTCTCACCTGGAAAGGGCACAGGTAAGCCTCAGGACCAACCCAACCTCATTTACTACAGGACAGCATATATATATATATATATATATATATATATATATATATATATATATATCTGAAGAGTTCAGCCGCAAAACCATGTAAAAGCCAATCCAAAAATGGAGATAAACATTTGAATCAAACCTACAACAAGTTTGGTCTTTTTAATTCCTATTCTTGTGTTTATGTCTCCATACCCATATGATCATAGGAAAAGTGGAATTAGTGATAATTAAAATTATTTTCCTGTACAAATCTTTTATTTAAAGTATATTTTGTTATTGGCGTTTACGTGTTTTTGCGTCTGAACTCTTCTTCTATATATATCATTCATGAATAATCTGATAATATTTTGTAGTAAATATTTTCCCATATTTGTTTACATATCAATTTAAGCTGAAGAAATGCTGAGCAAGCTTATACATATGTGCATTAAATATTTGCTCGAAAACATCAGACGATGTGAGCTTTGTTTTGAATATGAAGCATTATGCGGATTTTGTAATGCATGATTATGTAGGTTTGATGGACACATCAAATTTGAAAAGGAGAAAATATTTCAGTTGTTTTGCTTTTCGCTTATTTTAGTTATTTCTCATTTTAAGGTTTATTATTTACAGGTTATTACTTTCATTTTTTAATAACATGCATGTTGTTTCTGTACCATATCCTATCAACACAAAAAATAACACCTATTCAAGTACCTCGTTGCATGTCAACACCAATGCACGCACGTATAATTGACATAATATATGTAATATTTTAATCTATGAAAAAACATCGATGCATGTGATATGCACATAAGATATAATCTGAATATATGAATAACATATACAAGATATACAAAACATGCAAAATAGATATTGTATTCAAAATATATAGAGATGCAATGTACGCAATATATGAATATCAAAATTATCTCAAATATCTCAAATGGCTCCAGTAGTAGGTCGAATAGCTCAAACAGGTCAAATTGCTGCAATTTCTGAAAAAACTCAAGTACTCAAATAGATCAAGTATAATATAATCATAGTGCATATAATGTATGTAGTGTATATAATGTAAATATTATTATTGTTCCATCCTTCACAATGAAATTATGAAACTTGAATAGACATCGGTGAGCATATCAACATCTAGGTAGAATACAAGTGGCTCATTTGTGCCATCGGCGCATTCGCTCAACTCCACCGAAAGAAACATTGTTGGAGTTAAAACTGATAATCTACATGTCATGCGACAAAAGCAATTACAGCCAGAAGCCCAGTATGAAAGCGCATAGAAATCGATATGCTAGATATTCAATTAATTTAGGAAAATTCATTTATATTATATGTTAAATACAATAATTATCATAATATAATAGATCTATCTTGTAATGGTTCAGTTCATGATAATCCTATGCTACTAGCCACCAGGCAATGACTGTATGTAGGTTGACTCACTCAGCAACTAATTGCGCTAAGGAATCGAAGACGAGGACCTGAAGTAAGATGACCATGATAGTTGATATATCTCTTACCTGTTGTGTCCAATATCAAATATCAAATCCACTCATTATCAACAAAGGTGACCTACGCAAGAAGACTTTCTTAGAGATGAACAAGAAGCGGATCGTCCAAGCTGGTAAAGTTGTTAATGCATCACAGGATTCTACCACTTGTGTGATTTGAATGCTGTCAAACTTTTCACATCCTCTTTAATTTCTACTTCTCACGCTTACTCTCGAGGCATTGAACATGCCGGGTGCGAATCACATCACTCTAATATTCCTCGTGGAATGGTCAGTCAAGCGTGTCTACTTCTTGACAATACTGGTCAGAGCTGGTAGTGAAGAGGGACCTCTTTATTTACTGCAAGTCCTTGTGATTCAGCTGTGTAGCAGCTGTCTGGTATTGTAGGTGCATCATCCATCACCAGTTGTTGATGCAAGTAAATCTCCTCTATGCCTCCCCCACTGTCTCTCCCAGCCATATACCACATTGACAAAACTTCAGCTAGCTGCATCAACATGCTTGTGCTCAGCAAATGTGTTTTAATGGTCCCATTGATTGTCCATGTAGTTGTTACAGGTCCAAAATCTCTTACGCCCAAAATCAATGAGGCCAGTTGTGTTTCGCAATTCAGAATTTGTATTCTTTATTTATTTCTTTTGTGGGGGTGGGGGTGTGTGAGTAGGCTCAGAACAAAAGCAGTCATCAAACATTAATTTTGCAGTAAAACATGTATGAATATTCACACTAAGTGAGATAAATAACATATACTATTACAGTTTATCGCTAGGGAATATACAGTAAAACCTCACTAACCGACCACCTCCAGTGATCAATCACTCCCTATAGCGATCGCTTTATTCAGGTCACAAACAATCGCTCATGCAATACCATTGTAACAATAAAAAAAACTCCCTAAACCAACTACCTCCCTAAATGGACCATTTAAAGGCGATAACATGGTCGGTCGATTTAGAGAGGTTTTACTGCATTTATAAATTAAATGAAATAATCGGATAATGATAGACCATAGCATTTGATTTCCAACAAAATGCATTTAGTAAAACTCAAGCATATAGAGCTTCAAATGAACCATAATCGAAACTATTAATATCTCTCCAGAGATATGTATGAATATTCCGACTAAGTAAGATACATAAAAACTATCAATTGTATTAAAGTTTATTAATGCTCCATAAAGGAAAACAAAACTTGGGTTTTCGGATTTCAGAGTTTCGGATAAGGCATTATGGACCTGTAGCTACTAGTAGTCCTAGTTTCACTAATAATATTTGATAACTGCATACTGATTTAACCCCACCATGGGAAAAGGTGTTTTTGTTGTGTCGATCCTGCTGATGGGAAAGCACCATTTAAAGGGATCGCAACCCTTTATGCACGCGAGGCAATTACTAGTTTGATGAAGTCATTAATTGTAATTAATCATTAATTGTAATTAATGGAGATATTTGTTTAGAAAGGCAATCAAGCTGCATAGTTCGATGAAAGCAATTGTTATAACCAAACCAATGTGTCTAGAGATATGATCCTACATAGCGAACCTAAATACTGGTGTACGGACAGGAATATTAAGTCAATTTAATGGAACCTGTTACTGCTGAAGGCTGGGAAGTGACAATTTTGACATGCATGCCAAAATTAATGTGAAACATTTTCCCACTTCAATTATCTCCAAATGAGTAACTTTCAGAAAAAAAGCAGTTACTTTGATCTAAAGCAAATTAGATTAGGCCTAATAATAAAGCTGATATATTTATCTAAAAGAAAATGATAGAAACTCAAAACCAGTGGATTATACAACTTAAAAGTTTCAGAGTCCGATAGTTCAGAGTTTCTGTCATTTTCGTAGATAAATGTATCAGCTTGATAATTATAATCTACCTTACTTTAGTTGCAAGTAACTGTTATTTTAAATGGCTAAACTTTGAGATACTTGAAATGCAAACATGCCAAGTTAATTTTGGCAAGCATGCCAAATCTCTGATCCCATAGATTCTATTAAATTGCCTCAGGATTTCCTTCTATGTGGCGACAATTGCCTAATAAGTACACCAGTATCTAACTTAGATATGGATGATCAAATCTAGATAATTGGTTTGGTGTGTGCAATTTGATCTTTTCATCGTAACTTTGATCATCCCTAAGAGTCGAAGGTCCATATAATAATAATTATGGTAATAATAAATGGAGAACATTGCGATCCTGTCCGCCATTTCCCATGGCTAGGTCATTAAATTTATAATAGGTTATAGTTAGAGCCTGCCAGTTAGACGTATTGCCAGCAGCTTTTACTAATTAATAACCCCTGGACATAGAGCTTATAGCCGGTTACATTTCATGCCAGCAGATACTGCACAGCTTCATTGATGACAATGCACCACTCTGATTCCACCAAAGCAAGCTAAGGTGGCGCCATCTAATTTGAGAAATAGTAGCCAGTTGTTTAGGATATATATCCATGTTCTAATACTAGAATGAAAGCCGTCTCCAAAGTTACACAATAGTACACCCCAGCTAAGGACCTAAAGCTTAGCAGGTTACATTTCATTGCCACAGATATTGCGCAGCTTTATTATTTTTTTCTTGAAGATTTATACTGCCTATCATGGATAAGGCTGAATAGACTTGTTTTTACCATTAGACAGTTTGTCGATAGAAAGCCTGAGTCTACACTTTTACTGACCCAAGGGATTTGTAATCTCCCACACCAGATAAACATGGTATCAGATCAACTGGCCTTTGATGTCGCTGTAAGTTATACACAGCGGTGGAAATCCAAATTGGCAGAGGTGGGGGCACGGGGAATCAAACCACTGACCTTCAGATTAGGAGTCCGACCTAGAAAAAGTCAGACACTCTAACCACTCCGCCACAGAGAACACCACTCTGATTCCACCAGCACAAGTTACGGTGGCACCATCTAATTTGAGAACTAGTATCCAGTTGTTTAAGATATATATCCATGTTCTAATGCTAGGATGAATGCCATCTCCAAAGATAGATGCTAAGTGTAAACTGTCGCCTATTAATCTGCTATTATCTTCAATCATATCCATGTTCTAATACTAGAATGAAAGCGATCTCCAAATATACACAATAGTACACCCCAGCTAAGAACCTCAAGCTTAGCCGGTTACATTTCATTGCCACAGATATTGCGCAGCTTGATTGGTGAAAATGCACCACTCTGATTCCACCAACACAAGTTACGGTGGCGCCATCTAATTTGAGAACTAGTAGCCAGTTGTTTAAGATATATATCCATGTTGTAATGCTAGGATGAATGCCATCTCCAAAGATAGATGCTAAGTGTAAACTGTCGCCTGTTAAAGTGCTATTATTATCTTCGATCATGGCCGCGGGTTGATATGTGTATCATTCTCTTGTGTTTTCTGTGAAAATGAGATTTTAATTACACTTAGATCACATTCTGAATCTACTTCCCAATTCAAAATTAGCCTACATTTCGATCCTTGCATGGGTTTCATTATTGACTCCGGCAGCCCTCTTCCTGTGACAGGGCTGCTGAACAATTCATTTGAATAAAACTGTCGGACTGACAGACGGGATGGCTGAATGAATAAGAGCATCTCTCTCCCGTGTTGGTAGATCATGGAGTCATGAGTTCGAACCCTTTATCAAGTCAAACCAATGACTTAAAAATTGATACCTTTCACTTCTTAGCCTGGCGCTCGGCATTCTTAGGATAGTGCAAGGAGCAGTGGAATGAGGAAGACCAATCATCCGCGATTGAAATTCCGCCCCCTTCATCAACTAATGTACCAACAAACAAAAAGCTGGGTTATGGAAATAAGCACATGATTTTGTAATCTAAATTGTTAGATATATAGTTATCAATTGCTTATTTCTCATAGTCCTCTATGTTTGCGTGCATAATTCGTGACCATTATAGCTGATATCTCTATTATACCTGTTGTCTCCAATATCAAATCCACTCGTTATCAATGAAGACTTTCGTAGAGATGAACATTTCGATTCATGCCCTTCCAAAGACAAATCGAGAGCTTTTTGTGGCTGCCATCTTGTTTTTGCATTATATATGAATTTCTCACCTTTAAGCCAATATATATATTTTTTTTAACTGTGCACCGAAACCAGTACCTCCAAAGTTAATTCCTCCATAACCAGTCTTTTACTCAGATCTAAGCAGGATTGTCCTACACTCCTACTCGGGCTAGGGGTGAATCTTTTATCTAAAGGTCCCTGGGACTGTCTTTAATTTGTTACCTGCTAAGAGGTTTGACCCCTGACCTCGACCACTGGGCAAAGAACCACATGGGCAGATAAACGTAGGTATGTTGATTGCACCAAAGAACCTATAACACTAAGACGGCTCACTCCCTATCTCTCCGATGGTAAGGTACATTTTGCAGTGCCATCTTGTGGTGGGTTTGATCAGCCCAGCTGCTGGCTGGTGTTTAACATGTAAACACATACAAGGCGAGAGGGTGAGTTTAAAATAAAATAAGAGAGATTGCTTGTCATTTGGATGCTGATGTTGCAACTACTGCCTGGTGCCCACCTCCCTCTGCCCCGCCCTCCCTCATTCCCCCACCCTCCCCCACTCTCTCACCCTCCCTCCCCCCGCCCCGACTCCACTCCCTTTGACACTCCCTGCTCCCAGCCTCACTGCCCTTCCCCATCCCTCCCCGTCCTCCCATTCCCTCACTCCCATTCCATCCCCTCCCCTCCCCCCTGTCCCACTTCCCTTCCCCTGCCCCCTCCCATCCCCACCCTTCCCTCTCCCTATCTCCCTCCTCATCCACCTTATCCAGTGCTCTCACACCACACCTCCCTCCCCTTTCCTCCCCCTTCCCCCCTCCTCAGCCTTCCTGCCCCTTCCACCTCCTTCTTCCCCCTTCATCTACGCCTCCCCGCCTCTCCCACCTCACTCAGCACTCTAACACCACACCTCCCTCCCCCCTCCCCCCATCCTCTCCCGCACTCCCTCTTCCTCCCCGCACTCCCTCTCTGCCTCCTCTTCCCGCTTCCCTCCCCCCTTCCTCGCCGACACTCCCTCTTCCTCCCCAGCACTTCCTCTCCCCCCCCCCCCCCCCCCCCATGCTCACCTACCTGGCTCGACGCTCTCACATCACACCTCACGACCCCCTCCCTGATGTAAGCGGGGGGTGGAGGGTGGGGGAGGGAGGTTCCCACTGGTTGCATCTTGCTATACTCCTATAGAATTCCCACCATCACTGCTACGCCACCCTGCCCCTCCACCTCTCCACTCCACCTACCACCACCACCATACACACATTCCCCCAGCATCCTTCTTCCAGCACACTGACACACACACAGACTCAAGCACACACACCATTCGCACAACCCATTATAACACTATCAAAATGATCAAACCCACCACCTGGTGTGGTGGCTTTTTGTTGATTACACAGTACAGGCTGAGTGAACTGTCTGAGTGTTATAGGGGCTTTGGTTCCGCCAAGGAGCCTAAGGGGTGCTTCACAATTAATCAACATTTTCACAGGCGTACAATACATACACCATTTCATGGCCCCCCCCCCCCCTCTCCCACAAAGTTTCCAATACAACTATTTATATTGTACGATACTGCACTGAATTCTGTGGGCTGGATTCTTGCTTAATTAGACCAAAATCCTTATATAGAAAGAATATAGTGGGGCTTAATTGCGAACATGAATTATACACCTGTGGTAATGTTGATAATTGTGAAGGACCTGTAATGGCCCTGTCACATTACGACGCTTCTCGCCGGCGCGCCGCCAATGCGCAAAATAAGTTGTACGTGTCAAGACCCGTCAAACTTTTCAGCGCGGTGGGAAAAAGTTTGTAGTCAGCGCAACGTGTTGGTAGCGTGCAGCCGACAGTTTTGGCACGCCGTCCTGATATGACCTTAGATGTAGCTAGGACATAAAACAACAAAGCAACGTGTTTGGCGCAACATGTGGGACCAACCATCACGTGCATGCGGCATCCTCCTAACGTCCCCATAATTATTCCAGCACGTTTAACGTATCTGGACATCCTCCTAATGTGGCCATAACGTCCGCACCCACACATTGGCACACGTTGGCACACATCAAAAGTTTTGTGCAAGCACAAAACTTTCAACGCGCCATGACGCGTGCCGACGACCATCGCCATTTATCAACGTCTACCAACACACGCGTAACGCTTCCTGACGTGTGCCGACATTCCGCCCGAAAATCACATACGTCTACACGCATTGGAGAGAAGCATCGTAATGTGACAGGGCTATTAGTGGTCAATGCGGTAGGCGGCTCATTAGGATTCTAGGAGAACTATCCCCTGGAAAACCACCCCGACCACCCCCACTCCAGCCAACTACATCCCAGGAAATAACTAACTTCCTCTCCCTCTCCATCAACTAGCCCATGGAACATCTAGCTACCTACCGCCTGAGCAATTACTTCATAATGAATTGTAACATGGATCGAATAAGAACAAAAGAAATATAATTAAAATACCTCCTGTTCTAGAATGAGCTGAGCACCAGCTTCCAATGTGGTAGGATATGGAATTCAAACTTTGGCAGAGTGAAGTTGATAACTGAAATATTGATTATTATCATTTACTATCCATGTGTTTGTTATGGTAGGGCAAGGAGGAGTACAGATTACCAATGGGGGACATCCGGGGTAGTTCATTTGTTGACACTAGATGGCGCATCGGTACCAGTGGTCCTAAACGGCCATTGACAATGCACTGAGTTCGCCGGTACGCGCAGTGCAAAAGGTCAATTTTTATTCAAAATTAATAGAAATGCAGAACTCTAACCGTATAAATTTAATATAATCTATTTGTTGTATGTTTTCTATATGTATACCAAGCGGGTTGCTACTAGGTGGTGTGGTTTTAGAGATATTAAACTTTTTCTGTATGAAGATTGTTCACTGCCATTGACAATGCATTGAGTTTGTCGGTACGCGCAGTGAAAAACGTCTATTTCATTCAAAGTTAATAGAAATACAGAACCCTAACCTTATAAATTTAATATAATCTATTCGTTGTATGTTTTCTATATGTATACCAAGCGGTTTGTCTGTAGGTGTTGTGGTTTTAGAGATATTTGACTTTTTCTGTATGAAGATTGCTCATAGCCATTGGGTTTGCAGTGTGACAGTGTGCCGAATAGGCCCACTGGTTCAGTGGCGATGCGAACGGCAGGAATTTGAACTAAAAAGTCGGAGGTCCCCCATTGTCGGTCGTTGAAATGAAGAGCTCTTTTCCAAAACGTGATAACCCAGCTAACACATAACGTTAGGTAACGTCAGGCTAACATTATTATTTGTCTATGGTAATTATAACATCAAAGTAATGTTTTACTGATGTTATACCATGTATTGTAATATTATAATGCCATAGTAATGCTGATTTTATAACATGTAGTGTAATGTTTTGGGGTATATTGTGACTGAGACAGAGGGTAGCCATCTTGGAAGAGACTGTAAAGACATGTGAGATATAAAGTACACCCAAACCTGATGCGCGAAAAGGAAGAGAGGAGGCAGGGGTGGAAATAAGGCGTGTTTATTTTCGCCTCAGACAGAGCATACAGGGCATACAGAGTAACAAGAGGACAAATAGAGGTAAATAAGGAATAATCTGATAAAGTAGGGAAGCTCATGAGGAGCGGAGTAATGAGGAAATTCAGAGATCAAGTGTCAGTGGAGTGAGGGGGTGCCGAGGAGCCCTCCACCGCTGGAAGAGAAAAGTGGGAGGAGTGTAGGGTGGGTGGGTGGTGAAGAAACAGGGAGCTGGGAGACGGCAGGAGGGCGAGTGCCTGAGGGAGGCCGGGGGGCGACCTTATAAGGGGAGGAGGGAGGGGCGACAGCAGGTGAGTGTGAAAGCTGCCGGCCCGGGGGAGGGCGAGAGGTGGCGAGCAGCGGCGCCGGGGGAGGCGTGAGTGCTGCGCGACGCGGAGGGCGGGGGAGGTGGCGGCGCGCCGCGCCGTCTGCCGAGGTGAGAATGCAGCGCGACAGCGCGGGGCGGGGGAGGGTCTCTTCCTCTCCTCGCATCAAACGTAATGCTTCGCATTACGACCGATGCGCGAAAAGGAAGAGAGGAGGCGGGGGTGGAAATAAGGCGTGTTTATTTTCGCCTCAGACAGAGCATACAGGGCATACAGAGTAACAAGAGGACAAATAGAGGTAAATACGGAATAATCTGATAAAGTAGGGAAGCTCATGAGGAGCGGAGTAATGAGGAAATTCAGAGATCAAGTGTCAGTGGAGTGAGGGGGTGCCGAGGAGCCCTCCACCAAAAGGCGGAGAGGGCTCGCGGCGCGCCCGAGGGAGCGAGGCGGAGCAGGTGGGGTGGGCCAGCCGAGAGGTGGGCCGCGTCGGGGGTCAGGCTCCCTCTGGGGGCGGCAAGTGTCCGGGGCCTGCGTCGACAGGGAGCGGGCGGCCAAAAAGGAGGAGGCCCGCTCCTTGGCGGGATCCGGTGAGGAGGTCCGACGAGGGTCGAGCAGGGGGGCAGCGAAGTCCTCAGGGCTGGGTGGGGTGGTGGTCGGGGTCTGGGCGGGGGTGTTGTTGAAGGCGGTGTCGTGAGGGTCGGCGGCAGAGGGTTCCTCGTGAGGCTGGGCTGGGATGTGGTCCGAGGCGTGATGCCCAAGGTGATGATCCCTGGCTGGGACTGGGCGGCGCTGCGATCGGTGGTCGCTGGGAGGTTGTCGGTGGGAGTTGCGGGGCTGTCGGCAGTGGTGAGGGTGAGGCGCCGGAGGGGGCCCCCCGGGCCGGCCGGGGGGAGGCCGGCGGATCAAAAATCCGCCGAGGTGGAGGGGGGGGTCTGGCGCTCACGGGTTTGTTTTGTGATGCAGTCGGCCTCGCTGTGCATGGTTAGGAGGCGCCTCACATTGGCGCAGTATGCACAGACGTGACGGCGCCTGTCCCCCGCCTCACCGTGGGCCTCCCCGACGTGAGCCCGATCGCACGAGGCGGGGGCGCGGTTCCAGGCCGGGCAGGGGGCCCCGTGGGTGTCCCTGTCGTAGGTGGCGCGGGCGTCGGCTTGGGCTCGGGGGAAGTGCGCGCCTCGGTGGAGAGGGTCGGGTAGGCGGGCAGGGGCGGCGGTGGCTTGGTCCTCGGGCATGGCGAGGCAGTCTAGTCTCATGAGGTTGAGCGCTACCGGGTCGTGCCAGCCCTGGGGGAGCGTTCCGTCCGCGATCGCGGTAAACACGGTCTCGGAGTACCGGCGGACGGTCGCCCAGGGGTAAATGAGGTTATCCCGGCAGACTACTAGGTGGTGGTGGTGGAGTCCCTGGGCGGAGTGGGCGGGGAAGTCGGGGTGGTCGATGAGGGTGAGGAGGGTGAGGGTATACTCGTCCTTCGTCGCCTCCCCCCTCTTCACCGGCTTCCTCTCGGCCCCTCGTTTCACCAGGTCGGAGGGGAAGATATAGTTGGCCGGGATCCCTTGGCGCCTGACGGAGTGTCGCGCCTCGGCGGATGCGAGTATGTCCCGGACGGCGTCGGCCGCAGAGGCGGGGCTGTGCCGGATGGCCTCCTTGTGGTAGGCCGGCGAGGTGGCTGGCGGTGCTTGACTGGAGAGGTGACGGTACCTCTCGTACTCCGGGTGTGCGGCCCCGGGGAGGGACGCCTGAGGCGGTGGCGGGGGCCGGGCTGTGGTGGCGGTAGGCGCCCGAGGCGTCGGGGCGGCCTGGCGCCTCGGGGCAGATGAGGGGATCTCCGGTGCGGGGCGGGGCTCCCCGGTCTCCAGGGAGTCGATCCGGGCGTGGAGGTCGGCCGTCGCCTGGCGCGCCTCGGCGGCGGACTGCTGATGGTCGAGCTGGATGCGCTGGAGTGCCTCCAACACTGTCGACATCTCGGAGCCCGAGGTGCGGCCCGAGGGCGCCGCGGGGGACGCCGGGGCGTAGGCCGGGGACTCGCCCCGGCCGGGTGCTGGAGAGGGCCCCGGGGTGCGGGGGGCGGCCCGGGATCCCTTCCGTCCACGTCCTTTTCCTTGAGGCATCCTGAGGCTGAGCTGGGGCAGAGGTCCGAGGTGGAGGAGCCAAGGCTGAAGAAACAGGGAGCTGGGAGACGGCAGGAGGGCGAGTGCCTGAGGGAGGCCGGGGGGCGACCTTATAAGGGGAGGAGGGAGGGGCGACAGCAGGTGAGTGTGAAAGCTGCCGGCCCGGGGGAGGGCGAGAGGTGGCGAGCAGTGAGTGCTGCGCGACGCGGTGGGCGGGGGAGGTGGCGGCACGCCGCGCCGTCTGCCGAGGTGAGAATGCAGCGCGACAGCGCGGGGCGGGGGAGGGTCTCTTCCTCTCCTCGCATCAAACGTAATGCTTCGCATTACGACCAATCCAACTTAATCTAGTTGATATTTGTGTGATTTTCACTAAAAATTTGGCAACGAGGACGGGATGATCTGGGCCAACCATCTTATGACCATTTAATGGGAAACTAACCTACATTAAATTAAGTGACATTCAAGAAAAGTAAGGGAACCAACTTAGACATAAGGAAGGGCCTCTGCAGGGCAACACAAATCAAGGATCACAGTAAGGACACATTAAAAACATTGTTTAGCATTGCATACCTGGTACTCAGGGGCCATATTCATGAGCTTGGGGTACGGTTAGCCGGAGGATAGGCTTAGCCGTTGGGTAGGTATCCCGCAGGTTAACGGCGGAGGTTAATTAGGTCAATTGGTATTCACCAAGGTTCTAGCCGGAGCGGATAGCTACCCGTTCGCTTTGTTTACATTCGTCGATTCGAAAACATTAATATCGCCGCCGTTACGGCGTCAGCGTTAATTTCGCTTCGGATTTAGGGTTAATTTGAGCAAATTTCACTTATTGGGTATTTAAATCTATCAAATATGATCGCATTGAATAGATTTGGGCGTAAGAAATTCACGCCGATTCGGCGGCGACAGCGGCGGCCATTTTTGCGCCGATTTGTGTACTTTACATTCGTCGATTCGAAAATATTAATATCGCCGCCGTTACGGCGTCAGTGTAAATTTTGCTTCAGATTTAGGGTTAATTTGAATAAATTTCACTTATTGCGTATTTAAATCTATCAAATATGATCGCATTGAATAGATTTGGGCGTAAGAAATTCACGCCGATTCGGCGGCGGCGGCCATTTTTGCGCCGATTTGTGTACTTTACATTTGTCGATTCGAAAATATTAATATCGCCGCCGTTACGGCGTCAGTGTTAATTTTGCTTCGGATTTAGGGTTAATTTGAATAAATTCCACTTATTGCGTATTTAAATCTATCAAATATGATCGCATTGAATAGATTCAGAACCGCACACACTCACTATCCCCTCGGGATAGTGGCTTACCCCTGGGTCGAAATTGGGGTAGCGTACCCTCCGGATAGAGCCCCAGGGTAGTGCTACCCCGAGCTCATGAATAAGGATTTTCCGCCGTTAGCCGGGGGGGTAGCGTACCCCCCGGTTACAGCCTCAGGGTAGCGCTACCCCGAGCTCATGAATATGGCCCCAGGGCAACATAGCTATGAATCTTCCATTATCGTTTAACATGCAATGTTATACAAAAACGTCACAATGACGTTAAAAAACGTCTTTAGAATGTTATAAAATAATGTTATATAACGTTTTTTACTCCATAGAAAATAACGTGTATATGACGTTTTTTAATAACTTTATGGGAACATTTTATAACGTCATACTGACGTCAGTATGACAGATTTTTTTTCTTTGCTGGGAAGTGCCGAGCAATAAGATGAGTTTGCAATGCCAATGCCAAGTTTGTAGATCGAGTTTTGGAAAAGAGCTCTTCATATATACAAAATGTTCGTCATATATATATATATATATATATATATATATATATATATATATATAAATATATATATATATATATGAAGGAGCTCTTTTCCAAAACCCAATCTGGCAAACTCATTATTTTGTTCGGCACTTATTGCGTTTTGGAAAAGAGGTCTTCAAATGTTCCCCCGCTTAATCAGTAATTAATACATACATAACACATTTATATATAACCCAATATATTCAAATAAACTGGAATAAAATGTAAAGCTCACTCGACATCCCCCGATATCTTACACGGAATGGTATCAGGATCTGATAACACAATTGCCTACGTGGGGTTGAAGAGATTAATCAAATTATCTTTCTTCATATTTTTAGTTTCAGACAAAGGTTATTCCATAGTCTTGTAAATGGGTTAGGATCCCTGTACACTTAATTCAAATAGAAAATAACCACATGATTTTGAAATCTAAAGTGTTTGATATATAGTCATCGCGTATTTACCATAGCCCCCTATCTTTGAGTGAAGAATGTATTACCATGATAGCTGATATCTCTGTTACCTGTTGTGTCCAATATCAAACTATCTTATTTAGTTATTTCACTGTCATTTTACCATTACTTTTTTGTTATAATTTTTGTTTGTTTAAACCTTTGGTAGATTAGTTGAGTAAGCAGGGAGACATTTCAATCCTGGATGGTCTTAGGGTATTCTATTAATAGAAAAATCGGATTTATGAAACATTTACTTGCTAGTACTAAGCAGTTTTTCAACTTGTTGGGTGCAGACGACTTGTGTGTTGTGACACTTGAAATGCTAATCAATCCGCGCAGCTAGCCTCATAGTCTCATACTACCTAGGTATGTCACCTGCATCAGACTTGTATGTCAGACTTGCTTGTGAACATGTCATGCTTGCTCAACACAAAAAGTGGCATACTTGGATTGCTTACAAATGTATTGTCGCTTCCAATTTTAACTGTAATATAAATGCTAGCACAGCGAACAAAAGTAGTGCTTAATTATAACATGCCATGAGATGCGTAATACAAAATAAGTGCTATAAATGGAGAATGGTGATTCAAATACAGACCAGGTAAAACCAGATGGGATGTCCAAATGAGTTGAGCGTCCGCCTTCTGTTATTGGTATGTTGTGGGATTCGAATCAGAGGGTTTGAAGTTGGTCGAGTCAAACCAATGACTTGGTCGTAATGCGAAGCATTACGTTTGATGCGAGGAGAGGAAGAGACCCTCCCCCCGCCCCGCGCTGTCGCGCTGCTTTCTCACCTCGGCAGACGGCGCGGCGCGCCGCCCCCTCCCCCGCCCTCCGCGTCGCGCGGCGCTCACGCCTCGCCCGACGCCGCTGCTCGCCACCTGTCGCCCTCCCCCGGGCCGGCAGCTTTCACACTCACCTGCTGTCGCCCCTCCCTCTCCCCTTATAAGGCCGCCCCCTGGCCTCCCTCAGGCACTCGCCCTTCTGCCGCCTCCCAGATCTCTCCTTCTTCATTTGGCTCTCCACCTCGGACCTCTGCCCCACCACAGCTGCAGCATGCCTCAAGGGAAAGGACGTGGACGAAAGGGCTCCCGGGCCGCCCCCCGCACCCCGGGGCCCTCTCCAACTCCCAGGAGGGACAAGTCGCCGGCCTCCGCCTCGGGATCTCCCGCGGCGACCTCGGGCCCCGCCTCGGGCTCCGAGATCTCCCTAGTCCTGGAGGCTCTCCAGCGCATCCAGCTGGAGCATCGCCAAGCCACCGCCGACATCCACGCCCGGATCGACTCCCTGGGCTCCGGGGAGGCCCCGACACCTCGGGCGCCTGCCACCACCACGGCCCGGCCCCGGCCGCCACCTCAGGCGACCCCACCGGGGGCCGCGCACCCGGAATACGAGAGGTACCGCCACCTCTCCCAAGCCCCCCCCATCACCTCGCCGCCCCACCAGGAGGAGCGGACCCGATACAGCCCCGCCTCCGCGGCCGACGCCGTCCGGGACATCCTGGCATCCGCCGAGGCGCGGCACTGCACCAGGCGCCAAGGGATCCCGGCCAGCTACATCTTCCCCTCCGACCTGGTGAAGCGAGGGCCCGAGAGGAAGCCGGTCAAGAGGGGGGAGGCGACGAAGGACGAATATACCCTCGCCCTCCTCACCCTCATCGACCACCCCGACTTCCCCGCCCACTCCGCCCAGGGACTCCACCACCACCACCTCACAGTCTGCCGGGATAACCTGATTTACCCCTGGGCAACCGTCCGCCGGTACTCCGAGACCGTGTTTACAGCGATCGCGGACGGAACCCTCCCCCAGGGGTGGCATGACCCGGTGGCCCTCAACCTCATGAGGCTAGACTGCCTGGCCATGCCCGAGGAGCAAGCCACCGCCGCCCCTGCCCGCCTACCCGACCCTCTCCACCGAGGCACCCACCTCCCCCGACCTCACGCTGACGCCCGCGCCACCTACGACAGGGAGACCCACGGCGCCCCCTGCCCGGCCTGGAACCGCGCCCCCGCCTCGTGCGATCGGGCCCGCCTCGGGGAGGCCCACGGTGAGGCGAAGGACACGCGCCGTCACGTCTGCGCATACTGCGCCAATGTGAGGCGCCTCCTCACCATGCACAGCGAGGCCGACTGCATCACGAAACAAACCCGTGAGCGCCAGACCCCCCCCCACCACCTCGGCGGATTTTTGATCCGCCGGCCTCCCCCCGGCCGGCCCGGGGGGACCCCTCCGGCGCCTCACCCTCACCACTGCCGACAGCCCCGCAAGCCCCGCCGACAACCTCCCAGCGACCATCGAACGCAGCGCCGCCAAGTCCCAGCCGAGGATCATCACCTCGGGCATCACACCTCGGACCGCATCCCAGCCCAGCCTCAGGAGGAACCCTCTGCCACCGATCCTCACGACACCGCCTTCAACACCGCCGCCCAGACCCCGACCACCACCCCATCCAGCCCCGAGGACTTCGCTGCCCCCCTGCTCGACCCTCATCGGACCTCCTCACCGGATCCCGCCAAGGAGCGGGCCTCCCCCTTTTTGGCCGCCCGCTCCCTGTCGACGCAGGCCCGGGACACTCCCCGCCCCGAGAGGGAGCCTGACCCCCGACACGGCCCACCTCTCGGCCGGCCCGCCCCACCTGCTCCGCCTCGGGCGCGCCACCAGCCCTCACCGCCCAGACCTTCACCTCCGGACCCCCGCCTCGGGCTCCCCGGCCCCCCGCCTCGGGCGCGCCTCGAGCCCTCCCCTACTTTTGGTGGAGGGCTCCTCGGCACCCCCTCACTCCACTGACATTTGAACTCTGTTCCTATATTTACTCCGCTCTTCATTTATTTTATCCTTCATTATTTACTTCTTTCCTCGTTTACCCTGTTTACCCTGTTTACCCTGTATGCCCTGTATGCTTTCTGAGGCGAAAATAAAAACCTTTTATTTCCACCCCCGCCTCCTCTCTTCCTTTTCGCGCATCGGTCGTAATGCGAAGCATTACGTTTGATGCGAGGAGAGGAAGAGACCCTCCCCCCGCCCCGCGCTGTCGCGCTGCTTTCTCACCTCGGCAGACGGCGCGGCGCGCCGCCCCCTCCCCCGCCCTCCGCGTCGCGCGGCGCTCACGCCTCGCCCGACGCCGCTGCTCGCCACCTGTCGCCCTCCCCCGGGCCGGCAGCTTTCACACTCACCTGCTGTCGCCCCTCCCTCTCCCCTTATAAGGCCGCCCCCTGGCCTCCCTCAGGCACTCGCCCTCCTGCCGCCTCCCAGATCTCTCCTTCTACACATTTATAGCGGCCTTGTTGCTACCTAGCTTGGCACTCTGCATTACTAAGACAGGGCCCGGAACAGTTGAATGAGGAATATCAATTGTCTGCGCGGATTCTCTCCCGGGTTTCTCTCCCGAGTTTCTAGTTTCTATCCCTGTATTCTCTCCCCAGTTTATCTTCCCGGATTCTCTCCCTAGATTCTCTCGCCAGTTTCTATCACCAGATTCTCTCACCAGTTTCTCTCCCCAGTTTATCCCGCAGATTTTCTTTCCAGTTTCTCTCCCCAGACAGCACCTCATATTCCCCACAACTGACTTAGTAGGCTACAATTCTGTATCAGAATGTCCATCATCATCATCATCATGCTGTCGGTCGCGATGCAACAAAAACTGCTTTCATTACTTGACTGTCGCTCTCCCTTTAGCTCTCTGCTCTGAGAGTGATGTACATGAGTCGGTCTTAATGTCTCTCAGCTTCAGGTTTCTCTTGATGGTATCCTTGAACCGGAGACGAGGGCACCCTCTCTTTCTGTAGCCAGAAGACAGTTGAGAATAGAGGATCTGCTTTGGTAGCCTGCCTGATGACATCCTCATGAGGTGTCCAGTCCACCGGAGATTCTTTTTGATCAGAGATCTTCCATAGAGGGCAGCGCCATCCGTTCGAGTATCCCACCTCATATTCCCCACAACTGACTTCCTAGGTTACAATTCTGTATCAGAATGTCTACAGCACCTCATATTCCCCACAACTGACTTAGTAGGCTACAATTCTATATCAGAATGCCTACATCACCTCATATTCCCCACCACTGACTTAGTAGGCTACAATTCTGTATCAGAATGCCTACAGCACCTCATATTCCCCACAACTGACTTAGTAGGCTACAATTCTATATCAGAATGCCTACAGCACCTCATATTCCCCACCACTGACTTAGTAGGCTACAATTCTATATCAGAATGCCTACAGCACCTCATATTCCCCACAACTGACTTGGCGGCGATATTAATACTTATATTTTCGAATCGACGAACGTAAAGTAAACAAATCGCCGCCGTCGCGACCGCTGCGTCGACGTTGACATCCATACTGGCCGACGTCTACGCATTGGCGTCAATGTATTAGCGATTTGTTTACTTTACGCTCGTCGATTCGAAAATATAACTATTAATATCGCCGCCAATGCGGCAGTAGCCTTAATAACGCTTCGAATTTAGGGTTAAATTGATAAAAGTTCACTATTTGACTATGTAACTTTGTTAAATATGACAGCATTTAATACATTTGAGCCTAATATATGCCTCCAAACGCAGAGGGATTTCCCAAATCTATTAATAAATTCACGTTTAGCTATAATGAAAGTGTTACGCGCTCCTGCATACGGCTTGACCGAATTTCCCGGTTCGGTGATAGCTAAACGGTAACAGGCTGTACCACCAAATCCCGCTAACAGTAACACTGACTCCTGCATACGGCCCCAGATGTGTCACGGGGCATGTATGGGTACAAAGCGCGGCGGCATTAGTTAACCTTTCAGCTATTTATAGATTTGGGAAATCCCTCTGCGATGCGGCGGCAGCGGCGATGTTTTGTTGATGTTCGACAGTATGGATAGTGACGTCGATGCGGTGGCAGCGTTAATATTGGTTCAAATTTAGGGTTAAATTGATAAAATTTCACTTATTGCGTATGTAATTCTGTTAAATATGATCGCATTGAATAGATTTGGGCCTAATATATTGCCGCTGATGTGGCGGCGGCGGCGGCGGCGGCGATGATGTTTTGTTGATGTTCGACAGTATGGATAGCGACGTCGATGCGGCGACGTCGATTTGTTTTGTGTACATTCGTCGATTTGACAATATTAATATCGCTGCCATTGTAGCGGCGGCGTTACTTTCGGTTCGTTTTTGCGGTTAATTTGCTAAAATATCACTTTAACAGTATGTAATTCTGTTAAATATGATCGCATTGAATAGATTTGGGGCCTAATCGGTCCCTAACCTCGACGGTAAACTTGATATGGGTTGGGTTAGCGTAGATGCCTTTAAACTCGCGGCGTTTTCCTAAAGCGGACACATACATACCGACTTTTCGCCGCTAACCTGGAGATCGTCGCTAACCACATGTTTGGACCGCTAACACTGCTTCATGCATATGGCCCCTGGGGCATTCGGGTCGGATCATTTTGCACACGGCCGTGTATTTTTACTTTCACCTCGGGGTGTTCTATTTGAAATCCTGACGACTCGGATGACCCGAGTCGTCCGGAGCGTCATTATCGAAAATAGCCTATAGTTCCACATTCTGTATAAATAACTGCTACAAAAACTGTTAACCTGGTCCCCTGGTCTCCTGGTTCCCCGGCCTTTTAGCCATAGCTGATTTATGACAATGGGGGCATTCGATTGGGCCCTTTCAATCCGCAACTTTACAGATGGAACGGATGGAGCCACATACACCGAATCATCGGTATATGAACCCACTTCCGGTCCCAGTCGAGTAGGAATTTGTTCGGAAATATTTTGATATTCGGATAGAGAGGCCCAGTCGAATGCCCCCTATATCACTGACATATTCTCACTCAGTGCTTCCAAACTATATCTTTAAAAACACACACACAAGAAACACAGGTATTAAAGTGCAGTGAATTAGTTTTCAGACATTGGAATATCAATACCATTATTGTGGAATATAATGCAACCGATAATATCAATATTATTGATCGAATTCATCCATTATCGCCTCTGTTAGGCAGCTCACATTTTGTTGAGCGGCCTGGGGGCGTTTAGTTTGCACACAGGTAGGCAAACCCCACGTGACAAGCCCACGTGTGAATGCGTCACCAAGTCAAATGTAAAAGCCGCTTTCGACACAATATTTTGAGAGGATTTATTTTCGGCGGAATTCCAACATATTAACACAATCAGGGTTTTTGCCAGAGTGTAAAATCGGTAAAATACCACACCCTTACAAGTTACATTTTCTTACGGTACCACTCTGTTGGCCTACCATAAAATTGTTTGGATAATTTTTGTGTAAGGGTTCAACAAGGAGCCAGAGCAAACAAAGGCACCAGACCCCTCCTCCTCCCTCCCCCCCCCCCCCCCCCCCCATACCGATTCTGCGTACCCTCACATTATTTTCTGGTCGAAACCCTGGAAATAGAAGTGTTAACCAGACAGGATGGCCGAATGAATTAGAGCGTCCGTCTCCGGTGTTGGTAGATTGTTGGATCGTGGTTTCGAACCCTGGTCAAGTCAAACCAATGACTTACAAATTTATACTTGTCGCTTCCTAGCCTGGCAGTCAGCATTCTTAGGATAGGGCAAGGAGCAGTGGAATGAGGAAGACCAATCGTCCACAATTGAAATTTCCCCTGCTTAATCAACTAATGTAACCCCAAATAAATGTAATACAATTAGCCAAACAGATGTGAGAAAGCTGGCCTTTACGTTAAAGGTTGTTAGCCCGGCTGCGGGCCCTGCATGACACAGAAACAAACTAACATTAGTCTAAGTGGCATACTTACCGGAATATTGAGTTTGTTCCCATTCACACATTCATCACTAGAGGAGACCCCACTCACCCTAATTTCTGTAATTTACGAGACGGAGACAGACGTAGTATATAATGGTTGTTTATTTCTTATCGCAAAGGGCTCAGGTATGATGCAACAGGTCAATATGATACATAATAACAGGTATGGTTCAATAAGTCAGATAGGTTTGATATCAAATATGCTGAACAAGTGGTCAGGTATGGTACAAGATTGATAACCGGCAGTCCAGAGCATTCCAGGCTTCCCCAACCCGTGTGAGTCAAATGGTTAAGGACCGCGACTCAAACTCTCGACCCTATCGCTACTCCTTAATTACCGGTGTGGGTGGGTGGGTGAAGAAAACGAGAGGGGTGCTGAGATGATGGCAGTTGTCGCAGTTATGTTCGTAAGGTCTGGCGGTCACGTGACTGTAAGGGCGGGTAAATGCCCGGGTCGCCACCTGGAGGAATTCCGGGAACTATCTTATGCTTTGTAGTGTGTCTTGGGGATTTTGCTAGGTGGCGCCACCATACCGAGAGAACCGCTGGTTGATGGCGGAGATCCCAGCCATCGGTCCTGGGCCTATCTATATTCTGGTGTAAGTCAGTTAGTGTGGTTCCTGTCTCCGCCGTAAATTACCTATGTTACGCTTAACATCCACAATGCATCAACAAACTGTTGGCCCTACTTATCATAATATGTTTTAAATAACACAACTGTGAAGGCAGTGTCTCCTAATGAAGTAGTATTAATTTAAATATGGCATGCATTTTGTTTGTAGAAATTTAATCTAAGTTTAGTGCAATGTATCTAATGGCGTTTCGGGTGATAGAATGACATGTTATAGTACCGTACAAGATATACATAATGTATATATATAATATATATAATATATATATATCCATTTCCGATCAATTATTAAATATATACCAGAGTCCCATAAAGAAGCCTAGTATGTCTATGTAGCAGAAGAATGCTGGCATTGCTATATTTTTAAGAGGTCATCCAAACTGGTTTATAGTAAGTTGCTGATCAATGATTTACCGCCGCAACAATATGTCATTTTTGCCTAAAATATCACCCAAATTGATTTATATAAAAGTCCGATGAAAGCATAACAATTTAAAACCCAAGATACTTATCTATATTACTTTTATCCTACGTATCCAACTTTGATAATGATGTGCTTATTAAGTATTTCTTGTTGCATAGACAGCTGTAGAAAGGAATATTAAGTCAATGTAATCTAATAGAAACTGTTACCGCTAAATGCTAAATGGTGTGTAGTTCAAACTTCAATGTGTACGTAAAAAGTAATTTGCCAGGTTTTCATTTCAAATATACCCAAAGTTAGATATTTATAATAAAAGTTATTTGAAAATAGAGTGAGGTATATTATAATGATCTACTTAATATATTTATCTGAAAATATGGTAAAATCGTTAAGCCACCTGACTATGCTACTTTAAGCTATTCACTAAATATGCAAAGTGTATGTCATATCTGTGTAGAGATCACACAAACTGGCTTACCGTAAGCTGTTCACCAAAGCTGTATTAATCAATATAAAAAGGTGCTGCATTCCAAGCAGAAAATCAGCAAATTAAATACTTAATGTCTGTGCAATTAAGGAAGAAAATACCATTTGGATAATTTCCAGCGAAAACGTCGATGAACGCTATAGCTTCTATCGCATGCCTTCTTGGAATGTCGCCAACATTTTGTAAGCTATTCTCTACTAATATGAGCATGCTTGCTGGCACACATATTACATTTTCCTACTTTTTTTTCTGTGACATTTGGACCTCCATTGAAGAGTTCACAAAGGACCAGCTCACAATGGTAAAGAAGTGGAGGAAGAATAACCGCTTTGAGAAGAACTCGGAGACTGATGCCATCATCCAAGTCAAGTTGCAGTAAGTTAAATTTTAAACTCTTTTTTTGTTGTTGTTGGTAAATATGTTTATTCTGCGGAATCAGTCTTTTGTCAGTGCTGACGCACTAGTCTTCCAGCCATTTTTTAATTCTGGGTTATTTACAAAAAAAGGTATATAGAATAAGGTATACAGTAACTGTTGAATACACAATTTCCAGCATGTAACACAATGAAATTCTGTGACCCAAAAGTTCCATAGCAATATGGTCGCAGTAGTGTCATATAACTAGATCAATATTAGTCAGATCAATGTGAGTATTTACATAGTATTTAGAATGTAAACAGAAGTTATCTTCTGTATTCAGTTGGTAACGTTGTAGTAAGTTTTAATGTTCAGTTGCAGTTAGGCAAGCGGTATATAAATGTCAGTTTGTTAGAAATATTCTAGTGTAACATTCTATTATGTTTAATAAACACTACCTCCATACGAACGCATTCACTGCAAAGTTGCTTAGGGAAAACAGGACGAGTAGAGAAGGTGGGGAAAACATCACTTTATTCCCATGACATTATGAGGTTATTACTCTGTCTAGCTAGGTATCACAGTGCTAGTCAGGTGTTTGCCAATATTGAAGTGCCAGCCTTCCAGTCTGTTATCAGGAATCTAATATTCAAATTTATTACTAGACTTGACAATTCAGAAAATGTTATAATACAGGCACTTGTAAAAATAGAAAAGAGTGATCTCAGATTTACGTCTGCCATATGGAGGCATTGGTACAAACTACTGTATGTAGACCAACATTTTGATATTGGTTAGTATGGTAGTATTCATACTATTACTTATATCCTATTCACATTAATTATATCTAACTACTATGGACCAAATTATGTAACTACCATAATCCTGAGTCTGAAATGAAGAATTGAATTGAATATGTACTTATATACATATGCACAGCCGGAAGTAGGAATTGTTCTTTGTGGGTTAGTTACATTTTTGGAATGGATGAGTGCGAAAGGTTCTAGGTACTAGTGGGGTCCGGAGGTGTGGCTCCCCTCACCGGGACATGTTTGGTACTAGAGGCTATGGAATGGCATTTCAAGTCATTTTAGAGATGTTACATATTCGGTTTTGTTTTGCTTGAAGAGGATAGTGGAACTGTACCACTTGATCCCCCGCTAGCTACGGCCATGTTATCTCTCTCTCTCTATATATCATATATATATACATTATTTATATCCACATATTACATTATATAGTACACATATATATGTGATGTATAACGAATTATGCAAGTATAAAGATACGTAAGGGTTAATTAATATTATTATTATTGTTGTTATAGTCCATAAGCGCAACACTGTACCAGTGGCTCCACCTTGTCCTCCTCGCCTCCACCGCATGTATACCAGTGTCGTATATAGTCATATATATATATATATATATGAATCGTTTGGGCGCAAAGCCACATAAACGCCAATCCAAAAATTGAGATAAACATTGGAATAAAACCTTCAAAACGTTAATTTTGTTGTATTCCTACTTTTTTGTTCATTGCTCCATAACCATGTGATCACATGAAAAGTAGAATTAGTGATAACTAATATTATTTTCAAACAAAAGTCTTTTATTTAAACTCCATTTTTCGATTTGCTTTTACGTGGTTTTTCTCCTAAACTATACATATCAGGGCCGTGGCTATATGTACATGAGACTGTCTCAAAAGGTGCTAAGCAATGTGGGACACAACTTTGTCCATAGTAACGATCAACATACTATCTGCTTATGCATTTGCTCAGGATAAACTGATTTATTTTTTACACGGTGTTTCATAATCCCAATAGACTACATATTGATTTGAAGGAAATGTCATTGTGTTTTCAATATAACCATTTCTGTGCTGTTTTGTGTCAATTGTTACAATGGACAAACAAAAAAAGAGTTATCACCTTTTGAGACAGGACCATATACATATAACACGTAATATACAACATGGTCATTTGTCAAAGTTACTTTTCAGGGGTCTGGAGATGATTGAGATTCTGCTCATCAAGGAGTTCAACAGGCGAGTGCGGGTAGGTGCTCGGGGCAAGGCCTCATGTTTGTGTAGCATTACGCTTTGTGAAGCACTATAACCATACATTGTGTGCAGTAACAACATCCGCCTTAAGCCCACAGTGACAGTACCACAATACATTCACAGCAGTCACAGCCACACATCACCAGTAATATTCTCCGCAACAATTAACAGTCCCGCAACCCATTCACAGCAGTCACATCCACACAGCAACAGTAATATTCCCACAACAATCAACAGTCCCGCAACCCATTCACATCAGTCACAGGCACACAGCAACAGAAATATTCACCACAACAATCAACAGTCCCACAACCCATTCACAGCAGCCACAGCCACACATCACCAGTAATATTCCCCACAACAATCACCAGTCCCACAACCCATTCACAGCAGTAACATCCACCCAACAACAGTAATATTCCCCACAACAATCAACAGTCCTGCAACCCATTCACATCAGTCACAGCCACACATCACCAGTAATATTCCCCACAACAATCACCAGTCCCGCACCCCATTCACAGCAGCCACATCCACACAGCAACAGTAATATTCCCCACAACAATCAACATTCCACCAACCCATTCACATAAGTCACAGCCACACAGCACCAGTAACATTCCCCACAACAATCAACAGTCCCGCAACCCATTCACATCAGTCACAGCTACACAGCAACAGTAATATTCCCACAACAACCAACAGTCCTGCAACCCATTCAGAGCAGTCACAGCCACACAACAACAGTAATATTCCCCACAACAATCAACATTCCCACAAGCCATTCACAGCAGTCACATCCACACAGCAACAGTAATATTCCCCACACCAATCAACAGTCCCACAACCCATTCACAACAGTCACAGCCACACAACAACAGTAATATTCCCCACAACAATCAACATTCCACCAACCCATTCACAGCAGTCACAGCCACACAGCAACAGTAATATTCCCACAACAATCAACAGTCCCACAACCCATTCACAACAGTCACAGCCACACATCACCAGAAATATTCCCACAATAATCAACAGTCCCACACCCCATTCACATCAGTCACAGCCACACAGTAACAGTAATATTCCCTACAACAATCATCAATCCCAAAGCACATTCACAGCAACAGTCAAACACGACAGCAACAACAACATACCCCACAACAATCAACAGTTCTGCAATGTATTTACAGCCACTATCACCCCCACACATCACCATAACATGCCCCCACAACAATCAACAGTCCTGCAACCCAATCAGAGCAGTCACAGCCACACAACAACAGTAATAATCCCCACAACAATCAACATTCCACCAACCCATTCACAGCAGTCACAGCCACACAGCAACAGTAATATTCCCACAACAATCAACAATCCCACAACCCATTCACAACAGTCACAGCCACACAGCAACAGTAATATTCCCACAACAATCAACAGTCCCACAACCCATTCACAGCAGTCACATCCACACAGCAACAGTAATATTCCCACAACAATCAACAGTCCCACAACCCATTCACATCAGTCACAGCCACAAAGTAACAGTAATATTCCCTACAACAATCATCAATCCCAAAGCACATTCACAGCAACAGTCAAACACGACAGCAACAACAACATACCCCACAACAATCAACAGTTCTGCAATGTATTTACAGCCACTATCACCCCCACACATCACCATAACATCCCCCCACAACAATCAACAACCCCACAACACATTCACAGCAACAGTCCCAGCTTCACATCTATATTGCCCACAACAATCAACATTCTCCCAGCACATCCTAAATCAGTAAATAGCGGTCACACCCACAAAACTTCCACATCAAACAACATTTCTGCAACACATTCTCAGCATTAGCATCACCAACACAGCATCTCCCACAACAATGAACCGTCCTGGAACACATTCCCACAATTTATTGAAATATTTTAGATCGAGATTTGTTTTCTACAGCTTCCACTTCTCCGTATTCTAAGTATATCATGTATAAATCAACTCTAGAAATCCCTATTAAAATCTAAGCTTTAAGCTCTTTCCTCCTGTGATCTCACTCGATATTAATTAATTTGCTAAATCCTTTTATTCAGCTGCAATGTCCTAGTATTAAACTGCACTTCACAATTCCTTAGACCAGTTGGGATGGCCGAATGAGTTAACCGTCCGTCTCCCGTTTTTGTAGTTCGTGGGATTCGAACCTATGGGTTCGAATCCTGGGCAAGTCAAACCAATGACTTCAACTATCACAATTGTCACTTCCTAGCCTGCTAGCCAGGCGCTCAGCATTATTAGGATAGGACAAGGACTGGTTGGCTCAGTGTCAGGATAATGTGACTGAGTGGGATATCAAGTCATGGTGCTGGCCCCCCAATGGGGCAGCACTATAAAGTCGCCATAAGCGCGCACTGTCATGAGTCGGTACCCGTCCTGATATGAAATTAGATGTTTCCAGGACGTAAAGCTCCAACAACTACCTAACCAACACGATGCCTTACCTTAATTGTTTTTCTTTATCGACTCCACCAGTACTTTGTGTCCACGTTCAAGAAGATTGAGATGAAGGAAAGCAAGTCTAAGAAAAACAGGAAGATTCTTGGAAAACTACTTTATGAAGACTTTACCACCGCGAAACTATGGCAAGTTCCTAAAATAGGATAGAAGGCAATCTATGGAGCTTGTAACCAAATACAAAATAATAGATCAAACTATTACCATATATCCTCGTCTAGCCGTCGAACATTTTGGTGTTTTTTTTTAAAGCAACAATTAGGAGGTCAGCTATTACACACATATTTTTTTCGAATAGATGGAATTTATGCTTGGTGTGTTTAAAACGTGGACACAAATTAGCTAGATTTATATATAAAATAATAAACAAGATGCCCCATAAATGTTGACCTGTTAACTGTGAAATACTAGGGCCCGCTTTCACACTAGATATATGCAACATACCAGATTTGTTTGCGAAAACTATGGGGTCAACATTTACATGAGATGGACTTTTACTCAAGTATATACGGTAACTAGGCTGGTATTACTATTAGAGACACGAATGTTATTCAACTATTTTCCGAGTATAGTACTCGAAAAAACCCAAAAGAAACCTTGCTGAGTAATTGTACCTCTAAATACTGTAATATATATCCCTGTACTTACTGTCACACATATATCATAATTGAACAAATAGTTAACAAATTGCTGATAGCTTTGTCAAATTTGAAATATATATAATTTCTGTTTCCTGCCCATTTAACCTTAGTTTTATTGTCTTTGCGTTATAGGACAGATCATGCGATCAAGAAGAAGATCGACAAGATGCTCACTCACATGTATTCGATGACAGAACTCATCCACCCCTCTCTTCCGGGCATTCTCTTCGTAAGTACCCCTTTAAATTAAACAAAGCATTGACTCTCCTTTAAAGGACATTCGGCTAACGAGACAAACAAGGCAAAACTTGGACATGACAAATTTAATGAGATTTAATTTTTTTTGTAAATGATCATTTTATTCAGCGAATAGAGCTGTTTTTTTCCCCAGCATATTATGTTACATTCATTCACATATATAATAGTCTATTATTATTAGAAAGACTAATCTGTACTCAAGGAGCTGAAGTTAGCGTATCGGCTACAGTGCTGAGTCATCATCACCCTCATGCTGTCGGTCGCGATGCGACAAAGACTGCTTTCATTACTTGACTGCCGCTCTCCATTTAGCTCTCTGCTGTGAGAGCGATGTCCATGCAGGGGCGTAGCTAGGTGTATGCGCGTACACCAAAACGTCCACATCGTTTTGTCAAAAAAATTAAAATAATAAAGAGAGAGAGAGTGAGAGAGGAGGCATGTAGTAGTCCGGAGTGTCAACAACTCAAGCCTAAAATGTGTAAAATCCACCAGCTTAAGCTTAAGTGGCTCCCTAAACCCCCTGCCGAAATTAGGAGTACACATCATTAAAGGTCTAGCTAGCTACGCCCCTGCCATGAGTCGGTCTTAATGTCTCTCAGCTTCAGGTTTCTCTTGATGGTATCCTTGAACCGGAGAAGACTGCGCCCTCTCTTTCTGTAACCAGAAGAAACAGTGCCGAGTATTGAAGTATAAATTCATGTAATATAGTGTATAATAATGGATCAGGATAACATCAGGATAATGGTCGCGGTATCATGTATGTGTCAGCGGTGAGTTGCTATGTGTGCAGTCGACCGTGGAGCAAGAGACAATTACTGGTATAAATGATCGAAAAGAGAACAGGTTAACAAATAACAGAACAGGATAATAGTACAACAGATGCATGTACGGGATAACATGGAAAACAGCGCTCAACCCATGGGTGAGTGGGTGGGTGAGTGGATGGGCGAAGTTGAGGGGTGGACGTCCAGGAGCAGAGTGACCAGAGCGTGTGGGTATATATATATATTTATATATACATATATATATATATATATGTGATGTATAACGAATTATGCAACTATAAAGATACGTAAGGGTTAATTATTACTTTATTGTTATACTCCGTAAGACAAACACTGTATGGGTGGCTCCACCTACCCTCCTCACCTCCACTGGATGTAGACCAGTGTCAGTCGCACCGGAGGATATATATATATATATATATATGTCGTGGGGGTGATGAAAATGGGAATTACTGTGCCTAGAGCGGGACTCGAACCCGCATCTCTTTGCATTCCGGGCCAGTGTGCTAACCATTACACCACCTAGGCTCCCTGATATCAATACACTCCCCACGCCTACCTGTCTATGTGGTTACTTGCCTGAGAGGTCAGTGCAGACCACTACACTCGTCCCCCTGGAATTGTAAGTATTGTAATGCTTACAATTACATACATACAGGCAATGCACTAACACATACATACACAGGGTAGGTTCAACAACCATACAGCGCAAAGCTTGTACAGGATCCTGATCACGGCAACCAGTGTCGTGGGGGTGATGAAAATGGGAAATACTGTGCCTAGAGCGGGACTCGAACCCACATCTCTTTGCATTCCGGGCCAGTGTGCTAACCATTACACCACCTAGGCTCCCTGATATCAATACACTCCCCACGCCTACCTGTCTATGTGGTTACTTGCCTGAGAGGTCAGTGCAGACCACTACACTCGTCCCCCTGGAATTGTAAGTATTGTAATGCTTACAATTACATACATACAGGCAATGCACTAACACATACATACACAGGGTAGGTTCAACAACCATACAGCGCAAAGCTTGTACAGGATCCTGATCACGGCAACCAGTGTCGTGGGGGTGATGAAAATGGGAAATACTGTGCCTAGAGCGGGACTCGAACCCGCATCTCTTTGCATTCCGGGCCAGTGTGCTAACCATTACACCACCTAGGCTCCCTGATATCAATACACTCCCCACGCCTACCTGTCTATGTGGTTACTTGCCTGAGAGGTCAGTGCAGACCACTACATATATATATATATATATATAATTATATAAAGGCTGGCTACAGTACAAAGAACAAAGAAGAAGGAACAATGGAAGTAATAATAATAAGGAAATAATTCCCTTCCGCGCCTTTATACTCGCATAATGTGTTATACATCACATGTATGCAAATGAGGAAAACTATCCGGGACCAGTTGCCTCGTAGCCAAATTACCTATGTTGACCTCGCCAACATATCCAACAAACCATTCGCTGAAGCCTGCTTGTTATCTTATCACTGATGAATGGCACACTTTCTAGAATTCAGTCCCCTGCATGAGACATGTTCGGATGACAAGGTGGTGAGTACTATCCCCGGCCGATTCAAAACCAAAAGAATCACACATGAAACACTTCTGGCTACATTGCCTGGTGCTCAATATTCAGAATGACTCGATATTGTCAGACAATGATTTATATTAGCAGACAATGATTCAATGTTGCCAGACAGTGACTCAATTTCACCAGACAATGACTTTATGGTGCCATCATCATGCTGTCGGTCGCAATGCGACAAAGACTGCTTTCAAACATTTCATGAAAGCTGCCTGCAGAAGTGTTGAAGTGCTGCTGGCTTTTGCAAGTTACCAGCGGCACTCTCTCGGGGAGCAAATAGAGGTTTCACACCGGCAAGAACATGTCCAGACAGGCGCAAAATTATTTGTCCCTGCAGTGGCTGGTCGGGAGATGTTGGGAGTTCCATACATCAACCGCCCTTAATGCTGCCACAGTGACTTGGTTTTCTGTTCAGGGTTTGCTGTCAAGAACCTGTACCACAAGGCAGTGGTTTACAACTCTGCAGGGCAGGGGCATTAAACTCTCTGAGGTATTGCAATACCTGCATTATGGTTCCATACAATGATTCAATATTACCAATTAATGACTCAATACAGCCATACAATGATTTAATATTGTCAGACAACAACAGAATACTGACAGCCAATGACTCAAGACGCCAGACACTGATTCATATTGCCAGACAATGACTCAATTCCACCAGACCATGACTTGACAATATAGATACGCAGCCATTGTCTTATTGTGGAACATTACAACCTAATAGTTACCAGTTCCAAAACCTTACTGCAAGCTGGCTTTTCTTGTTTTATTTTGCTCCAGGATCTGACCAAGTACCCTTCGGATGACCTCAACACAAAGGCCCTCTCGATCCTGAACAAGTTCTACGGTTCGAAGCTCTTGCTCTTCCACACAGCACAGCGCTCACATGTAAGTATCCCTTTCTGAAGTTCGCGTTACACTAGCCATTTGGTCACATATCAAGAATTCTTATATATATATATATGTATATATATATATACATATATATATATATATACAGTACAACCCAGTTAAACCAAGCTTGGTTAAACCAAACGATCGGTTAATCCAAACTTTGTTAGGCGGCCCGGCAAAATAATACCATTTACCATATTAAAAAAGTTGGTTAAACCAAATTTGGTTAATCCAACCTATTGGTTAAGGTTAATCCAAACAAAATTGTCGGGCCCCAGGCCACTTCCGGTATGGTTAAATCAAACTTTCATGTGGTTATAAGGTCACCTGAGACTTTTTTATATGATAAATGGTAGTATTTTGCCGGGCCGCCAACAAAAGTTAGGATTAACCGATCATTTGGTTTAACTGAGCCTGGTTTAACTCGGTTATACTGTATATACATACAAAACAATAATCAAAGTGTCCACATACATTGTATATGCATTCATAATGCGCCCATGTCAAAGCCAAGTCAAAGCCAAGTCAAAGTTGAAGGCAAAGCTCGGTTAAACCAATGATCGGTTAATCCAAACAGATTTTGAGGGTCCCTTCTAGTTTTGTTTAACGGGGTTATACTGTATATGTACTACATAATTTATTATGTGGATATAAATAACAGCAGCCCCTTAATGTTTCTCTCTAACCACCTTAACTACTATGTTATTCACTGCGGAGCAGTCATTCTTTCCTTCCTGCCTCCTCTACACCATGAGCCAACTGTCATTCCGCTCAAGTCAAAACTTATATAAATATATATAGATATATAACAACAACAAAATATATATCGATATCCATATATGAATACATATATATATATTTATAAAATATAATATATAGCTATAGATATATACAAATATATATTAATAGATATATATATACATTTATATAAATATATATAAATATATATGAATAAAGTAAACGCTAATCCAAAAACGTAGTTTAAATACAAGATATTTTACCTGAAAACTAATTTTCTTCTCACTAATTCCACTTCTCATATGATCACATGATTATGGAGCAATAAACAAAAAAGAAGGGATATAAACAACTTAACTTATTGAAGGTTTGATTCCAATGTTTATCTGAACTCTTCATACATATACTTCAATTCCCGCTCGAGTCAAACCAATGACTTTCACTTGATACTTTATGCTTCCTAGCCAGGCACTCGGCATTATTAGGATAGGACAATGATTGGTTGGCTCAGTGTCAGGATAATGTGATTGAGTGGGATATTACCTCATGGTGCTGGTGGCCTGGTTTCTTAGTGGGGCAGCACTATAAATGTTGCCATGAATGTGCACTGTCACAAGTCGGTACCCATCCTGATATGACCTTATGTAGAAACTACCCACTAATTGTGGTCGCCAGTTTGTAGAGTCTAATCCTCAAATCTGTGGCTGTGTTGGCAGGCTATGGTGAAAATAATACAGACAAGAGAAAGGAAGAGTATAAAGTGTAAAGAAGAAGAGAGAGTCCAGCCCTCTGGTTCATTGCTTATATTGTTATACATGGGTTCATTGTTTGGTATACCCACCCTTTCCCCCCAATGGGAATCAAAAAAAAAAAAAGATTCCTTGGCCCTTTCCACTAGGGTCCAGCATTCTGGGTACATGGAACAGTGGTCTGCCCACCACCCAAGTTGTATGGCCCCCATTGCCTTGGACCTTTTGAGTGTGGTTACCTATTGCGGCAGAGGGGGAGGCCCTGAGTGCAATCACAGGCCAGACCTGCCCGCACACCATGTCTATTTACATACCACTCATGCACCACCACCAAAACATAAATATATATATATATATATATATATATACACATACATGTGCCTGGTCACGTACACCGATCAGCAATAGAACATTTGCATTCCCCCCTAAGCTGAATATCGAAATATTTTACACTTAGATGTTGCCATGACGTAAAACTCCAACAACCTACCAAGCTACCTACCTTTGCCCCCTCAAGGAACGTGATGTAGCTCAGGCGATAGAGTGTCCACCTGTGAAGGTGTCAGTGATCCTATCGATCCTGCTCAGTAGGCCCATTTGCAGTTTGGGCTATTTTTATTCCAACCTGTGGTCCACACTGCTTTATCAAAGGCTGTGGTTATGCCCTGCTGTATCCGTGGGGAAAGTGAAATATAATGGACCAGTGCTGCTTATCAGAAAGAGTAGCCTATCTTGCAGCAGTGGGTTTCCTCCAAAGAAATATGTCAGAATGACCATATGTTTGACGTGCAATAGTCGATGTTATGAAAATGAATGCACTACGAGAGCCGGCGTTAAATAAAACAAGCTTTACTTTTTCGTACCTCGGCTCCTCTAGGCGCTGCTGGCCACCGAGTCGGTGCGCGTTCACCGAGGGGCCCTGCAGAACATGGTTGTCCTGACGCGCCTCACCAAGAGCAAGCTCAGTGCAGACATGGCCCGCGAGGTGGCGCGCATCCTCATCAGCTTCTCCGAGTGAGTGCCGAACACCAATTCCCTAGTATCCAGTCACACAAACATTGACTGTGCACACCAGCTACGCACGTCAGCTACACACACCAATTACTACATTAACCTGTCACGCACTGGCTGTGCTCACCAGCTCTGCACGTCAGCTACATGTACCAATTACATGAACCAATCACATACACTGTATGTGCATACCAGCTACACACATCAGCTACGCAAACCAATTAAATGAATGACTGTGCACACCAGCTACCCACTTTAGCTACGCATACCAATTACATGGATCGGTCACACACACTAGCTATGCTCACCCGTTAACCATGTCAGCTATGCACACCAGCTATGCAGGCCAGCTACACACCAGTTGCATGCACCAGTCACCTCCACTACCTGTGCACACCAGCTACTCGATACGCACAATAGCTAAATACATCAGCTATGAACAACAGTTATCCATACCAGCTACATGCAAATGGTGTTCTGGTCAAATATATATGTACCAGCTATAGAGGGAGTGCACGCAATGTCAGCACTCTTTTCGTATACCAAGAACACTATGGCCACCACTGGGCCTACCCGGTCGGCGGCCGCCAAAGTCTGGTGGCACCACCTAGCGGGTACTGCCCGAACCTTTCTAATTCTTTGGCAGGGCATCTAATGTGTCAACATATGGCATTTTAGCAACCCCATTTTAGTTGGTGAACTAAAACAAATGTGAGAAGTTTCGAGCAGTTCACATACAAGCACTTTGAAAAGAAAACTGCTCAAAACTGACAAATAAACCAACAAATCGGTAAATAAGAACAATGTAGACAGTTGCAAGTCTTTTGTATGTAATCCAATATGGCCACCGGAAGTTGTCTCGTGACGTCATTTTTAATTTTTTTTGGTCCATTAGTTGTTTAAGCAGCGGAAATTTCAGTCATAGACGACTGGTCTTCCTCATTCCACTGCTGGTTGATAGAAAAACGCTCTCAACTTTTACGACCCAAGGTATTTTTAACCTTCCCACACCACCATAGACATGGTATGAGAGGAACCGGCCTTTGATGATGCTGTAAAGTGATAACAGCGGTGGAAATTGAAATTGGCAGAGCTGGGGGCGTGGGGAATCGAACCACTGACCCTCAGATTAGGAGTCTGACCTAGAAAAAAGTCAGACAGTCTAACCACTCCGCCACAGAGAACATTACACCACTCTATGCACACAGGTTACATATGCATCATCCATGTAGGCCTACACAAGCTGCACGCATAGTCAAAAAGCTCATTTACAATCAAAGAGGGGAACATGGGTGTATAGTTTTATTATCTGAAAAGCGACATCGTGCACTCAAATCAAAATGGCACAGAGAATGAGGATCGATGGGTCGGCAATAGTCGCTCAGAACCACCGGTGGTGGCGCCGCCTTCGATAAATGGCTGTCACGCATGAATAAAGACATAATAAGATGTATATAATTAGATACACGATATAGTTTGTATACTCCCATAATACATTTATACTCACATAGTACATTATATATCACACAATTTCAACACAGCAGGTCTATATTTGTTGGTGATTTTTTTTTTGTGATTGTCATATTCTGGAATAAAGGTAGTTGAACTGAATTCAATTAAATATGCTAATTAATTGTCTTTCAGGCTGTGTTATATCCCCCACAAGCCGCTAGAACCTCACCCGATCGGGCAGAATATCCTGGTTAATAACGGTATGTGTCAACCACCTTTTCCTGCCGCCTGAAATGACCATCTTCATCTCCAGTAACACAACCAAGACAAAGATGAGGATTTATGATGACCATTTACCTTTTGAAAAGTCACTATTTTCTCAGAGGTATATGTGGTCTAGTCATGCCTGAACACATTTGCGTTGAAGCTATGCCCAGGGGGGGCACCCAGGAATTGGCTAGGGGATTTCCAAATATGGATCGAAACTACCCCTATTTTAGGGTAATTTTGTTCACATGGGTTGGTGGAACAACACCCATTTTAGGGCAATATTTTACATGGTTTTCTGGTGCAACAACCCACATTTTGGTGCAATTTTTTTACAAAATCTTAAAATCTAGTGTTCCTTAATAAATTCAATTTTTTTGGGGGGGGAGGGGTGGGGGGGGGGCGGACGGACGGGTTCCCCGTCGAGGCAACCAGGGAAAACCCCGCCCTGGGTGCGCCCCTCGATGCATTCCTGTGATAAGGGCAGTGTGACAACCAAAGGTTATACTCTATAGTATTAGTAGTCTTGGCTGATACTGTCTAGGGCCTAGTAAAATGTTACAGAACAACGAATACTCACACAGACTGATACGGTACCCAAAGAATACGGCATTGAACATGTTAGTCACAAACAAATGAGGCAAGTAGTTATAGGTACAAAATGAGTTCAAAGTGTAGGGTCTGTAGCAAAAGATGTGACTTGGAGAGGCAGCAAATGCACGTTGTGGTGTTCAAGGTGAAACTGCGACCCGGCATGTTGGGTTGCACCTTCAGTCCTACCTGAGGGGGGACCAGCGAAATTCGGAATTTCTGTGATTGGATGACAAGAACGTGAAGAAATAATCAGGTGTAATCAAAGATCATCATGAAACTCCAGGAATAATCACCTGGGCCGTAATCGATTAACACGACCCGAGCGACTCGGGTCACCCGAGTCGTCAGAATTTCAAATCAAACACTGCGAGTAGAGTCGACAAATACACGTGCCATGTGCAAAACGATCTGACCCAAGTAACCCACCTCCGAGCTGGGGTTGGCTACGAGCGATGACGTCACATTTGCGCTGGTAACATCCTGCAGGATAACAGCTACCAGTACCAGTCATACATGTTTTTTTTTAAAGAATAACTTAGATTAACGAAATGGAAATATAGCTAAACTAGGCCATCATAAAATACTTTAAATCCTATTTTGCTGTAGTTTTATCGGTTATTAAAAAAAAAAAAAAAATTGTCCACCCGAGCGCGGAGAAGCGTATTCGATTATTCGACCCGAGTCTGTAGGATGTGCGCATGCGCCAAAAAGTGGCTCGGGTGACCCGAGTTGATTAATCGATTACGCCCCTGGTGCCATCGGTTCAATAAGTCTGACTAGTCAAACCCTTTTATTCCATACCTTATGTCCTGTGAAATTGTACATCTAGCTTCCATGTCAGTATGTCCATATTTGAATTCCAAACCTTTCCCATATAGCCACGTGATCCAAGGGTATCATTAGGAGCCAAATCCCTGTTGTAATTGATATCTCTATGGTGTGAATATTTCATGAATTATAACTAATATTTACAGAAGAAACCAGTGTGCAGTAGGCCTACTTTCGATAACTTGGCGAGTTCATGAGAAATAACTCATGACCCGACATTTTTTATTCTGAGCCTACATGCTGACCTATTCTATATACCCTTGAAGATTTATACTGCCCATCATGGATAAGTCTGAATAGACTTGTTTTCACCATTAGACAGTATGTCGAAAGAAAGCCCGAGCCTACACTTTTACCGACCCAAGGGATTTTTAACCTCCCACACCACATAGACATGGTATTAGAGCAACTGGCCTTTGATGACGCTGTAAGTTATATACAGCGGTGGCAATCCAAATTGGTAGAGGTGGTGGCACAGGGAATTACACAGCTTAAACTCGGGAGATATCTCATTGATTTTACTTAGATTGCTTGCAAACCGACTGTAGGAAACTCAGCTTAGATACGAGGTATTTGTGTACTATTCTCAGTGGTGTTTTATTCAGGAACATGAATAGACATGTTATGCCTAAGTCACAAATCGCCTGTGGCATGTTTCCAGCAGCCATAAGTAGGCAAATTTGTCAAACCGTGCGATGACTGTGTGGTTGGATATGGTGGCTGTGAGGTGACCACATGTTTGTTTGCTCACTGCAAGGGGTTGCCATTTGTTTAACTTGACATTAAACTTTTTTCAGAAATCGCAAGGCCATAGATCACAACCCCGCCTCATGTAGTATCGCAAGGTGGCTTATGGGGACTTCAATCGTGCAGTTGACGCAAGAAACCTTGGGACGGCATTGCCACGGGGTGGGGGGGGGGGTTTAAATGTATGGGTGCCTTTAGATAAAGGATTCACCCTGTACTCAAAGTACATGGGTGAATACGAACGCTATATAAAAGCTGTCGAAAAAGCAGGGAAATGCAATGAGAGCCTAAATTCACAATCTAAGAAGCAACATTTATTCTTTATATATGTTTTCATATTTCCCCACTACCTTCGAGTTGAAAAATGTAATAAAACATGCAGGAAACTAGTGAAAGATAGTGAAATCAATGGCATTCTACGCCCGCCATCTTTTCTTTTTGCATTCTCTCCCATTTCACCAAGTCTGTGCCAAAATAAGTACCCATTTGATACTGGAGGCAGGCATTCTACTTCCTGTTCCATACTAAAGCTATTTTTGCCAGTATTTAGACTACGTTGTCATTGACCCGTGTACTACAAGTACAGGGTGAATCTTTTATCTAGGGTGCCTTGTAAATGCTAAGAGGTGGCCATACGATGGCCTTGCAGTTTGTTGGATTTCCGGACTTTTATGATTGCTGTGTGGACCCCATAAGATGCGTGAACATTTCTACCGCAGCGGGCAACACCATAAGATTTGTAATAACAATCCCATCTGCAGACCACAGACCCCAGAACCGTATGACGACAGCATATGTGAAAGTACAACGTCTGAACACTTTGACTTCTGGTTACTGAATGGTTTATTCACGGCATAGGGCACGCTTGACCTGCCGGCTAAACTTTCCATGACGTCATCTCATTTGCATATCTCTTTGTCCCCAACTCTGCATATCGTTAACATATATTAACCACATGTCTAGACGTCTAGTACGCATATATCACAGCATATGTGACCAAAGCACGACTTATCTATCAGTATCAGCAACAATTCTGATTAGTCATATTGCTGTACTTTACATCATTAAAATCACATTTCGACAACATGGCTTTGACTTTTCCAGGCATTCTCAACATTCTGCTTCCAACTGTGACGCAAGAAGTAGACAAGAATCTGAAGGTAATCTTACAAAATCGCTAATGACGATGATGATGCAATGAGTGGAATTCAGTCAGTCTTCCATAATCTTGTTGTCATGATTAGTTTATTACATTCTTCTACCATAGTAGCATAGTTTGTGCACCTTTAAATGTATGTATGTGGTGTTCTCTGTTGCGGAGTGGTTAGAGTGTCTGACTTTTTTCTAGGTCGGACTCCTAATCTGAAGGTCGGTGGTTCGATTCCCCGTGCCCCCACCTCTGCCAATTTGGATTTCCCCCGCTGTGTATAACTTACAGCGTCATCAAAGGCCAGTTGCTCTCACACCATGTCTATGTGGTGTGGGAGGTTAAAAATCCCTTGGGTCGGTAAAAGTGTAGACTTGGGCTTTCTATCGACAAACTTTCTAATGGTGAAAACAAGTCTATTCAGACTTATCCATGATAGGCAGTATAAATCTTCGATAAAATGTATAGAACGAAGGTTTGTGCAAAGCAGACGGGATCCCCGGATTAGTTGAGTGTCCACCTCCTGTTTTCTTACGTAGGATAGGAACGCTCAAGTTTGAACCCTGGACGAGTCAAATTGAATACTTAAAAATTGTTACTATTAATTTAATAAGAATGGACTTTAACTGGAAAATACAATACACAATTATATTTGACAGAAAACAACTCAAATGGATTTGTCGGTTTTTGCACCTGAACCCTTCATATATTCAGTAATCCGTCATGTGGCTGACATCTATCTCTAAACAACAATCATCAGTCAAAATTTACCATCTTCTTTAATCACTCATCACTCATCACATTCAACAATCTGTCAACATGTCCTCAGCAAATCATCATGTAAGCACCATCGTCAATTACTATGTCCTGATATTACCTTAGGTTTTGCCAGGACGTAAAACTCCAACAACCAACCAGCTGTCAATAGAACAACACCAATGTACATCATACATCACTCTTCACGCTCTCATTTCCTAGAGTGTTCACCATTATTTATCATTGTGTCAATGGCTAATTGAAACAGAGTAATGCCACCGGAAAAACACCCAGTGACTGCGTCAGCGCTAACCACAATTTATTACTCTGAAGAATAAAAACTATTTATAAAAAAAAAATGTTTCAACACACGACCTTGAGCTCGTTGGAGTTGACCTTGCGCAGGACCAGTTCGCTATTTCTGAGTAGGTAGGTTGGTTGGTTGTGGGAGTTTGACGTCCTGGCAACACCCACGGTGATATGAGGATGGGTAACTACTTGTAGCACTGTGCACTCCTGGTGACTTTATAGTGATGCTCCACTTGGAAATCAGGCCACCATGCAGCACCATGACCTGATATCTCACTCAGTGACATTATCCTAACACTGAGCTAAACCAGTCCTTGCCCTATCCTATTAATACCTGGTGCTAATTTATACCACTGTCACACTACAACGTAACAGGTCACCAAGTGGGCAACGTAAAAATCACTTTTTTATGTTGAGATACATAGAAATTCTCGGCCAAATTGGACGTCAGTGCAACGTAATGGACGTGGGCAAAACATTGGTCCAACGTAGTTGTAACGTGTCTCAACGAGTTAGAACGTAAAAAAAAAAAGGTCCAACATAAGGCTAATGAGCCTCGCGTAATTACGCCTGCCCTAACATAGCTATGTGTGACTCTGGCGTAATTCGTAATGTGAGTCGACGTCAGGACCGCGATTGAGCACCATCAGTCTAATGACAGTCCAACATGCTCAGCATACGGACATCGAGGCAAAATGTTCACACCACATTCACAGCACGTTCGCTTACATTCGAAGAACATTGGAGCATGTTACATATGTTACGTGCACGCCAGCCATTCGTCAACTACGTCGAATATGTCAAGACACATTAGACTTACGTTAGATTAATGTTAGGCACACATCAGAGACATGTTAGACCTATGTCAAGCTATGTTAACACCAAGTTGTCAGAGTGCGGGCTGCACATTCCTCCCGGCTCTCCGTCAGTCTACCATAAGTCAACATTGCTCAACGGAGACCAACATAGCTCTAATGAACGTCTAACGTATCTCGACATAAGCCTAACGTGAGCGCAACATAAGCCCAATGTAACCCAACATAATGGCCTTTACTTCGATCTACGTCAAAAGTTTTGGGTATGTCCAAAACCTTGACGTGTGTCACCGTGTCTCGACATAACTCAACGTATCTCAACGTATCTCGACGTAGGCTTAGCGAACAAGTAATGTATCTCAACGTATCTAAATGTATCTCGACGTAATGGCCAAATTTCACCTATGTCCGCTTATGCTACCGCATTACATCATAGTGTAACAGGGCCATTAGGAAGCGACAAGTATCAATTTTAGAAGTCATTGGTTTCACTCGACTGGGAAGTAAATTTGGTGTTGCCTTTGCACAGGACCAGTTCGCCATCTCTGAGCAGGTGATTGGCGCTGCCCTGGAGGTGCTGCGCTTCCTGGCCTCCAAGAACGCCTACGTGCAGTCGTATCTGATGGACGAGCTGGAGGCTCTCCTGTCTGTGCAGTGCTGCGGGGAGCTGCAAGCGCTCGCCCTGCTCGAAGTAGGTCACCAGGTTTCCGCCGGCAGCACTCTCCTTTACCACTGCATAACAATTCTGCAAAAAACAACAATTTTTCTCTTTTTATAGAGCTACCATTCAACTATTCTTTCTCTAACTATTCAGTGTATAACTATAATACATATCACTATTTAGTAACTAACTATTTGATGTGTAGCTCTTCTATATATATGTGTAGTATAAATACTATTCATGCAAATATTATTGAGGCTGACGGTTGTAGCTGACGGTTGTAACTGACACAGATACTAGACATGTCTCTGTTCCTATGAATACATTTACCCTGCTCATAACGGATAAGTGTGTTAATACTTGTTTTCACCGCTGGGCAGCACTAGTCCAATTTGATTCAAATCTTTGGAATTTAATTTGAGTAATAATTTAGGTTTTTCTTCTTCTATATATAACTATTCAGTGTGTAAAAATTCTAGATATCACTCTTCAATATATAACTATTTGATGTGTAACCATTCTATATATAACTATTCAGTGCATTATTGTTCTATATATCACGGCTCACACTGTGCCTATCCTACTCGTGTTGCAGATATTCCGCGACCACACTGTGCATTGTCTCCGACTGCAGCCGAGCCAGATTCAGCGGATTGTGCGTCTGGCCGGCATCTACCGTGAGAGGGCGCCTTCCTTCCTGCTGGTGAGTGCCAACTTCCGGTGTGCCACTAGGTGGCAGCACACCGAAACCCAGACCAAAAGAACAACATTTTTATCCTGTGCTTTGTTGTTGTTGTTGGTACATTAGTTGATTAAAGTTGCATAGTCCGATGGTTTTGAATTTCTGCCAGTTTCTAAGATAAATATATCAGAATGATCATGGTTTATTTTTGGTAAAACAGTTTATTCATCAGAATCTACAAATTTGTTCAGCGCAGTGTCACTGGTCGTCCTCCCAGTATAGCCTACCTTACTTTAGTTTGACGTTACTTTTATTTTAAATTGCTAACTTTGGAGATATTTGAAGTGCAACCAGCCAGAATTAATTTTGGCAAGCATGCTAAAACCCAGCAAAGGCTTCCACACTAAGAAGCTCTATTAAATTTCCTCATTATTCCCTTTTATGTGGCGACAAATGTTGAATAAGTGCACCAATATCTAAGATAGATATGTAGAATAAAATCTAGATAATTATTTTGGTTGTGAAAATGTGATCTTTTCATCGGACTGTACAGCTTTAACAGTTTAAGCAGAAGAAATTTCAACTGCAGAAAATTGGTCTTCCTCATTCCACTGATCCTTGCCCTATCCGAATAATGCTGAGTGCCTGGCTAGGTAGCGACAAATACACATTTGAAGGTCATCGGTATAATTCAGCCAGGACTCAAACCCGGGGCTTCAAATCACATGACCTACCAAAATGGGAGGCGGATGCTACCACATCCCTGCCACTCGCCAAACCCTGAGCAGCTCACACAATTTCCCCCACCCACCTTCCCACACCAACAGGAAGGGACAAAACTGGTAGGCTTGGGGGTCCAAGTCCGGTGTGGCGTTTTCAGCCATGTGCCGTGTTCAGCCGTGTGCATAGACTCAAACTCAAGGCATTGTCAATAGTCGTGAGCAATCTTCATACAGAAAATACAGAAAAAGTGAAATATCTCTAAAACCACACCACCTATTAACAAATCGCTTGGTACACATATAGGAAACATCTTTACCAAAAAGATTATATTACATTTATAAGGTTAGTGTTCTTGATTTCTATTAATTTTGAATAAAACTAATGTTTTGCACTGCGCGTATCGTCAAACTCAAGCCATTGTCAATGGTGGTGAGCAATCTTCATACAGAAACTCCAGGAAAAGTGAAATATCTCTAAAACCACACCACCTAGAAACAAATCGCTTGGTACACATATAGAAAAACATCTTGACCAAAAACATTATATTAAATTTATAAGGTTAGTGACTCACGACCATTGACAATGCCTTGAGTTTCAGTCTATGCACACGGCTGAACATGGCACACGGCTGAAAACGCCACACCGGTCCGCCCGGGAAATTGATCTCCGGGGGAGATCTCGGAGGAGGGGGCGGGGCGGGGGCGGGGGGCGGGGGGAGGGGGAGGGACTGTCTGTGTGAGGAAGGGAGGGGAGGGGCGTGTCCATTTGAACTGATCCAATGATAACCGTAACATGCCGCTGTAGATAAAAACGGTGTCTAGAAATAAAAACCGATATATATACCATGGTCATGTTCCTGTCTCATGAATGGTAGATAGATAGCCTTCGGTGACGACACAGCGCTAGTCAACTACCAATCAATCAATCAATTAATCGATCTTCCTTTCTACATGTTTTTTTTTTCACTGAATAATTTGAAAATATTGTTTTGTTTTTAGTTTTTTTGTTGGTAAAACAGTTTATTCATCTGAATATACATTATTTTCAGCGCCGAGGCACTGGTCTTCCAGCCGTTTAAATAAAGTTAAGCAAGGCGCTCGGCAATATTAGGATAGGGCAAAGAGCAGTGGAATGAGGAAGACCAATCGTCCGCGATTGAAATTCCCCCTGCTTAAACAACTAATGTACCAAACAAATAAAATAAATATGTAAATAAAGAAATAAAGAAATAAAAAATATGTGTGCTGCTATTCACTGCCCTCTCTGCGCATGTACAGCTTCTGAAAGTGATCATGAAGCTGGAGTCAAATGGAACGCTGCTAAAACGAAACCAGCACCTCGTGACCAAGTACGTCATGGAGAGCTACAAGTCGGCTGCTTACGTCATGAACATCTCTGCCCTACATAGGTACGTCATGGTTGGTTGGTTGTTGCAGTTTTACGTCCTGGCAACATGTAAGGTCATATCAGGACGGGTACCGACCAACTTGTGACAGTGCACACTCATGGTGATTAAGGTCATATCAGGACGGGTATTTACTCGTGACAGTGCGCACTCATAGTGACTATATAGTGCTGCCCTACTGGGAAATCAGGTCGCTGGTAACATGAATCAATATCCCACTCAGTCACATTATCCTGACACTAAGCTAACCAGTCCTAGTGCTATCATAGTATTGCTCAGTGTCAGGCTAAGAAGTGACAGGTATCAATTTTATAAGTCATTGGTTTGATGCGACCAGTAACCGAACTCCCGACCTACCGCGCAAGAGACCCGTGCTCTATCGATTCGGCGACCGCCCCCCGGTGGTCTGTCATGAAATGCGCATTCATGTAGCGGGATAGTTCTCTGAAACTGGGTGCCACTTTTGTGACAGGGCAGTGAAAGGTAAAAAGAGTCCAAATAATAGCAGAAAACATTCCAAATAATAGCACAACCCATATTCACTTGAAGGTTTACATGGTATAGATATATATTTATATGTCAGAGTTGAAAAACAGAAAACCACTGTTTCACTTTTTGATTTTGATCTTATGCAAATTAAGCAATACGTTAAAATGTCCCATGTAACAATGACAACATAGAAATTAAACACACATCCATAATATCGTTTTAAGATACACAGCACATTCAAACAATATTATATTGTTTAGATTTACAGTTAGTCCCCCCAAAAATGTCTTACAAGAAAAGAAGTGGCAACATAGATAACTTTGATGTAGATGTGTAGAATTTCACATGTTCATTTTAGCACAAAATCAAATAGACATACTTTTGGTACATTTTTGTGGGATAGATTAAATACACAAAGTCAGCTTTCATATATCTATATCTCAACTGGTGGTGGACATTGCAGGCTGCAGATGCTCATCGGAAAGGAGGGCCCAGACCACCAGCGTTACCTCATCACATTCATCGAGCTACTCGCTACATGCGCAGAGGTAAGTAGGGCACCCCATAGACACACCCATACACACTCACACCTATGGACACTTTCACCCATAAACACTTACATCTGTTGACACTTTCACCCATAATCACTTACATCTATTGACACTTATACCGATAAACACTTATTACACCTATGGACACCTATAGCCATAATCACTTACACCTATAAACACTTATACCCATAGAGTCTTCCACCTACATACACTTATATTATACCCATAAACACTTAAACCTATAGACACTTACACCCATAAATACGTACATGTATGGACACTTATACCCATAAACACTTACATCTATAGTCACGCATACCCATAGATCCTTAAACCTATAGATACTTCTACCCATACACACTTACACCTATGGACACTTACACCCATAATCACTTACACCTATGGCCACTTGTACCCATATAATCACTTACACCTATACACACTCACACCTATAAACACTTATACCCATATAACCTTACACCTATATACACTTATACCCCTACAACCTTACACCTATAACACTTATACCCATATAGCCTTACACCTATAGACACTTATATCCATAGAGCCTTACACCTATATACACTTATAACCATACACACTGACACCTATAGTCACTTACACATAACGTTTGTGTAGAATTTACGCTTAGGCTTGCCCTTTCATTTTAATTTATCCATCTGGGTATGCTGTATGCATTGAATGAAGTCGTTGACTTGGCTTATAACATGTGTGTGGAAGATACATTTAGATTTACCCATTCACTTGTGTTTATTCATTTCGGTATGCTGTATGTATGGAGTGAATTCATTGACTTGACACATAACACGTGTGTAGAATTTACATCTGTGTAGAATTCACGTCCACTTGTGTTTATCCATCTGGGTATGCTGTATGTATTGATTGAGGTGGTTGGCCTGGCACATAACTCATACCGGATGTATAACTCCACAAGGGATATAAGTGTTTCTTATATAACCCTAAAGGCGACATGATGTGGTAATGGCCCTGTCACACTACGACGTAACGACGTCGACGTAGGGAGAACGTGAAGAATTTTGAACTTCTCGGCGTAGTATGCAAATTTGGGCAGAAGTTGAACGTGGATGCAGCGTAGTGGACGAGAGCGTAACGTCGGTAAAGTGTAGTGATACCGTCATTCAACGAGAGAGGTCAACGTAATGACGCTCATGGAACGTTATGAACGTTATTCCATCGCCAGAAGAACGTTACGTGACATTAGCTATGTCATGAGGCGTTGAACGTACGTTGAATGCACGTTCTCCTGACGTTCTCCTGACGTTCTCCTGACGTTCCCATTACGCCCCGTGGGCATTTGCACTCGGTTTAATGGGGGTCAACGTAGTGGAACGTAGTTGAACGTAGTGAGGAGCGTTGGAATAACGTCCGTTTAACGTCATTGACGTTCGCTGAACGTGAACAGAACGTACGTTGAACGTAAACCCTTACGTTCGTCCTACGTGGAAACTTTTGAACATGTCCAAAACCTCGACGTTAATCGACATTACACGACGTAATGTGACGTAGCTCGATGTCACTCTAACGTCATTATGACGTCATCATAACGTAATCCAACGTCCATCAACGTAATGACGAAATATCACCACGTTAGGCTCACGTTCGCTCATTACGTTGTAGTGTGACAGGGGTATTACCTCTATTACCATGTTGATTCTTGCCTGTATCGGTTCAACACTCATTGCCACCAGGGGGAGAACCGCTACATCGAGTCGCTGTGTCAGACACTCGTCACAGTCTCCGAGCTCATCAACATCCTCAACAACCGCAACGTGCCAATGATATCCAAGGTGGGCTTTGTGCGGTACTTTGTCTGGGCCTACATGCGCACAGCCCGCAACGTCATTGAGAGCGGAGTGGATGACCTGGCACATAACCCGTATGTGGAATTATGTTTTCTTTCCTCCTCGCCTGCGTTGTTTATCAGTGTTTACTGTTTATCCGTCTGGGTATGCTCTATGCATAGAGTGGGGTGTTGACCTGGCACATATCTGGTATGTAGAATTATGGCTCGCTTAGCGCTTGCGTTTATCCATCTGGTATGATGTATGTATAGACTGAGTTTGGCGACCTGGGCTATACCCTGTCATAGATTTATGTTTAGCGTTCTTGAGCACTTGCGTTTATTATCTGGGTATGCTGTATGCATAGAGTGGGGTGGTTGACGGTGCACATAACCTGTATGTAGAATTACGTTTAGGTTTCTTCCTCGTTTGTGTTTATCGTTTATCCATCTGGGTATGCTGTATGTATAGAGTGGGGTGGTTGACAGTGCACATACCATGTATGTAGAATTACGTTTAGGTTTTATCCTCGCTTGTGTTTATTGTTTATTCATCTGGGTATGTTGTATGCATAGAGTGGGGTGTTTGCCCTGACACATAACCTGTATGTAGAATTATGTGTAGCTTCATCCAGTGCTTGCTTGGTATTTTAAGTCGTAGGCACAGTTTGCCTAATCTCAACAAGTATGCATTAAGTATAATATCCTAACATGACTGCTAGCGCACCAGACGTGGTGGCCGAATCGGTAGAGCGCAGTTTTCCTGTAGGGAAGGTCGGGAGTTCGAATCCCGGTCGATTCAAACCAATGTTTTACATAATTGATACTCGTCGCGTCCTAGCCTGATGCTCAGCATTACTAGGATAGGACAAGGACTGGTTATCTCAGTGTCAGGATAATGTGACTGAGTGGGATATCAGGTCATGGTACCACAGGCTGGATCTCCCAGTGGGCAGCACTATAAAGTCGTCATGAACAAGTCAGTACCCAGCCTGATATGACCTTAGAACGTAAAACAACAACAAACAAACAACTATAAGTCGCCATGAGTGCGCATTGTCACAAGTAGCTACCCATCCTGATATTACCTTAGATGTTGCCAGTGCATAAAACAACAACAAACAAACACAACGAATCTATGTAATACTTTAATTAATCATTTCTGGCTTCAATTAGACAACTCTGGAAGCACTTCAGGATCATCACGAGCCTGCTGAGCAGAGTGAACGTCCTCAGAGCCAAGACCGTCGCCAACCTCACCCCGAAGAACCCGCCTGCGTAAGTGAACTAAGGTCAAGGTCATTCTGTCACGGTCACATTGAGCTTGATGACCTGTATAGATAGAATAGCGCGAAGAGATTCAGTTGTTTGTAGATCTTTCAAACAACTGCATAGAGACTCATCCTGAGCAGCATCAGTAACTCTCAAGGAGTAGCAGCGTAAAAGGTAATCTATTCTTGTATCTCTCAAGGAGTAAAAACATGAAAGGTCATCTATTCAGTGTGTGTATTATTTTATTATTTTTTGGTCCATTAGTTGTTTAAGCAGGGGAAATTTCAGTCATAGACGACTGGTCTTCCTCATTCCACTGCTGGTCGATAGAAAGCCCGAGCCTACACTTTTACCGACCCAAGGGATTTTTAACCTCCCACACCACATAGACATGGTATGAGAGCAACCGGCCTTTGATGACGCTGTAAGTTATACACAGCGGTGGAAATCCAAATTGCCAGAGCTGGGGGCATGGGGAATCGAACCGCCAACCCTCAGATTAGGAGTCTGACCTAGAAAAAAGTCAGACACTCTAACCACTCCGCCACAGAGAACGAGGTCTTTTTTTCTGGTGTTAGGGTTAACGCTAATTGATATCAAACTAGATGTCAATCTGTAATGGGTTAAGTTCTGGAAACTGTATTTAGGTTTTTAAAGTAGCCTACCATAAATCGCATCTGTCCACACTGGTTACTTTCATCTTAGTTATATAACTTATATAAATAAGTATATATATATATAGGTTCTGGCTACAAATGACAAAGAAAGAGACAAGATAGTAATGGATTGGCAACTTTATATATCAGTATATATCGACCAATGGCTCGGGCACCCCGAACCGTAAAAGGAAAATTATGAAGAGTGGGACGAGTCAAACGCCCAGCAGCTGCTTATATAGGCCGGCGCAGGACCGCAGCACATGAAGCAGCACAGCTCCGAAGCACAAGGAGCACAATAATAGATAGATTTGAGAATTCAAACATACATAGCAATAACAATATTAAATAAAACAAGTAAAGTGTATTTTCCGCTGCCTATAGACGTATAACGTTTTATACGCCCTATAATTGTTTATGTAACTTATGGATAATTATATATAATTAGATATATAACTTATATGTCCATGGAGATAAACATCAGAATCAAACCTTCATAAAGCTATTTTTTTATATCCGTACTCTTTTGTTCATTGCTCCATAAATATGTGATCATATGAAAAGTGGAATTAGTGAGAATTATATTCAAGTAAAAATCTCTTATTTAAACTGCATTTTTGGATTGGTGCTTACATGAATTGCACCTGAACTCTTCATTAAAAAAAAAAAAAGTAATTCAATAATTATATACTATTATATATAAGTATGAATATGTTGTATATATATAATTATTTATATAATTATATATATATTAATATTGATATATTAATAAGTTATATCTAATTATATATATATATGTATGCATTATTCACAGGGAGAAGAAATCCGTCTTCTACGAACTGATGGCCAAAACCAAGCAAACAGCAACACAGTCGCTGACCCTCGTGACAACAAACTTGAACTTTGACCTCGAGGGCCTCATGACCTACATGCTGCGAGGAGGCTTCCTCCTTGTGCAGGTGAGGACTGCACTTCCGGGCTACACTAATAACCTGTTGGGGTTTTACATCCTAACAACAAGTAATGTCAAATCAGGACTGCAACCGAGTTGTGACAGTGAGACTTTAGAGTGCCACTCCCACTGGGAAACCAGGGCCATGATCCGATATCCCACTCAGTCACATTATCCTGACAATCAGCTAACCGCTTATTGCCATATGATACTAATGCAAAGAGCCAGCCATGGTATTGACAAATATACATTTAGTAAGTCTTTGCTTTAGGGGATCGAACTCTAGACCTCCCACACGTGCAGCGAGTGCTCTACTATCGCCATGTCTTCAAACCCCTCAGCAGCCTGCATTTTTGGCGATGGGTAATTTTCCAAGAAAGTAAGATGAATGAAAAGAAAAACAAATCGAATCAAATCAAGCAGAAACTAACTCTACAGGTCAGCAGTAATGTTATAAAAGGTGTATAAGCTCAATTACTCATAATAATGTACCGTATATACGTAAATATAACATAACTCAACTTTGAGCGGTTGAGTATACGTCAATGGGTATTTTTGACTGAAATATCCGGAATTAGGCCTAACCCACCTATAGATTGAGCTTCATTTTATTTACTGACAAATTAAACTTCATTCATACAAATGCATAAATATTCAACAAGATGTCAACACCACCAGTCACTCAAAAAACTTCAAAGTTAGACTCATCATCAGACTCCTCCAGTAACTACAGTACCTGCTGATGACTAAGAGCATCGCTGTAATATTCATCACCAGCGTCAATGTCAATGTCCTCAGAGTCATCATCAGTGGTTGAGTCAGACTCTTCTTGCCACAAGATGTCATCCTGGGTGCCATCCATGCTTCCTTGGGGGTATTGCAAGTATAAGACAAACCTTAGAATAGGAGATTTTGTTGTGGTAAATTTCCTCCACTTATGTTTGAATATATACGGTAAGCATAATAGAGCACCACTCTGAGGGATTGCATCATCAAACTATCATATGCCATATTTACAACTTGTTGAAAGTAGTTAGAAGGATGGAGGAATTTCATTTACTATTAAAAGGTACCATTCCCGTGTGAGTTTGGAGGACATAGATGCTGCTTTTCTTTCGAGTTTCGTCCTTGGGCAATCCTTTCCATAAAGTGAGCCTTGCTGTAAAGTCGATGGCTGGCAGCTGTAGTTGTGTAGGTAGGCTAACTATGAAATTACTACACGCAAGCGCAAGGTAGAGTATAAAGTGCACAGAAAGACAGAGAGCTTGCACCCTCAGGTTTATTATTATATAGGTTCATGAATCCAAGATGGCTGTCACACCTGATCAGCTCCTCCAATCAACAGTAGGCATTCTCCAATCTACCAATGAACATTCAGCATGCTTGTATCCAAGCCTTGGTTGTTTATGGCTACAATGCCCTCTTGTGTCTGGGTGTGCAGTGATCCGTAAATAACAGTTGGGGGGAGGGGGTATGTGAGCAGAGCTGCTAAGGCTCTGTCACACTAAATGTAGTGCCCCTCTCACACTATCTATAACTACATAATGTCTATATAAAAGTCAGTAAAGGATCACCAGCATTGCATAATACCTTAATGCTTCTGGCCCTATATATCATTTACCTTTTCATATAACAATTGTAATTCACTATAGACTAGTTCACACCATCCTCCAATGTCTAATTATCGGGAAATTTTACACTGCCACACAATCATTACGTGATTTGACTCTATACACAGCACATGTAAGAATAACCGACAGCTTAATCTGAGTGTTCAGGATGACTGTTTGACCCAGATATTGTCATGCTAATCAATTGATAACTTTTTAGGCGATTAATAAAAACTTAAACTCAATTGAATTGGCAACCAATGCACGACCATATATATGGGAGTATTTTTTTATTCTTGGTAGATCAGTTGATTAAGCAGGGGAGATTTCAATCTTGAATGATTGGTCTTCCTCATCCCACTGCGCCTTGCCCTATCCTAATAATGCTGATCGCCAGACTAGGAAGCGACAAGTATCAATGTTTAAGTCATTGGTTTGACTCGACCAGGGTTCAAACCCACGATCTACCAGAATGGGAGATGACGCTCAACTCATTCGGGCATCCCATCTATTACTGTAGACATTAACAATACAGCACATCAATTTATCGGGAGACCTAAGGCCCCAGTCACACTACGGCTTGTGACTGCTTGTGACCACATTGCGACAACTTTGGACCAAAGAACCCACAGTTAATGATGACCTCCTTGTGACCAAAGCAATGATTGCCCACCTCTGGGTGACCATTTTGATGGCAAGAAGGTTTTTAATGCAGTAGCTGCAACCTGCAACCAAAATGGTCACAAGCAGGTCAGTGACCACTGAGGCCATCTTTGCGACCACATTGCAACCATTTTGTGACAATGTTGTGAACCCTTATGTCCTCTTTGCCACCAAGCTTTCTTTGTGGTCGCAAAGTGGTCGCAAGCGGTCGCAAGCAGTAGTGTGACTAGGGTATAACTAGACTGTGTGCATTACATATGTAAGTCAAATGCTTCCTCCTCTTTCTACATTTCCAATTTTTCCTGCATTTTCTGATTTTTCCTACATTTCAGACTTTCTTCAGTCGCTTCTATGAGCAGGACGAGGAGAACTACCCTGAAGAAGTGGAGGCGCTGCGCAAGCTGGCCTCGGCCGCCATTGTGAGATAAGGCACATGCCATTATTAGCTTACTTCCGCTTCCGCTTGTCTTTATGATGAAAGAGGGTGATGCTATATGCGTATATATAGACATGTATCTATACTGCAACATATGATGGATAGGATGTATATTCTACACATATATTATGCACTCATGTGATGGTCATCATATACATTACAGCATGTCTGTGATAGTCAAGATCTATATTTCGAAGTGAGAGCTGGGAGACCATTGGAGTCGGTTCCCAGGAGGGGGGAAGCAGAGAGTGCCCAGTTACAGGGGGTGGGGGACGGCCTGCAGAGAATAAGGAGTGTTTTGGGAAGCGAGCGGTGCCCATAAGGAGAGCCGCAAAAAGATTAGATACTATTCTTGATTTTTATTCATATAATAAATTATATAGCGCATATATATATATATATATATATATATATATATATATATATATATATATAAATACAACATGTGATTGTCAAGATATAGCTATGTATATGCTACAGTATATATATATTGTATACATGTGTGATGCTCAGGATAATAAATATAGACACATAGGTGAGGATCACTGTATATATATGTGCTATATAAGTGATTATGTGAATATAAATAAAGAATGGACCATAATGTTTCCGGGGGGCCCCTCCTGGGCCCCCCCCCATCTATCCACCACCATGACTCTGAGCAAAGCCCTGGTCTGGGCACTCTCTCCGCTCCCGACCTCGGCACCGGCACCGTCTGCCTCTTGCCTCACTTCAAAACCTGATATGACCTTAGATGTTGCTAGGACGTAAAACAACAACAAACAACAACAACAGCAAAACCTTTCTAAATCGACCGACATTGGGACCAACTTTGATGCGCGAAAAGGAAGAAAGCAAGGCGGGGGTGGAAGAAGGCGTTTTATTTCACGCCTCAACGAACATACAGGGTAAGGAACAAGACAATAAAGCGAGTAGGCTCAGAAGGAGCAAGAAAGTACATAAGGCAAGTGTTTATAAAAGCACAAAATAGAGAGGTAAGAAGATAAGCTCATAAGGAGCATGGTAAGGTGAAAGTTCGGGTCAGGTCAAATGTCAGAGGCCTGAGGGGGTGCCGAGGAGCCCTCCACCAGGGGGAGAGGAAAATGGAGAGAGGCGGAAGACGGCTGGAGGGTGAGTGCCTGAGGGAGGCCGACGGGCGGCCTTATAAGGGAGAAAGGGGGGCGGGACAGCAGGTGAGGTGTGATAGCGGGCGGCCCGGGGGAGGGCGAGAGGTGGCGAGCAGCGGGCGTCGGGTGAGGCGCGAGCGCTGGAACAAAGGTGGCGAGGGAGGGGGGGGGTGGCGAGCCGGGGGTCGGCCGAGGTGAGGAGGCAGCACCGCAGCGGCGGGGGAGGGTATCTTCCTCTCCTCGCATCAAGCGTAATGCTTCGCATTACGACCGATGCGCGAAAAGGAAGAAAGCAAGGCGGGGGTGGAAGAAGGCGTTTTATTTCACGCCTCAACGAACATACAGGGTAAGGAACAAGACAATAAAGCGAGTAGGCTCAGAAGGAGCAAGAAAGTACATAAGGCAAGTGTTTATTAATGCACAAAATAGAGAGGTAAGAAGATAAGCTCATAAGGAGCATGGTAAGGTGAAAGTTCGGGTCAGGTCAAATGTCAGAGGCCTGAGGGGGTGCCGAGGAGCCCTCCACCAAAGCGGCGGAGAGGGCTCGAGGGGCGCCCGAGGGCGCGAGGCGGGGCACGTATGCGTGCACCGCCGCGGAGGTCCAGGTGCCTTGGGCCATGATCTCGGCGAGGGGGACCCCGGCGCGCTGGCAGGCCTGGGCGGCCCCACGGCGGAGGCTGTGCAGTGTGAACGCCTCGGGCGCCGGGACCCTCTGGGCGGACAGGGCCCCCCGGAGCAGCGCGGTGAGGGAACGCGGGTCGAGGGGGCGGCCCGAGGGCGTTATGAAGGCTGGGGCGTCTGGAGCAGCGGGGCAGAGGGCGACGGCCCCGAACCAGGCCGCCACTGGGCAGAGGGCGGAGCCCGGGATGGCAGGAACGAAGAGGGCGACCGCGCCCGAGGTGGTGGAGATGGTCTTGGAACTGCGGATCCGGAGGCGCAGACCACCGGGCGCTGGGCGGACGTCGTCTCGGGTGAGGGTGTGGGGGCCGCCCCACCCCTCGGGGCTCGGGGCCAAGAGGTTGGATTGCCGCAGCATCCCGAAGTACCCGAGGAGGAGAGCGGCCCGAGGAACGAGGGAGGCGGGCCCCGCTCGGGAGAGGTGGCTGACGGCGAGGGCGAGCTGCTGCGGGGTCAGGGGCGGCGCCTGTCGGGGGGCGTGAGTGGAGGCCCGTTCCCCGCCTCGGCAGACGTCCTTGGGGAGGCGGGCGTCGAAGCCCGAGGTGAGGCCGCCGGCGCCCTCGACCCAGGAGCGGGCGCCCGAGATGGTGTTCTTGATGGAGGCGGGGGCGAGCCCGCGGAGGTAGAGGGCGGCAGTGAAGGCGGCGACGTCGAAGGGCGAGGGGGCGAGGGGGTCCACGCCTCGGGCCACGGCGTAGGCGACGAACTCCTCGGCCTGGCGACGGCGGTTCCTCCAAGTCGCCGGGGCGAGGGAGGCGGCGCGGAAACGCGCGACGGCAGCTACCTCGTCCAGGGGAAACCTACAGACCGGGGAAGAAGGGAAAGGCGTCATGGGTGATGCTGACGGGGAGAAGCCCGAGGCGGGCCACCTCGGCGCGGGCCGTCGCGTCCCAGGGTCCCGGTAGGTGGGCGCGGCTGAGGGCGTCGGCGAGGAGGAGGTCCGCCCCGGGCTTGTGGACGATCCGGAGCTCGAAGGAACCACAGTTCCCGGGCGCAGGTCCCGAGGGTAGCGTCTCGGGCGCGTCCCGACTCGAGCGCGAGGGCGGAGGCCATGTTGTCCGTGTTCACCGTCACCGTCGCCCCCGCGGCGTCAGCCGGGAGGAGGTCGCGGAGGGCGGCTACGAGGTTGACGGCCTCCAGCTCGTGGATCGTCGGGAAGCGCGCCCGGAATGCCTCGGAGTACCCTCGGGCGTAGTAGTGGGTGGGGGAGAAGGCCCCGCCCCCGGTGAGGCAGGAGTCACACTCTATCACCCACTGACGGCCTGCGGGAGCCCGGAGAAGGTGAAGACCGTTGGAGATGCGGCCGTAGGCGGCAAACCACTTCAGGTCCCGGAGGGCGTCGTCGGCGAGGGTGAGGGTGGAGGCCCCGGAGCAGCTGCGCAGCGCCCCGAGGAGCCGGCACATGAACTTCCGGCCGGGGAGCACGCAGCTGCTCACGTGGTTGAGGCGACCGAGGAGACTCTGGAGCTCCTGCTTCCCGAGGGTGGGGCGGGCGACGCGGGCGTCGCAGTCGTCGACGAGGGCCTGGATCTTTTCAGGGGCGACCCGGATGGTCATGGCCTCGCTGTCGAGGGCGAACCCGAGCCAAACGAGGCGGACAGCGGGGGGGTGACACTTTCCGGGTGCCACGTCGAGGCCGAGGGCTGTGGTGAGGGCGAGGAAGGCATCAAAGGCCTTGCAGGCCTTCAGGTAGGAGCCCTCGCACCCGACGAAGTCGTCGACGTAGACGAGGGTGTGAAAACCCTCTCGCCGAAGGATCCAGGCCACCGCCGAGGTGACGCGGACGCAGGCCGCGCCCGAGGAGCGGCATCCGAAGGGCAGGGCAAGGTCAATGTAGGTCCCCCCGTCGAGGGTGATGCCGAAGAGAGGGCAGGAGAGGGGGTCGGCGCGGAGCTGACGGTAAGCCCGGGATATGTCCGCCGACCAGACGTAGGCTCCGGTACCCTCGGACACTAGGCGGCGGCCCACGTCGGCGACGGACGGGAGGGTGTAGGCGTGAGGTTCCCCGAGGTACTCGCGCCGGGGGATGCCAGAGTTCACGCTGGCGCCTCGGGGATAGGACAGGTCGACGATGACCCGCCTCTTGCCCGAGTCGGACTTGGGGCGGGTCATCATCGGGGAGACCTGCGTCCAGGGAGAGAAGGGAGGGACGTGGAAGGGGCCGATGAGGGCGCCGAGGGCGAGCTCAGTTTTAACAAAGGCCTGGATGTGGGGGAGGAAGTCGGGGGGCTCTCGGTGGTTGGAAAAGGTGGGCCGGGGGAGGGTCGGGGCGGAGTAGTTGGCGGGGAAACCGAACTCGAGGAGGTCGAGGACGGCCTGGTCGGGGTAGTCCTGGAGGCGGGAGCGCCAGGCAGGGATGTGGAGGCCTGAGGGGAGGGGGATGCGGGCGGCCAAAAAATTAGGTAGGCCCGCTTCCCGGAGGGCGGTGTAGGTGTGGAGGAAGGTGGGGTAGCGGACCCAGGCCTCGCCGGAGGGGTGGGGCCAGGAGGCGAGGATGGTGGGACGGTAGTGGTGGGGGGTGGGGCCGCAGGAGGGGGCGGCGGGGAGGGTGGCCTGGAGGTCGGGGTCGATGACGTCGACGGTGGGCTCGTCAAGGGAGGGGGCGGGTTGGGCAGGGGGGGTCTGAGGGCGGGGGTCGGGGGAGGAGGTGCGGCGGGGGCGGGCTAGGGGGGCGGCGAAGTCCTGGGCGGTGGGGGGGGGGTCGGGGGGCGGGTCGGGGGGGTGAGGGGGCGGGTCGGGGGGGTCAGGGGGGGAGAGGAAGGCGGTGTCGCCTGGGTCGAGGTTGGCATCTGGGTCGAGGGTGACGGGCGAGTGGCGCCGGTAGGCGGTGGGAGCCTTGCTAAGGGGGCACTGGGGCCGGGTGGCGGTGGCGGTGGTAGCCTTGCCGAGGGGGCGCTGGGGCCCGAGGGGGGTGAGGTTGCCGATGGGGACGGCGGTGCCGAGGCGGCGGGCAGGCTGCGCCTCGAGCGACTGGGGGATGGTATCCGGTGGGCTGGTTAGACTGTGGTGGGCGGCTTTATCAGGGTGGTTTGGCCGGTCTGGGGCCTCCGGGCCGGGCTGGAGGTGCCGGCTTCCTAAAAATCCGGCGAGGCGTGGCGCGGCTGCCCGTGCGCGCTTTGCCAAGCATGCTTCCTCCGTGTGCTTGGTCAACACCTTGCGCACATTAGCGCAATATGCGCAGGCGTGGCGCTGCCTGGAGGCCCCCTGGCCGTGGGCCTCCCCCGGGGCTGCCTGGGTGCAGGAGTTAGGGTCCCGGTTCCAGGCATAGCAGAGTGGGCCGTGGGTGTCCTTGCTGTAGGCCACGCGGGTGTCGGGGGCGCGGGACTGGGGTCGGGTTCTTGCGGGGTCGAGTGGTCGGGGTTGGGCGGCAGCGGAGTGGGCGGGCATGGCGAGGCACTCCAGTCTGAGGAGGTTCAGGGCTACGGTTCCGTGCCACCCGTGGGGGAGGGTACCGTCCGCGATGGCGGTAAATACCGTCTCCGAATAGTGGCGGACGGTCGTCCAGGGGTATATGAGGTTGTCTCGGCAGACTGCTAGGTGGTGGTGGTGGAGTCCCTGGGCGGAGTGGGTGGGGAAGTCTGGGTGGTCGATGAGGGTGAGGAGGGCGAGGGCATATTCATCCTTCGTGGCCTCCCCCCTCTTCACCGGCTTCCTCTCGGGCCCTCTCTTCACTAAGTCGGAGGGGAAGATATAATTAAGTGGAATACCTTGACGTCTGGTTGAGTGTCGCGCCTCGGCGGATGCCAGGATATCCCTGACGGCGTCGGCCGCGGAGGCGGGGCTGTGGCGGGTCTCCTCCTCCTGGTAGGCTGGCGAAGTGAAGGCCGGTGCTTGGGACGAGAGGTGGCGGTACCTCTCGTATTCCGCGTGGGCGGCCCCAGGGAGGGTCGCCTGAGGCGGCGGCGGGGGCCGGGCCGCGGTGGTGGCAGGCGCCCGAGGTGCGGGGGCGGGCTGGCGTTCCGGGGCCGGCCGGGGCGCCTCTGGCGCGGGCCGGGTCTCCTTGGTGGTGATGGAGTCGATCCGGGCGTGGAGGTCGGCGGTGGCCTGCCGGTGCTCCAGCTGCATGCGCTGGAGGGCTTCCAGCACTGATGAGATGTCGGAGCCCGAGGGGCGGTCCGAGCCCGAGGCGCGGTCCGAGGGCGCCGGGGGGGAGACCGAGACGGACGCCGGTGACTCGTCCCTCCCGGGGGACGGAGAGGGCCCCGGGGTGCGGGCGGCGGCCCGGGAGCCCTTCCGTCCACGTCCTTTTCCTTGAGGCATAGCTGAAGCTGGAGCTGGGGTGAGTCAGCGATCCGAGGTGTAGAGCCAAAGCAGGAAAAATGGAGAGAGGCGGAAGACGGCTGGAGGGTGAGTGCCTGAGGGAGGCCGACGGGCGGCCTTATAAGGGAGAAAGGGGGGCGGGACAGCAGGTGAGGTGTGATAGCGGGCGGCCCGGGGGAGGGCGAGAGGTGGCGAGCAGCGGGCGTCGGGTGAGGCGCGAGCGCTGGAACAAAGAAGGTGGCGAGGGAGGGGGGGGTGGCGAGCCGGGGGTCGGCCGAGGTGAGGAGGCAGCGCCGCAGCGGCGGGGGAGGGTATCTTCCTCTCCTCGCATCAAGCGTAATGCTTCGCATTACGACCAAGTGGTCGATTTAGGGAGTTAGAATATGGTTACAATGATATTGTTGGGACCCAAATAACGCGATCGATATAGTGCAGTGGCGATCTGTGGAGGTGGTCGGTTAGAGTGGTTTTACTGTATATACATGTAAGGTATAAAGGACTTATGCAAATATTATTCATGTGTGTCTTTATCCTGCTTTGTTATTATCATGTAACCCCCTTTGGTATGTTGTTGGGTAGTTTGGGTTACTGCAGGTTGAGGTGCAGTCTGGAGAGCAGCAGGACCGCCATCAAGCAGCCCCCCCCCCCCCCCCCCCCCCCTTTGTTGGTGTTTTTTGGGTGACAAAGTATTTACCTTGCCCATACCGTATAAGCCCCCACGAGGGCGCTTGTTTTCAATGCTGGACAGCTAACTCCGCTCTTGCCCTCCAGGTGGCGCCTCACCCTGCTACCGTCTGCCCATTTCGCCTCCAATTTTGTTGACAACCTAGATAACTATACACGTCTATGTGGTGGTCAGGCTATATATGCATATATACTATTTATTACATATATATACATATATGTTATGGTAAGGATATATATATATATATATGTACAATAGCATATATATATATATATATATATATATATATGTGCTCTACAATGACATAATGACATTATACATAATCTCCTCTCAGTTAGTTATGTATTGATTATATTATATTAGGTCATTATGCATATTATACAGGGCTCTAGTTCTCCTTTCTCTCACATGAAGCCACATACGAGTGGTGAAATGAAGCTTACTACAACTACTTACTACAATTACCGTATTTTTAACTGGTTTCATAGAGATAGAGGAGAGAGTGAGTACTAGATATATATATATATATATATATATATATATATATATATATATATGTAGTAGTCTGTACATGAGCTCTAGCTCTGTCCGAGGGATATGTATATATATATATCCTCCTGTGCGACTGACTTTTGTCGACACCCATTGGAGGAGAGGTGGGTCGGGCCGCAGGTGGCACCACCTGTCAAGTACAGAGTCTTACATAGTCTAACTATGGTAATAGCGATAATATACAGTAATTAAAGTTGCATAGTCCGATGGTTTTGACTTTCTCTCATTTTTCTGAGATCAATCTATTGAATTGATTGTTATTATCAACATCACTTTAGTTTGAAGTAATTTTTAATTTAAATGGGTAACCTTTGAGATATTTGAAGTAGAAACATGTCAAATTAGTTTTGGCAAGCACGCCAAAACTCTGACACCATAGGCTTCAGCAGTAACATGATCTATTAAATTGACTCAGTGTGCCCTTGTATGTGGCAATAAATACTTAATAAGTGCATCAATATCTAAGTTAGCTAATAAATTGAAACTAAATCAATATAATTATTTTGATATTGAAAATTTGATATTTCATCGCACTATGCAGCTTTAATATATATAATGGAGACAATTCCCTCTGTATTTTTCTACTCGCATAATACGTTATACATCACATTGGTATATAATATATAGATACACTAACAGGCAGATGTTGCAGTACTAGTGTGTAAATAATGTTATGTAAAACCAAAACACTTCTAACACATTAACGTGGGTACCTCCATAACTAACCGATTAGTAAAAATGTGACAGTCCGAGTGGGTCGGGAGGCGATAACGACCAGACAAAGCTGGCTTATATGAGGTCAGAACCCTTGAAAGGTGGCGCCACATGGCCAAACCTGGAACTAAACAATGTCATACACTAGCTGTGGTTCGCAATTTAACAATACAAATATAACTGAAGATGGTAGTGTCCTTTTTTATATTCCCATAATAGATTATAGAGCATATATATGTATATATATATATATATACATATATATATGTGTGGCCAATGAACTCATTTGACAGAAATTTGTCGATTCCGCTGGAGAGTACACGACAAGTTCGGCCGAACTGACCTTCATGGTGGAGTGCATTGAGACGCTGGCGCAGTCCCTGAATGTCTCCAAGGTGGTACGTAGACCTAAAGCTTCTCACCAGTGCAGCCAAGTATATGCATATGGGGAGAGTGCCGATTATACTAATAGTCCTAATTCCGCTGGACCCTCAATAAGGATGTTTTGTTGTTGTAAACATTTTTATTCATCTGAATATATATATTTGTTTGTATTGGTACATTAGTTGAGTAAGCAGTGCAAATTTCAATTGTGGACAATTGGTCTTCCTCATTACACTGCTCCTTGCCCTATCTTAATAATGCCGAGCGCCAGGCTAGGAAGCGACAAGTATCAATTTTTAAGTCATTGGTTTGACTTGACCAGGGTTCAAACCCATGATTCCACGAACTACCAGCATGGGAGACGGATGCTCTAACTCATTCGGCCATCCCGTCTGGTATTAGGCCACCACATTAAGTCTTTGTACATTAGTTGATTAACCTGGGGACTTTTCAATCGTGGACAATTGATCTTCTTCAGTCCACTGCTCCTTGCACTATCCTAATAATTCCTAATGTCAGGATAGTTAGCAATAAGTATGCATTTTTAGGTTGTTGGTTTGACTCAACCAGGCTTTGAATCTAATTTTTTTCCAGTGCGAATACACTGGTCTTCCGGCCATGCTTAATTTCTGCCATTTACACTATTTAATTAAAATAATAATTTTAAGATGATAAGCAGCACGCCGGGTCACAGCTAGGCCTCCAGGTTACACGGTGGAAATTGGGGTTAATGTCCCTCCCTCACTTTAGGTCCAACGCATTAAATTGGCTTTCCCCTTATAATCAATGATCCCTGATGAAGCAAACTCAGTAGGGTGTCTGGTTTATGCTTGTTTCGAATGTAAGTGCAGTGAAATTGACGTAGCAAACATTTTAAATACAATTTAAAAAACTTCTTATATCATATCTCTGTGCCCCCTCACCTCTGGCATGTCAACCACTGAGGATATATGGACTGGTCACCCGCCCCTGTCCTAATTAGTAACCATGGTAACCCTATGTCCACCTCCACACCAGTGTACCTCATACAATGCCCACTGTAGATGCTATCACTGTGTGTGTCATTTGTATCCAGTATATACACTGCAATGTTGCTCTAGATTCATGCAGTGTGCCTTCACCTCACCATAACAAGGGCAGGAGTCTGATTAGTGAGTGACCTGCTCGGTCACAGCATCAGTATATCATAACACTCATATTGGCAACAGCATATATATCGATTAGAGGGAACAGTACCGGTTTTTTTTCTTTGGTAAATATATTTATTCTGCTGAATTAGTTCTTTTGTCAACACCGAAGCACTGGTCTTCCAACCGTTTTTCAATATGGGATTATTTACACAACAATTGTATATAGAGCAAAATATATAAGGTGTTAAATACACAAATTGAAGCATATAACACAATGGAATTCGGATCATTAACGACAAGTTCCACAGCAATTTGGCAACAGTAGTGTCATATGACTATATGAATATTAGTTGGATCGATGTGAGTATTTTCATGGTATTTGCTTTATATTAGCATAATTAATTGTACATCACATACTACCTGACGTCACTCCATTAAACAATACAATCAACAATTCTCACGAAGATGATAACTACGGCGTTTTTCCCCATCCCTTTAAATATTTTTTTTTTTTTTACTAATGTCTTTTGTCAGCGCCAGAGCACTGGTCTTCCGGCCGTTCATTACAATTTGTTGTTACATAAATGACAATATAAGTTGCAATAATAACCAGATAAAAAAACCTGTTCGATAATAGAAGCATAATATAAATTGACTATTCGTTGTAATAGTAACTGCATACAATTCGAGTTCAACATATGTATCATGCACTTGGTGAGCATGCATCAATAAATGTACAAGATGATTCTAGAATTGCCTTTAAACACTTCTTTCTTTGCTTTCTCTCTTCTTTTTTCTTGTTTGTTTTTTCTTCAGATACTGGAAAAGATCAGCGAAGAAACCAACTTCAAGAAGACAGTTCTGAGGATAAAGGACAAAGTGAAGGTATGTTCATATTTCTCACATTGTTTCAGATTATTTTATTCCTTGATTATACACCATATATACCGTATTCAGACATGTGTAAAAGTGTTTTACAATGAGTGGCAGTTACCGTGTGCAGGGGTGGTGGCGCCACCATCGGAGCTTGAGTTAGGGAGGCTGGAGCAGTAGATGACTAGGACAGACTCCATCAGTCCATGGAGCTGAGTGAGTGATGGGGGAAAGGAGGGATATTCCGGGTCATTATACTCATATAATTCTTATACAGCATAATATATATACCGTATATATCCCAATAGATGCACACTACGCGAGTGCAGACACATCGATGTGCATAAAGAATTTCATGGATCTGGTTTTGTTGTGCCTCTGAAATAAAGTAGGATTGTCTTATTTTATGTGCATTCAGTCTGAACACGATTGTAAATTTGTGCGTGGTTTCAATTTTGAAATGGGGGGTGTGCTTCTATTTGGTAGCGTGCTTCTATTAGCACATATAGAGTAGTCCATATATATCTGGTCGCAAGGAACCGCGTGAAAAGTAATCCAAGATGACTGCATACCATATTCACATGGGTAGCGATAGACAAAAGATTCAACCCTACCTAGAGTAGAGGTGAAGAATAACCTCATCTAAATCTGAGCAAAAAATCCTTTGTATGAATCAAGTTGTGGAGTCATCGGTTCCAACAGGCAATGCTATCTATATTGGTGTAGAGTTGAGAAATTAGGAGAGAATGCATTAAAAGAAAACACCAATATGTCTCGGTTCAACTTATAAAGTTTATTTATCTACAGGATATAATGTATTAATCAATTCAAAATGTCACAGGTAACAAATATATTTTGCTTCTTAAATTAAGAATTTATTTGGTCATTTCCTTTACCCAGCTCCCAAACACTTTTTACAATGAGCGGCCCAGGGGCGCATTCAGGGTCCATCTCGGAGGGGCCTCGGAGATGGCCGCGATGTCACACTAGTCTGAACGGCAAAAGGAGTTTGTTGTCTCGAAAATGGCCGCCCCCATAGGCGGCAGCCATTTGCAATGGAAAAGCTGCACTGTGATTGGCTGAAACCACTGAATACAGCGGCCATTTTCAAGGCACTTTTCATCTCCAGTCTGAAAAGGGAGGCATCTCTGAGACGTCGCGGAGACGCACCCTGAACACAAATAGGCCAAAAAGCATCACCAGCAGAAAACAAATAACTCCTGTGGTCACTGGTGGTAGTCAATCTGTCAATATAACACCTCATGTGTTACAAATTATTCGGCATACAGCATTAGTACACTACACCGCAACTATGGATACCTAACCTGACTGACATCTACACATCTTATATACCTTTAGTGAAGTTGCATAGCACGATGGTTTTGAAGTCCTACCATTTTCTGGGATAACTACATTAGATTCATCATTATAATCTACTTAACCTTAGGTTGAAATATCTTTGACTTTAAATGGCTAGCCTTGGATATATTTGAAGTGCAAACATGGAAATTTAATTTTGGCAAGCATGCCAAACAAAACCCTGACATCATAATAGGCTTGTATAATAGGCCTACTATTAATAGCAGGTTCTATTAAATTGACCCAGTGTGCCCTTCTATGTGGCAACACATGCATAATAAGCACTCCACTATCTAAGTTAGATATGTAGAATCAAATCTAGGTGAGTATATTGGTTTTTGAAATGTGATGCTTCATCGGACTATGCAGCATTAACTAGCGCACTACTGCCACGCCTTCTAGCAGTTTCTTGTGAACTATCACATACTCTTCTGGGTGCCTGTAACTATGGACGCTATCCCAAACTGCCACCTAGCCAGCTGGGCCGCGTTCAGGGTATGCCTTGAAAGCGCCTTGGACACATCTCTGCGACATCTTTTTGGTCAATTTGCATTCAGGGTGCGCCTCAGAGTTGACTCCGAGAAATCACGCTTTTTAGATAGGAGGCAAAAAGGACTTCCAAAATGGCCGTCAGATTCAGTGGCTTCAGCCAATCAGAGTTGTTCTTTTAATTGCAAATGGCTGCACCCTATGGAGGCCGCCATTTTCGAGGCACCGGACAGCTAAAGTCATTCAGACGAGCATGACATACGGAATATCGGCATACCTTGAATGCAGCCCAGTATCCATTCTATCGCTACTGCCATGCCATCTAGCGTAATCTGCCATGCCATCTAGCGTAGTCTGCCAAGTTGCTTCGACCATTGCCAGTCCTCACAACTTGAATTTACTTCAGCACCCAAACTAACATGAGGCTGGGATCCATGAGACTATTTTTTTTCCAATCCCACCCGCCCCAGTATATACTAAACAGTGGTAGACAATGGTAGATGGGGGTGGCAGCCTTACTACACATGCTACAAGGATATTTCATGCTGTCTCAAAATCATGTAACTATCATCCTCATCATCATGATGCTGTCAGTCGTAAGGCATACTTTCATTACTTAACTACTGCTCTCGATTTAGCTCTCTGCTGTAAGAGTGATGTCCATGAGTCGGTCTTATATTTCCTAAAAGCTGCTTGCAAAGTGTTGAAGTGCTGCTGGCTTTTGCAAGTTACTAGCAGCACTCTCTCAGGGAGCAAATAGAGGTCTCACACCAGCAAGAACACATCGAGACAGCCGCAAACTATTTGTCCCTGCAATGGCTGGTTGGGAGATGTTGGGATTTACATTCATCACCGGCCTTAATGCTGCCATGGTAACAAGTTCGCATTTGCTCCCTTAGCCTTTGGTTCTATCAAGAACCTGTATCACAAGGCAGTGGTTTACAACTTTCCAAGTGGCATCAAACTCCCTGAGGTAGATTAGTACCTAAGGTATCAGAGGTAGGCTACTGCAATACCCGCATACCTCAATCATCCTAGGAAACTAATAAATGCCAATATATAGGCCTTCATGCGCCGATCTCCCGTTGCTCAATTATACCGCTTACCTGTGCTGTGTGAGCTTTGTCTAACTTCTTTGTCTTTTTCTTTTCTTTGTGTGATGGTGTATCTATGCTACCCTCAACGGTTCAGTCTAATGCCTTGTTTTCGCCGCTAGACAGTAATAGTCTCGTGGTTCCACTTGTGTTGTTTATTTCAGTTGTGTAGCTATCACTGCTTGATCTGTGTACTTTATTTCGTTCCAGGAGCAGAACAGCAATGCACAGAAGGTATTTATCCTTACATACTTCCACAACAAAAAACACAAAAACACACTTTTATATTTATAATCATCATCATCATGCTGTCAGTTGCAATGCGACAAAGACTGCTTTCATTACTTAACAGCTGCTCTCATTTTATGCGGTTGTACATTTAATAAAAGCTGCTTTCAAACTATTGAAGTGCTGCTGGCTTTTGCAAGTTACTAGTGACACTCTTTCGGGGAGCAAATATAGGTATCTTACACTGGCAAGAACACGTCAAGACAGGCATAAACTATTTGTCCCTGCAGTGGCTCGTCGGGATATGAAGTTCTGGTTATTGTAACATTACCATGTTTCCTATGTTTCTGAATTTAGTATGATGACATTACGATGCTTCACATATTATTGGTATTGTTAATGGACCATGTTTCATATATATCATTTAGTTGACCCTCATTTGAATATCATAAGTACAAGTTAAGGATAGTTACTCCCTTACTGTAGGTAGATAGTTATCACCTCACTTATGACTGCTAGTGACAGTCCCACAGAACACAACAGATATATCTAACAACACAGCACCTTAGTAGAGAATCAAATCAATCTTTAATTATCATCAGTTTGGTAAAATATAGTAGTACAACAATATCTGCTTGGAGAGTATAGGAGAGCCTACTTCTGATTGGCTGTTCTCCCATTGGTTGTAACACTCCACTCATACATGATTGACAGCCCCAGATATAGGTGGGAGAGCCTGCCCCCCACACCCCACCCACTCACACACACTGGCCTGTGTGCTGGCTGGAGATATCCTTATCTGTCTGCGTTAACCCTCTGCCTGCTGTGTCCCTGTAGTTCCCATAACCCTTTCTTGTACTTTGCCTTATAATAGGACAATTCTACAGTGAGTTGTTAGGAATTCTATTCATCACCACCCTTAATGCTGCCACAGTAACATCGTTTTCTGTTAGGGTTTGCACCCTTAACCTTTGGTCCTATCAAGAACCTGTACCACAAGGCAGTGGCTTACAACTTTGCAAGGCAGGGGCATCAAACTGCTTGAAGTATTTTAGCACCTAAGGTATCATAGGCACTGCAACACCCGCATACCATATTTATTATACAGGCACATATATCAGCTGCATAGGCAACTCACTAATTCATTGTCAAATATTATCTCTGTGTTGGTAACCAGACGGGATGGCTGAATGAGTTAGAGCATCTGTTTCCCTTGCTGGTAGATCGTGGGGTCGTGGGTCGAACCCTGGTCGAGTCAAACCAATGACTTAAAAATTGATACTTGTTGCTTCCTAGTCAGATGCTCGGCATTATTAGGACAGGGCACGGACTGGTGTGCTCAGTGTCTGAATAATGTGACTAAGTGGGATACCAGGTCATTGTGCTGGCGGCCTGGTTTCCCAGTGGGACATCACTATATGCATACTGTCACAAATCAGTACCTGTCCTGATATGACCTTAGATGTTGCTAAGACGTAAAACAACAACACACAAACAAACTCCGTGTGTTGGTAGCATGGACAATTTAAGTTACACTAATTTATGTACATTTCATCATAACTTATGCTAATTTAAGCTTCTTTAAAAAAAAAAAAAATGCTAAGTTCTACCTATGGCTGCCATCTATTTGTATGGCTATTGCTATATGACCGCGCACTGTCACAAGCCGGCACGTGTCCCGTTATGACCTTTCATGTTGCTAGCACCTCACCGGGAATATGGCCTATGCTGCCGACTCGGCGTAAAGCAACCAACAATCAATCAAAACACCTGTTGCTAGGACGTAAAACCCCCCGTCACAAACCAAGTATTCATTCCACTTTTATTGTGTTCCCATAGGCAGGCCATCAGTACAACATGGTGGAGCTGGACATGAACAAGCAGCTGCACAACTTCGGACGCAACCTGGTGACCTACCTGGAGAACCGGAACACATTGAACGCGCAGCTCAACATCCGGGGTCAGCTGGGCACGACACGTGAGTTACATCAGCGATCCCATATCTCAGCGACCGGGCGTGGTGGCTTAAATCGGTAGAGTGCAGGCCTCGTGTGCGGAAGGTCGGGCGTTCAGTTTCCCGGTCGAGTCAAAGCAATGACTTATAAAATTGATACTTTATCACTTCCTAGCCTGGCGCTCGGCATTAATAGGATAGGGCAAGCAAGGACTGGCTACCTCAGTGTCCGGATAATGTGACTGAGTGGGATATTGGATCATAATTCCGGCAGCCTGATTTCCCAGTGGGACAGTGCTGTAAAGTCGCCACGAGTGCACACTGTCACAAGTAGGTACCCGTTCTGATATGACCTTATATGTTGTCACCTCAACCCTGAACTCTGTTTGGACCTAGAAAGCGACTATCGGCCATCTTGGATTTAGCCAATGTGGTGGCCCCAATGAGCATCGGCTTCGACACCCTAACAAAAATCAATTTAGTATGTTCTGGACTACAACTGTGCCAACTGTCATGCTTCTAGACAAATCTGCACAATAATATCCCTAATGGCCTGGACTAACATCAGCGTTGGTATCACGTGTCTGTAGGTCTCACCGACCCCATGTTCAATTTCTCAAAGACTTTAAAGTCGCATTCTCCGATGGCTTTTAAATTTGTGCATAATATTTTAGATAAATATATCAGGTTGACTATTATGATTATTCCTGATTAAAAATGGCTAATTTTGGAAGAATTTGAGCTGAAAGAACACAAAGTCATTTTAGCAAGTATGTCAAAAGTCAAGTTGTTGTGGCAAAAATTCACATCTCATGATGGTCACATGATGAGGAATGACCTATTAATGTGTAGATAGTCTGGAACCTGACTAATGCCATATATGGTACTGGGAATGAGGGCAGGACTAATAAGTTCATGAGATTGACCTAGTTGCTTAGTGGTCTCCCTTTTTGATGGCTGTCTCAAAGTGAGTATCCAAAGCAACGGGGTTTTAAATTCACTGATTATTCTGTATATGCTGTTCCAAATCATTAGTTAATGCACTAGTAATAGTAGTATCTAAGTTTGATATATAGGATCAAATGTATGTAGTTCTTTTGATTTTTGAGAAAATTAAATTTCATCGGACCATGCAACTTTAGGGCTCCTTCCACCATTCATGGCCACTGTCCACTGGTTCCCAAGGAGGGACTGAAGTTGGCACCTAGCATGTTTGTACAACCAGTATAATGAATAATTTTGCTCCTGGGATAGGTTTTGTAATATCACGTGTTTGCACAACTTATATATAGATACACAATTTTGCCCCTGGGATAGGTTTTGTAATATGGCATGTTTGCATAATTGGTATAAAAGGCACAATTTTGCCCCTGGAATAGTTTTTGTATTATTGTGTGTGCAAATACGACCTGTATCATCATCATCATCATCATCATGCTGTCGGTCGCGATGCGACAAAGACTGCTTTCATTACTTGACTGCATTGTACATTTCATGAAAGTTGCCTGCAAAAGTGTTGAAGTGCTGCTGGCTTTTGCAATTTACCAGCGGCAATCTCTCGGGGAGCAAATAGAGGTTTCACACCGGCAAGAACATGTCCAGACAGGCGCAAAACTATTTGTCCCTGCAGTGGCTGGTCGGGAGAGGTTGGGGAGTTTCATACATCAACCACCCTTAATGCTGCCACAGTGACATGGTTTTCTGTTTAGGGTTTGCTTCCTTGGCCTTTGGTTCTGTCAAGAACCTGTACCACAAGGCAGTGGTTTACAACTCTGCAGGGCAGGGGCGTCAAACTCCCTGAGGTGTTGCACTATGTGCATACCTGTATACAGGCGATATATTGCCCCAGGGATAGGTTTTGAAATTTGGGATGTTTGAACAACCGGTATAAAAGCATGATATTGCCCATAGGTAGTATTTCTAATATGGTGTGTGCAAGCATAGACAGCATTGAGTGATAATATTGCCACTGGGTTAGTGTTAGTGTTTGTAATATGGTGGGTGCAACACAACCGGTATATAGGCATAATATTGCCACTAAGATAATTTGTGTAATATGGTGTGTGCAAGCACAACCAGTATAAAGGCATAATATTGGCCCTGCGATAGAATTTGTAATATGGCGGGTTTGCACAACCTGTATAAAGGGATAATATTACCCCCATGGATTAGGTTTTGTGAGTGCTTCCTCCAGCCTACATGTGAGTGCTTCCTACATCCTGCATGTGAGTGAATAGCTTCCTACAGCCTACATGTGAGTGAGTAGCTTCCTACAGCCTACATGTGAGTGCTTCCTACATCCTGCATGTGAGTGAATAGCTTCCTACAGCCTACATGTGAGTGAGTAGCTTCCTACAGCCTACATGTGAGTGCTTCCTACAGCCTATATATGAGTGCTTCCTGCAGCCTACATGAGAGTGCTTCCTACAGCCTACATGTGAGTGCTTCCTACAGCCTACATGTGAGTGTTTCTTGCAGCCTACATGTGAGTGCTTTCGACAGCCTACATGTGAGTGTTTCCAACATCCTACATGTGAATGCTTCCTACAGCCTACATGTGAGTGCTTCCCACAGCCTACATATGAGTGTTTCTTACAGCCTACGTGTGGGTGTTTCTTGCAGCCTACATGTGAGTGCTTCTTGGAGCCTACATGTGAGTGTTTCTTGCAGCCTACTTTTAAGTGTTTCTTGGAGCCTTCATGTTACATGTGAGTGCTTCTTGCAGCCTACATGTGAGTGTTTCTTGCAGCCTACTTGTAAGTGTTTCTTGTAGCCTACATGTTACATGTGAGTGCTTCTTGCAGCCTACATTCCGGACGACCTGGAGGTAAAGATTCCACTTGGCGAGGAGTTCCAGGTTCACGTGAAGAACTTCTCACTGAACGGACCGGATGGGAACCAGCGGATCCACAGCATCATCGACCACCTGGAGTAAGCGAAACCCTCAACCCTCAACCCTCAGCCATCAATGCTCAACCATCAGTACTTAACCCTTAGTACTCAACCCTCAGCACTCAACCCTCAGCACTCAAAACTCAGCCCTCAACCCTCAACCCTCAACCCTCAACCCTCAACCCTCAACCCTCAACCCTCAGCCATCAATACTCAACCCTCATCATTCAAACCTCAGCCCTCAGCCCTCAACCCTCAGCGCTCAACCATCAATACTCAACCCTCAGTACATAACCCTCAGCACTCAACCCTCAACCCTAAGGACGCAACCCTCAGCCATCAATAATCAACCCTCAGCACTCAAACCTCAGCCCTCAACCCTCAGCATTCAACTCTGAACAGTCAATCTGCAACCCTCAATCACCAACTCCCCAACCTTCAATAATCAATCCTTAACCCTCAACACTCAATGCTAAACCCCAACCCTTAGCCCTCACCCCTCACTCCTCAACCCACAACCCACAACCCTCAACCATCAGCTCTCAACCCTCAGCCCTCAACGCTCAACACCCAACCTTCTACCCTTAACCCCCAACCCTCACCCCTCATCCCTCGCCCCTGAACCCTCATCTCTCAACCCTCAAGCTTCACCCCTAAACCCTAAATACTCAATCCGTTCACAACCCCTTCCCCATAGCAGTTTTCAAGTAGGTTCTGAGTCAAGATAACTTTAGTTTCTTTCTTTATATGAGTCAGCCTCACGAAAACGGGCCAATCGGTGGTCAAGTGAAGATGTCGGCGTCACAATTCTTAAAAGTGTAGAGCATTTCTTTGTTTCATATTAAATTATCCCAGAAACAAATAAGGTTGTTGTATTTTCTCGACCTTTACATTCAGTATAAATTTAAGGACTTTCCAACATCTCTGTAAATACTAAACTATAATTATACCGATCGACGCTGACATCCAATGATTGACGCCGACAACTTTAACAGATGTCAGCATCGCAATTCTTAAAGTCTCGTGCATTTCTTTGTTTTATATTAAATTATCCTAGAAACAAATAAGCTTGTTGTATTTTGTCGACCTATACATTCAGTATAAATTCAAGGACTTTCCAACATCTCTTTCAATGCTAAACTATAATTATACCGATCGACGCCAACATCCATGCTCGACGCCGACAACTTCCACCAATTGGCCTCTTTTCATGATCCTGACCCATATTCATTTGATGTCTGGAGGAAATTTCCACTGTGAACAATTAGCAATTCTCATATCCAGTGCCCCTTATTGTAAATGGAGTATTGTAACAGCATGGACCGGGTGGCCGAAGCAGCTGAGCACCCGCCTCCCATTTTGGTAGGTTGTAGTGTAAAGTCCTCAGCTGGCATCTGTGGTTTGTGTAGGCCGGCTATAATGAAATCAATACAGACAAGAAGAGAATGGAAGAGTATAAAGAATGAAAGTAGAGAGAGACAATGCCCTCAGGTTTATTATTATTATATAGTGGTACATGGATCTGGTATGGCATACCACCTGACCGTGTTCTCCAATAGGAATCAACCATTTACAGTTCTACCAATGAATAGCAAGCATTCCTGGGTCACCATGGCTACTGTGATCTGCCCACCACCATACAGTGTAGCTGCTTGGCCACCACCTGCCTGAGCTGTGTGTGTGGTGATCCGTGACTAACAGTTGGGGGGGAGGGGGTAGTGAGTAGCGCTCCTGAGGCCCCTTACGCACTATCACTAGTGCCTCCTTCACACTATCTACCTAATACACAATGAATATTGACCATAACTAAAGGATCACCAGCAACTACATACATTCACGCACCTGGCACTATATACCATTTACCTTAATAGACCTATAAAAACATGTGTGCTCTGCCGCTGTGAGCACCCTATGTAATTACAAAACTCTCCCCCTTCAGTTCACCTGTGATGCAATCAGCCTAATCAATTTAACCATGTCTGGAAAGAGGAAGGAAAACTAGTCACACAGATGAATAGTGAATAAGTTGTGCTCTATTGGCAGCAACTCCTGTCATCCCCCTTACATGTGACCTAGCACCTGCACTCCTCATATACTGCCCACACTTTGTCTCATTGTCACTTTAGCCGGTATCTGAAGCAGTGCCCACAACCCATGGGACAGGAGTCCTATGGCTGTGGATACACTTAATTTGAATAGATGAATTTGGATAGCATCAGACAGAGTGTCTGGGGTTCCTGCTCTAAAGTAGGTGTGTCTCACTCCAGAGCCAGGATGAGAGTGATTCTCTTCAGTGTCTCAGAAGCAGAATTTTGAATAATTACTTAATTGAGACTAGTGTGTGGTCAGGATAGGCCAAGGAAGTCAGGTGACCGGACATTCCCCAGCCAGCCAATGAGACACTCCCCACAGACTGGGTGGGTGGCCACCCCCAGTAGGGGCTGTCACTCATACCAGCTGCAGGTGGTGCACTCTATACATATGCAAATTAGGCAGGTGGGTCAGTCGGCGGTCCTGGGTGGACAGGATGTTGCATACAGTTACAGATATGTATATAGATATATATAGTAAAATTGTTCTTTTCCTCCAATTGTATTCTTTATGAACACATAGAGAAACATTTCAATAATCATGTACTGTTTCTTGCAAAGGAAATCTTTTCATTAACTCCAAACATCATATATAACAGATAGTTTACACCACCCAGCATCATGTACATTTCCATTAACTCCACTCATAATATATAACATATAGTTTACCTCACTCAGTATCATGTACCATGGGAGTGGGATTTTATTACTTTTAGTTTACGCAACCTGATTCCCACTCTGGCATCCAAGAATAATAATGCTCGCTGCCAATATATAATTCTTAACCGAAAATCCGTATATTTTTACAGACCGTTTACATTCCATTATAGACCATTTGCATTCCCCACCAATGCGTTTTATCGGAATATTTTACAGTAGGATTTGAGAACCTCCCAGGTTTGAATCCTGGTCAAGTCAAACAAATTGCATAAAAATCTATACTTGTCGCTAGCTCAATCAATCAATAGTTCCGTCCTCTAGTCGAGGGTTGGATGCAATGGTTCTCCACTTGTCCCGATGGTGTACTGTTCTGATAGACTGTGAATAATTCAAGCCTGTCCACTGTGAAATATTTGTAAACCATGATGTTCTTGGTCTCCCTCTCCCTCTGCTGCCATCCACCTTCCCTTCCAACAATGTACGGTATATTGAACTCTGATGAATGATGTGGCCAAAATAAATAAGTTTCTTTGTCTGTATAGACATAGAACACATCATAGGATCTGCCTGTATGTATGTAATTGTAAGCACGCTAGCTAGCCTGGTAAATAACACAATATGCTGCAGCGTGCATGTCATGTTCCCTCCACTTGGTGGTGGAAATCCTCTATAAAAACCTTTCCCACCGACCATCCTGCACAGTGAGCTGATATCCACAATATTAGTTCCCCCACTACCAGATGGTTGGTGGTGGAAATCCTCTACAAAACCTTTCCCACTCACCATCCTGCACATTAGTTGTTTCCCCATTGCCAGCATTGTCTATCAAAAAACAATCATACAATCGATAACCATCCACAAAAATTGGCATCGCTCCAATTCTAGAATCGCAGCTAAGAATGTGAAGAACTCAAGCTTTATTCCGGAAGAGACACTTGACATCCGGTGCGTGCAGATTCTGCGGAGTCTTCTCTACAACAAATTCATCTGCCTGCCTGACAATTGGTCCACGAATCTTAAGAAGTACAAGCGGTAGGTTGGTGTTTCGCTACGGACTTTATTTGTGGTTCTTTACATGTATAGTAGTCTACACTGACCTCTCAGGCAAGTAACCACATAGACAGGTAGGCGTTGGTAGTATGGTGATATCAGGTAGCCTAAGTGGTGTAATGCATAGCACACTGGCCTGGAATGCAAAGAGATGTGGGTTCCAGTCCTGCTTTAGGGCCAATATTTCCCATTTTCATCACCCCCACGACAACTGGCTGCCGTGACCATAATCCTGTACAAGCTGCGCGCTGTATGGTTGTTGAATCTACCCTGTGTATGTATGTGTAAGTGCATTGCCTCTATGTATGTAATTGTAAGCACTAAAATACTTACAATTCCAGGGGGACAAGTGTAGTAGTCTGCACTGACCTCTCTGGCAAGTAACCACATAGACAGGTAGGCATGGGTAGTGTGGTGATATCAAGGAGCTTAGGTGGTGTAAGTGTTAACACACTGGCCGGGAATGCAAAGAGATGTGGGTTTGAGTCCCAATCTAGGCGCAATATTTCCCATTTTCATCACCCCCACAACACATGCATTATTGATATATCTCAACAAAATATTAATTTAATAATACTCCACAAAGATAATCTCACTCACATTTCCCTTAAAATGGGCTATTTGAGATTGAACGCATGAGGTAAAGAACTGATCTGCTCTAGTACCATTAGACTGAGCATCCTATGGCTCATCATCGCCCTTCGTTCTCATCATCCTCATCAGCTTCATCATCCTCATCATCCTCATCATTGCCATGGATATGGCCTATGTTGCCGACATTTAATATCCAATCTCCAATATCCAGTATCCAAGTTGGATAAGTAGAATTAAATGCAGGCAATGTTTCGATATCCCCCCCTCATTAACATCCACTATTATCATCCACTTAAAGCCACATAGTCCGATCAGAACATTACATTTTCAAAACCAAACATTGCCTAGATTTAATTCTAGATATCGAACTTGGATACTGGATGTTGGAGATTGGATATTAAGTATGTGTTGCTGCATAGAAGGGAATATTAAGTCCATTTCATATAACTACTGCTGGAGCATATGGTGTCAGAAACCCTCACCACTTCCGCCCCACAAGCCCACAGCCACTTCTCACCCAGACGACCCACCGACAACACCTCCAACTTCTCCGCCCACCCACCCAACTACCATACCCCCCCCCCACTCCTAAGGTTGAGGCCTGGGTCACCTACAGACTCCTCACCACATGACCTTGACTTCTACCTACCTCGATTAACTGTCCTTATGACTAATGGACCACTACGGACCGATCAACATGAACGCTGAACATTACCTACTTAAAGACACTATGACTCTACCCTATTCCGATCATGAACTTGAACTTAACCCACATGCCTATACATCCTTATAACCTCTACATTTACCATTTCCTTACCTCACTCTACTACCATTCTTCCTGAATAAATTGCCATACTATAGCTCCGTCTTGTGTCCTGAATTTTAAGTCCATTTCATATAACTACTGCTGGAGCATATGGTGTCAGAATCTTTTTCTGTTTGCCAACCTTATTTTGACATGCTTGAACTTCAAATCTTCCAAATTAGTCATTTGAAATAAAAGCTACTTCATATTAAAGTAAAATAGATTATAGCGACCAATGTAATGTATTTGATTTATCTCAGAAAATTGCAGAAATTCAAAACCATCGGACTACGCAACTTTAAATATCCTTTGTACTCATTATAAGTAGCCCTTAAATGTACAGAAACCCACCAACTAACTTACATTCGCGGGCAAATGGATGTTGCTACATACTAGATACCAGCCCGTTTGTTGTAATTATATTCACTGATTTTACTAGTTATTATATAGTTAGGATACGCATATTTACTATATATGGTATGCAGGTATAGCAATACCTCAGGGAGTTTGACGCCCAAGCCTTGCAGTGTTCTAAACCACTGCCTTGTGGTACAAGTCCTTGACAGAACTGAAAGCTAAGGGAGCAAACCCTAAACAGAAAACCATGTCACTGTGGCAGCATTAAGGGTGGTTGTTGTATGGAACTCCCAACATCTCCCGACCAGCCACTGCAGGGACAAATAGTTTTGCGCCTGTCTTGACATGTTCTTGCCAGTGTGAAACCTCTATTTGCTCCCCGAGAGAGTGCCGCTGGTAACTTGCAAAAGCCAGCAGCACTTCAACACTTTTGCAGGCAGCTTTCATGAAATGTAATACCATCAAGAGAAACCTGAAGCTGAGAGACATTAAGACCGACTCATGGACGCAACTCTCACAGCAGAGAGCTAAATGGAGAGCGGCAGTCAAGTAATGAAAGCAGTCTTTGTCGCATCGCGACCGACAGCATGATGATGTATATATATATATATATATATACATATATATATATACTCTATAATCTATCATGAGAATATTATTACTTAATGAACGCAACACAATAATATATAATTTGGAATGTGTCTCTGCCTGGCATAAGTAAGCCCACTAAACTTTATTAGATCAAAAACCACACGGCTGACTGACTGCCAATCAGCTATTTAGGCCGGTTGCCTGCGGCCCAGGCCCAATTGCGCTACTTCACAGATGGCACCTGGTTCCCCAGGCTGCTCCACCAACTCTTCAGGACCATAGAACACATCATAGGATTTGCAATGAACCAATAACACATCAAGTAACTGTATCGGTTAGCACTCAACCAATTACAAACAAGTCTCAGTAACATTAGCCGAATAATATCTATATTAATTAGAAGCCTCCAGACCTCTGCTCCAACAATTACCTAGAAGCATAGAAGCATCAAGTATCTATATCGGTTACCACCCAACCAGCTACAACCGCCAGTCTTAATAATATTCACATAAATAATATGTATACTACACATAAACAAGGACACTATCTATCTTCAGTTCCCTATGTAATAGTATATTCACTGTATCCTATCTAACTGACCCTGTGTAGTACAGTATTGGCCACACTGGCGCCACCTGTGAGGGGGCCCTATTAACTCGTTTGGACGGTCTGTTTATATATATATATATATATATATATATATAATAAATCTACCGTACGATGGCCAAAACAGCCCCCCCCCCCGAGGTGGGGAGGGGGCGAAGTGCATGATGGGAGGGAAGGAATCACTACAGAGTTTATTACCCGCGATAAAGGGTTTATCACTATCCATATATATATATATATATATATATATATACATATATATATATATATATATATATATATACACACGTTTTATTTTAAAGAGGAAAATAAATTAAAGAAACTTCTGGAACCATGCAATGCCATGTAATGCAGGCCGTAATCGATTAACATGACCCAGGCGACTCGGCTCATCCGCGTCGTCAGAATTTCAAATAGAACACAGCGAGTGGAGTCGACAAATACACGTGCCGTGTGCAAAATGACCTGACCCCAGTAACCCATCTCTTGGCTGGGTTTGCTAGGAGCGATGACGTCACATCTCTGCTGGTACCTGTAGGATAACCGCAACCAGTACAACTCCTACGTATTGTTCTAATGCTTTTTTTTTAATAACCCAGATTGTCAGCTTCTACAATCATAAAATACTTTAAATCCTATTTTGCTGTACATATATCGGTTATTGAACAAACAAATATTAAGTTTTAGATTAAGCCACCATTTTGTCCACCCAGAGCGTATTCGTGTATTCAACCCGAGTCTGTAGGATGTGCGCATGCACCAAAAAGTGGCTCGGGTGACCCGAGTTGATTAATCGATTACGCCCATAGTGTCAATACAGGTATAATACTTGTATCACCACATTGTGGAGTGTCCATTATATGCAGTTTTCTAGTACAACTGGTAATCTCATTTATGTTTCACGCAATTGTATTGTCTAGATAGAAGACCACTTCTTTGGCGCTAACAAAATACATTATTCAATTAATAAACCACATTTAATATAAAACAAAATATTTGATTATGCTAAGTATGACAAAGTGAAGTTGTGTTTTGGGTATGTTACTGCCCCCCCTACTTTTAGCACTCAGTTTCATTTATGTTTCAAACAATTTGACCGTATGATTAGTGTACTAGTTTTGTGGCCCTGACAAAATAGATTATTATTCAATGAATAAACCACATGTAATATGAAACAAAATATTTGATAATTTTTCTTGAAGAAGAAGATTTATACTGCTTATCACAGATAAGTCTGAATAGACTTGTTTTCACCATTAGACAGTTTATTGATAGAAAGCCCGATCCTCCACTTTTACCGACCCAAGGGATTTTAAAGTTCCCACACCACGTAGACATGGGATGAAATCAACTGGCCTTTGATGAAGCTGTAAGTTATTCACACCAGTGGAAATCCAAAGTGGCTGAGGTGGGGGCACAGGGAATCAAACCACCAACCTTAGGATTAGGACTCTGACCTAGAAAAATGTCAGATACTCTAACCACTCTGCCACAGAGAACACCACAAAGTGAAGTTGTGTGTTGGGTATGTTACTGTCCACTTTTTTTAACATTGTGATTATGTCTAAGTGAAGTTATTTGTTGTTCATCTTATTGCCCCTCAACCACACTTGTAATCCCTACTTTTCACTTTGACAGAGTACTGAATGAGATAAGAGCCATTCAGGATCTCTACCTCGACTACAAGATCATGCACAAGATCCTGCCCCTGCTGGACCGCCGGGTACCGGTAGCCATGGAGGTGCTGAGTCTGATTGATCTGATGCTCTTCCATTCCAACACTCGGATGCAGGTAAGCACCAACCAACCAAATCGTCGTATTTGCACTTCAATGGGCAACAATTAGAGTTGCCAAATCCAATTAAATTATATAATTCACAATTACAAAGGACTTTATGACATGGAATCTTTATTTCACCTACACATAAGGGCATAATGTTTCATGCTTCAGTCTGATCATTTACTCAGGAGCTCAACCCTATCGAGTCTATTGTTTTTTGTTGAATGTACGGATGGGTGGGCTGTTGAGAAACCCGGTGAGGTGTTATTGGTTTGGGTTCAGGTGCTGACGTGTGAGAGCTCTGTGGGGGGGGGGGGGGCTATCAGCAACCTGACATCTTTATTTCACCTACACATAAGGGCATCATCTTTCATGGTTCAGACTGATCATTTACTCAGGAGCTCAACCCTATCGAGTCAATTGTTTAAAAAAAAATGTAGCGATGGGTGGGTGGTTGAGAAACGCCGGTGAGGTGTTATTGGTTTGGGTTCAGGTGGTGACGTGTGAGAGCTCTGTGGGTGGGGGTGGGGGGAGGGGTATCAGCAACCTGACATCTTTATTTCACCTACACCTAAGGGCATCCATCATCTTTCATGGTTCAGTTTGATCCTTTACTCAGGAGCTCAACCCTATCGAGTCAATTGTCTTTTTTTAAATGTAGCGATGGGTGGGTGGTTGAGAAAAGCCGGTGAGGTGTTGTTGATTCAGCGTCAGATGGTGACGCGTTGGGAGCTCTGCTGAGGCAGGCTATCAGCAACCGGAATTAATGTCACATCTCGCGGCACAAGATCAGCTTCCTCCGTGTGCCAGCAGAGGGCGTGTGGAGGAATCCAGTTTGGTGTAAAGTTGCCACTTTTAAAGTTTAACGACAAATGTTTGTGCCAGTACCTCATCATTGAGCAAAATGTTATGCCACTTCATGTGAAGTACAGGTAGGTGTCTATTTTCTACCTATGTATTTCAGTGACAAATATAATTAAACTAATACATAATTATTAATCATCTGTCGTTAATATGGGTTTTCCTGCCGAATATGGAGTTAAATAATGAGGTGCCTTCATTATTTTGGGCTTACCCATTTTACTTTTAAAGCTATATGTAGCTTTAAAAGAACAGAAATGTTAAATATATAGCTTTAATAGAAAAATACCATTTATATATATAGCTATAAAACATGTAAAAGAGAAATGTTTAAGTCCAGAAGAATTAGGTCAACTCATTATTGCAAATTATGTCCTTCTAGTATGCACTTTCTGATATGAACCAATTAACCCATCAATATAGTACTATGCACGGGACCAGGCTATGTAAGGGACCAGGACACACATATCTCGGTATTTTCGTATCTGGCCGCCTCCTATCGGGGAAAAGGTAGCAAGGAATAAAAGGTGTGTACCTGCATGGGTGATGTTGTGTTAACATCTCTTTAATTACTTTCCACAGAGTAGAGACCGAGTAGAGGATAATTTATATTCCCACAGTGAGAATGAGCTAATCACATCACTATCTGTATTTCTCAGCTTGGTCAGAGGTAGTATTATGCATTATATATCATATGTATACATGGTATATATAATATCTATGAGGTATAATATATGAAGAGTTCAGGCACTTTGAGCAATATTTGCAATATATATATATCCATATACATATATTGCATATATATGTATATATATGTGTGTATATATATACTATAAATCTACACTTGTATTGTAGGTATAGCAATACCTCAGGGAGTTTGACGCCCCTGCCTTGCAGAGTTCTAAACCACTGCCTTGTGGTACAGGTCCTTGACAGAACCGAAGGCTAAGGGAGCAAACCCTAAACAGAAAACCATGTCACTGTGGCAGCATTAAAGGCGGTTGATGTATGGAACTCCCAACACCTCCCGACCAGCCACTGCAGGGACAAATAGTTTTGCGCCTGTCTTGACATGTTCCTGCCGGTGTGAAACCTCTATTTGCTCCCCGAGAGAGTGCCGCTGGTAACTTGCAAAAGCCAGCAGCACTTCAACCCTTTTGCAGGCAGCTTTCATGAAATGTACAACCGCACAGATAAGTGGAGAGCGGCAGTCAAGTAATGAAAGCAGTCTTTGTCGCTTCGCGACCAACAGCATGATGATGATGATGATGATGATGATGAAATCTACACTTAAACCAACATTCCCTATATATATATATATATATATATATATATATATATGGATAGTGATAAGATCTGGAGTGCCCCCCCCCCCCACCCACGTGGGTGGGGGGAGGGCGGGGGGGGGTCCCGGCATGCACTGCTCACCTCCTGCGCGGGGCTTGACACTCCAGTCGCTCGGAAGTTCTTTATATACTTCCCTCCACTAACGGAAGTATTATTATACATATATATTGCAAATGTACACTTTGAGCAATATTTGCAACATATATACAGATATATACCAACCCTACTAATGATGAGTCGAAGACAGAATAGCGGCCACACACATATCACTAATGATACGAGAAGATAGTTGGGTCTTAATATAATCATATACAGTATCCGATACCCAATCACCCCTGGTGCGAATCTCCTCAATGGATGCACCTGACATGTGCAAAAATGTACACCCACCCCTTCGAAGCGAGTGGGAACTCAATTTGGTAGTATCAATACCTGCTTTTGAAGCAAAGAACTTCAAGATGCCTTGATAAGTCTTATAATCCATAGGAACCAGTTCATTATGACCCACTGGTATTTGAAATGCGGCAGATGTCATAGGGGCTGGTAGCTGTCGGAAATGCATCTCTGTCCAAAGTACCGTGCATAGCGCATGGTCAGCACACCTTGAAATAGGAATTTCCAGCAAACGTTCATTGCACTGTATTGTTTTTGAGCGTCTAAGCGTTATTATCAATCCCCAATCATGGAAGTGGAAGTCCTTCCTTAGCAATGTAGAATCGGAATTGGTTACCTGACATTTATGGAGTAAACCCTTAAACAACACACAAAACAGCAGCCCGCCAAGCTACATGGCCTCGATTGGCAGTTAACTTCTAAAAGATTGCCCTTAGCATATGCGGTAGCATTGGAATTGCTCTCCGTGGAGTATCTGCCTCCACTCTCTGTATCCCCCTTAATGTCAAGGACAGAGTAAAATTTGAATAGTCAATAGGAGGTTCCGCATGTGAACGCAAACAATAATTTAGGCCACTTAAATAATTCTGGATAGACAAATATTTTTAAAGATCTGGCTAGCCAGGTCGAATACAATGCCACTTGCTCATCGTTTGTTTGCAGTCCTTTTTTGTTTGTTCGTTTGTTTGTGTTGTACGTGCACGCAACGAGAGATGAAAATGTACTGCCTTATGACGGATTTCCGTTTTATTGTGGGTTTTATTTGGGGTCAATGCCTGGGGGACCGGGACCGTCCGGCTCAGTGTGAGCACTGCCAGTATATATTGACAGGGCGTCATATTTTGGTGAGATGTCCTTACCTACAGCCACTTAGAGATGATGTAGTTTTGGAAATGAGGGTGTGATCGAGTCCTTCCAACTCCATCTGTAACTCATTATTACATTTTTTTAGGGAAACAGATTTTTTTATTTTCCATTTTTAACTTGGAAAAGCTTGATATTTTTCGTTTAATTTCTCATATACTATTTGTGAGTTGGTATGCAGGTATTGCAGGTATAGCAATACCTCAGGGAGTTTGACACCCCTGCCTTGCAGAGTTGTAAACCACTGCCTTGTGGTACAGGTTCTTGACAGAACCGAAGGCTAAGGGAGCAAACCCTAAACAGAAAACCATGTCACTGTGGCAGCATTAAGGGCGGTTGATGTATGGAACTCCTAACATCTACCGACCAGCCACTGCAGGGACAAATAGTTTTGCGCCTGTCTTGACATGTTCTTGCCGGTGTGAAACCTCTATTTGCTCCCCGAGAGAGTGCCGCTGGTAACTTGCAAAAGCCAGCAGCACTTCAACACTTTTGCAGGCAGCTTTCATGAAATCATGGACACAACTCTCACAGCAGAGAGCTAAATGGAGAGCCGCAGTCAAGTAATGAAAGCAGTCTTTGTCGCATCACAACCGACAGCATGATGATGATGATGCTCATCAGAACATGGAAATGGTGACCGATTTGGATGAAAAAGCTCGACAAATTCCAGATACTTATTCACTTGCGAAGTGCGAGTCACATTCAAATTTTTTGAATAATTCTGTAACTGGAATGCTTTCTTTTCGTCCACCAACTTCGCACATCCTGCAAAAAATTCAAAGGTGCAGAAAATATATTGCTACAACAAATGGAATTGTCAATAATCAAATTAGCCAACTTTGTATGACTCTTAGGTTCATTTAGCCTACTTACAGCATCACAAAGTTTATTTAGCTTACTTTTAATACATATTGACTGAATATTGAAATTATTTTGTATGGAGGACCAGAATAACTTTCTAACAAAGTACATAATTTGGCTGCTTCTTGAGCGCCCAGTATTAATAGCTGTACTTATGACCGTGTTATCGGTTATGAATAATAAATTCTTATCCTTCCAGTCTGTCTCCCATCGATGAACTGCAGCAGATATTGCCAATATTTCTTTCACATTGATATGTTTGTTGCGTATGTTACTGTCCGTCCGGACCCTATGGTGACCCGCATAATTTTGTAAAGCTGAGTCGTCCGCTGCATTAAACGAACACACCAGCCAGTCATAGGTGTACAATGCTCCATATCCACACTTGGATGCATCACTATAAACTGCTACCATAGGTGCAAGTTGCTCCAATATTTGAGCTTTACCATTGAAAGTTCTGGCAAAGGTTAACCACCAATGTAGGTCTTCTTTAATTTCTTTAGTTAATCAAATTTTATAATAAGATTTGTTTAAGCATCCTAACAGATCATAAATTCTCCTCGAGAAGGTTCTGCCTCCTTTAATCGCCTTTGAACAGTGCACCAGAAGACCGCCCACCCATTCCAATTCTTTTTTGCTAGCTTTATTCCTCCCCTTTAGCTAATACAAAATGTCAATAGTTTTCTTTAGCTTATCTTCCGGCAAAGTCAGCTTCAGTTTAACACTATCGATAAATATTCCCAGAAACTTAACTTTAGTCTCTGCAGCAGTTACCTTCTTGTAATTAATAAAGAAGCCAATTCTTCACAAAGTTGACATAACCGTCCACTGATATGCCATTGCCTCCTCCTTTGAACGTGCAACTATACAACATTCATCCAAATAATTAATGACTGTCTCCACGCACTCCCTAACGCACATCGAACGGTGAAGTCCGAAATTCTTGAAAATATGTAAAGGCTGGATGAGAGCCCCATGCGTAAGTGGTTATCACAATAGTAGGTATTTAAGCCCCTCTCCCCAGGGGTCCCAACAAACCCTGCCTATGTCTATCATCTGGATGAATTGATACTGCTCGATAAGCATTTTTAATATCAATAGTGAACAAATAGTCCCACGCTGCAAGCTATGAACTACATCATCAATAGATTTAACTGAAATCTTTTTGGCAACTTCTCCTGTATTGTTATTTACCGAATTCTCCGGCCTGCTGCCCAGATAGCACACAACCGTCGGCCCGATGTCGGCTATTGGTCGGTCCGTCGGCACCCACTTTCCACCGTCGGGCCACCGTCGGCCCGAGGGTGGTGTTCCGACGTTGGGTATCAATCCCTTTCCACTTTTGAGCCACCGTCGGGCCACCGTCGGGCCGCCGGTGGTGTTCCGACGTTAGGGTTCAATCCAAATTTCCACTTTTGAGCTGTCGGGCCACCGTTGGGCCGCCGGTGGTGTTCCAACATTAGGGTTCAATCCCTTTCCACTTTTGAGTCACCGTCGGGCCATCGTCGGCCCGACGGTGGTGGGCAGCCGCAGGTTTGCATTCATTTTCCACGTCTGGTCCACCGTCGAGCCACCGTCGAGCCGACGGTGGTGGGCAGCGCATGCGCAGTTCTTTAAATTTGGATTCTGGCTCGAGTCGCCAGCACAACACGTGCGATCGTTGATCAGTGTTCTTGTTCTACCAATAACTCCAGAAATCCCAGGAATTTTAAGGAATTATTTAACAGGTATGTTTATTAATATGTTTAGATTATTTTGTAAAAGTTTTGTAATTTATTACGGAGTATTAATGGAATTATTCGTGTTAATACGATTTGAATTATCCGGTACGGTTTGTTGACTTCGATTCGCCAGCGGAGCATGTGCGATCGTTGACCAGCATTCTTTTTCTACAAATAACTCCAAAAATCGGAGGAATTTTAAGGAATTATTTAACATGTTTGTTTATCATTATGTTTAGATTATTTTGTGAAAGTTTTGTAATTTATTATGAAGTATTAATGGAATTATTCGTGTTAATACGATTTGAATTACCCTGTACGGAATGTTGATGAAGAACCGCCATCTTGGTTTTTTCCGAGAAGACACTGTCACTATAGTGTCAATACGTACAGACTTTATTAAATTTATAAGGTTAGGGTTCTAAGCTGTATTCACACGGACAAGTTAAATCGATTCATATAAATCGACTTGCCTAGTTCGACTCACATGTGTTGTGTGAATATGCGGCTGAGGCGTTTTAGGGCTGAATCGATTCATATAAATCGTTTAATGTAAACTGCTTCGCAAGGTGGTCTACAGGAACCGATCTACGCTGAAACGTTTTATTTATGACATCACACGCATGCGCAGTCGAGGGAAACGTGACAGTCGAGACCTGAGTGTGTTGACTTTCTGGTAAATTTGCTTTATGAACCTGCTAGAGGTGCACATATATTTTTGTCATCATTTATTTTTAGGGTTTCACTGCCCAGCAGAAGTTTTGACTGTTCCAAACCAATACGATTCAGTCCATACATATCTAGGTCGAACCCACACTCTCTCGGCCGTCGTTGACGAACCCAAACTGGTGCTGGCTAGTCTGGACTTGCTCATGCGCAGATATCCACTTCCGCCTTAAACCGCCCTAAGTACTGCCTGTGTGAATACGACACACTTTGAAACTCAGCCCGTGTGAATGCGCGCATAGATCGCTTCATATAAATCGCCTTCTTTAGATCGCTTTAGATTTTGCCCGTGTGAATACAGCTCTAGATTTCTATTAATTTGGAATAAAACTAATAATCTTTCACCTGTACATATTGACACTAGAGTGACAGTGTCTTCTCGGCTCGTCGTTGATTTCCGCCGTCGCCCCAGCCGCCATCGAGTCGACGGTGGATGGTTGGACAAAACGACGTCGGCCCAACGGCGTTTATCGCCGTCGGGCCAACGTTGTTTTGTCGCCGTCAGCTCGTCGGCGGTTTCCGCCGTCGGGGTGATGGCGGCAGCCGCCGTCGAGTCGACGGCGGGAGGTTGGACAAAACAACGTCGCCCCGACGGCGTTTTCCACCGTCGGGCCACCGGAGCGGCCGCCGTCGGGCCGCCGTCGGGCCGACGGCTGTGTGCTATCTGGGTGCAGTCTACCACTGTAGGTTCCCCCCATCCTCTTTTGGTACTACAAAAAAACTGTGTGTACAAGTTGGTGTCTTGACTGACTTTGATATCATATTTGCCTGAAGTTCATCATTAAATTTATCAGCAATCACTTTTTTATGCTTCATTGAACATCGGTTATTCCTAGTTAAATCATAAGCAACAGTGCAGTTTTTATTTATTACTCGAAACCCAAAAACCACACCCGATAGCATAGACCACCAATCGTCATCTATCTCCCCCCCGGAAAAAACACTCGACGAACACCCTGCAAGGCCTAAGTTGACTGGGAACTCCTGCGATATAATGAACACAATTACATAAACCATATACACATTTACCTGCAACTCTAAATTGTACAGGCTTGGATATCATTGTCTCAAATAATGTAACTAATAATTCACCATTTTCACAGTTTTCTACCAATAAATTGTTCTTTTTCCCCAACCCCTGCTGGTAAGTCCAAACTAAAACGTCCAATGCTGCACTATCACTTGGCCGCACGTTCTGAACGTTCCCAGCTGTTGTGTAGACGCGTGAATCATTCCCCAGGTGCTCATGCCCCCCCCCCCACAGCACCCCCGGCTGGCTGCTGTGCTATTAGTTCAGGAATCCTGTTTGTCGTTCCCCCGGACTCGGCCTGGCACGCGTCATTAACTGCCGCTAATTGCCGCTAATCTTCAATAGACAATTTCGGCTGAAGTTTCTTTCTTCATTCTTTACACTTATATCTTTTATGATTTTTTGAGCCGCACTTCGAACATTTATGCTCATAATTGCACTCCTCCTCATCCTGCTGCACCCGTCATCACCATTCCACTGGTAACAACAGCGCATTGGCTTCGAACCAGATCCAGCGCCCTTCTTGCTGAACGATTACCCACACCTGCGTTGCGCACCTTTGCATTCTGTGCGCCATAGTGAACCGCACTTTCACCAGAATTCACCTTGGCAAACGCTGCCATTCCAACTTGCTCGGCGGACTTTCGCACAGCAAGCGCGTAGTCTACGTGCGCCGAATCCTTAAAATAGTCATCGCTAGCTCTTACTCAAATGAACACAATATGCTCTATAAAAGGTGGGCTACGCCCTAGTAAGGAACAACAGAACGAGGAGTGGTGGGAAGCCTAGTTTATTTAACCGAGGCCCTTGGCCGAGCAATAGATAGCCAAGACCCTAGCCTGCTAAACCGGCCCAGGCCCCCAACACTCCTCCGAACTATTCCGAATAGCAGATAGAGTCGCAGCAACCCGCAGATCGTTCATGATCCTGGTTTGTAGCAGGGTCTTCAGATATGCATAGACCGTCTCTGAAGCCCAATCGCCCCTGGCCTTAATCTCCTCGATAGTCACACCAGCCATTGCCAAGTAGGTGCAACCCCCCCTCCTGAGTGAGTGAGAAGTAAAATAATATTCCCCCAATCCCGCCTGCTCGGAAAATAACTTTAGCATACTCTGATACGCCTTGTAAGACAACGGCTGGGAAGCGTGTCCTGGCCCAGGAATCCGAAAAGCAAGATCCCCCATCCCAGCAACCATCTCCTCGAAGTGCCGCTCTGTCCAGTATACCGCGCATAAGGCCTTATCTGCACAGCGCGTGACCGGGATCTTGAGGACATGCTCCGCAAACTGAATTGTCTTTGAACAAAATCCCCATGGCGAAGAGCCAAGTCCGACTCCGTTACTTGCGACTTCTGCAGTAATGCCCTAAACAAGCATAACATAGCTAGCTGCACGCCAAGACACGTGGCCCGGGTTCAGCGTGAGCAATGCAAATATTCTAAGCAACATAGAAGGCAGCATAGGCGGAGCCTGCCGTGGAGGGTCACCCTTTTGGCGCTTAATCCCCTTTAACGTCACCTGTATCACAAAATCATCGTACTTAATTCCTAAAGCACCATTTTGGCGGAGAAACAACTTTAGGCCTGATAGATAGTTAATCACTGAGCGATAAGTAAGTGTTCTTGCCAACCATGAGGCATATAGTGCAACCCGCACGGGAGAGCAAGGGAAAGGCGCGCGGTTCTCCACATACTGTTTGACAAATTCAAGATATCTACGTATCTGCACAGTCCTGGTGGTGATAGAATTCGCGGCATAATACTGCCTCTCATAGCCCCTTTGCTCCTCCCTCAGCTTCTCTAGCTCTGGAATGACACAATAGAGGATAATCAAAGAGATGCGCACACCACATTGCCCTCCCAACATCCACAGCTCTAATTCTAGCCGAGCTAGTCCCAACATCCAACCTACTCAGAGCATCGCATACTATATTAACCGTTGTACTTATATAGCTCGACGACAACGTGAAGTTATTCTCCACCGCCAGCCAAAAGAGCTGGCGGAGCATCGCCATAATCTCCAATGACCTAGACCTCCCTGTGTTTAGAGCCGCCTGGACTATGGCGCTGTCTGTGATGAAGATGATCTCTGAATCTCCCCAACTTCTAGCCCATCTAATTGCCCCTTCCAGCACACCCCGCATCTCCTTCACATTAATGTGCTCCAGCTGCACCCCCACCGGTAGCCGTACATGGTGGTGGCCCATCTCCGACTCCAGCAACCGATCAGCCTCGCCTTCAAAAGCACCGACGAGCCAATCATTCCCATACGTTGCACCCAGTCCCCAATTAGACACATCACTGTAAACAGATGCCATCGCAGCAAACTTCCCGAGCATTCCAGCTTTCCCATTAAACTTAGATGCAAACTTCGCCCACCAACTAATATCACTCCTGAAGCCGGCGTTTAAACGCGCCTTATAAAAAGGTTTTTGTAAAGTGCATATGAGATCATAGACGCGTCTACTAAAAGTTTGGCCGCCTCTAATTACCTTCGCGCAATGAGCTAGGTGTCCCGAAAGCCTCTCCAACTCCTTGCGAGTAGCTTTCTTCCGACCCAGAAATAAATTCAAAGTCTGACGTAATTTAAGTAACTTGTCATCTGGTAAGGTGAGTTCTAAAGTCTCGGAATTAAGTTCAATCCCCAAAAATCTTATCTTCTTTGAAGGAGAGATGAGTTTCTTAAAACTAATAAAAAACCTGAGTCTTCTCAAAATTGCTAAGAGGCGCTGCTGAAAACAGCTGGTCTCATCCTCCGTTCTACCAATAATACAAAAATCATCTAGGTAGTTGATGACTGTACTAACCCCCTCCCTTCCAGCACATCGAACAATAAAATTTGATAGTCTAGAAAAAATATAAGGACTAGATGAGAGGCCCATACAGAGTCTACCGTCCATCAGATAAGTCTCGCTCGCATTCCCTTTAAACAACCAGCGGAGCCCTTGCCGAGTCCTGTGATCTGGATGGATTTGCACTGCCTGGTGAGCATCTTTAATGTCAATGCTCACCAAGTAGTCGTTTCTTTCTAACAAATCTACCACATCATCTATCCCAAGATACTTAAATGTCGGAGCGACCCTGGCTGTATAATTGTTAACGCTCCCCTACTCTGGCTTGCTGCAATCAATTACACTCCTCCCTCCCCCGCCGTCCTTCGGTACTACGAATATTCCATGCACACAGGCAGGAGGTTTATCAACCTTATTTAAAACTCCATTTTGAAGCTCTGCTTGCAACCCACTCTCTATTATCTCAGTCTCCCATGCCAACCTCTTCCTTTCTCTCTTTATGTTATATGTGACATTACAGTTTTCATCGATAACTCGAAAACCGAAGACAATAAATACCCTGCAAAATAAACATTGCATCGACATCAATGTCAGTTCTACAGAAGGCCTCTGAAAAGAAACGGCAAGGTTTTAATTGACAGGGCATTCCACTTATCACATATATACACACCCAAGTGCCGCACAAGCAGCTACTGTCCACAGTGAAAGTCTGGCATGTCGTTTCGCTACCCCCCTTCACTGAAACGTTCAATCGTGCGTCGCCATCCTGGCGAACAGTAAGGCTATCCCCATAGCTCCACAGCTCCGGGATATCCAAACACCACAGACCCATTGCTGCCACGACCTCATAGCCATTCAAATGTCGCACCTCTTTGTCAGCCACTGTATAACGCTTCAAAGCCCACTTACTGTGCCTCCTCCTACTTTAACTGCTGTCACTGCGGCTGCGCGTTCGTCGCCGTCCACTTTCGCCTCTGGTGTGCACCCTGGAGCGCCCATAGTTTGAAAAGCCTGCAGCATTTCCAACCACGCCTGGAGACGAACCGCCCACATTCCATGTGGCTGCCGGTAGCCCAAGGTTGTCCAAGTTCACCATCGCACGTTCCAGTAGTCGTCCGGCCAGCTGGTCGTCCCGAACCGCCTGAAGTTCCCTCCTGCGTGTTTCCAACACCCCAAGCCTTATTTCTGACTCAAGCCTTGCAATGTCGTCGGTCACACTTTTTTCTCGGTCGCCCACTGTCAATGCTGCCAATGACTCGTCCACTGCCTCCACCCCCCCGTCGTCCGCCGGCTTTTTTCCCTTAGTAGCTATGGCTGAATGATGAGGCCTCCTCTTCTCCTTTTGCTACGCCACACAAGTTTCCTTATCGTCCTTCCTATGATTCTCGCCACACTCCCGACAAAATACCATGTCGCACTCACTCAGATAATTGACGAACAGCAAGCAGATGACAGGTAGACGGTAGGCAGGTGACAAACGACCGACGAACCGACAGCAAGACGAGGAGATGTGCTCAGCTTGAAAACGCGGTGCGAAATGGCCGAGCAGCAGTTCGCAGCGCACCAACACACGGTGGTGCTGCAGTAGCGCACAGAGGGATTGATCAATTAGGGCCGTGATAGGCCAATACACATATTAATCATTAAATACCCGACCCGTTACTGGGCAGTAATAATCCAACAATAATAATAAGGATAGGCCGCTCCGCCTTTTTATATAATGATAATAATTATCCAGTCTATATATGTGTGTATATATACATAAATATGTATATGTATATATATATATATATATATATATGTACAGTAAAACCTCTCTAACCAACCGCTCCCCTATATCGATCGGTTTATTTGAGTCCCAACAAATATCATTGTAACCATATTCTAAATCCATAAACCTACCACCCCCTAAAGATCGGTCGATTTAGAGGTTGTGACAAATGTTGCTTTAACCTTAAGTGTTAACATTATTTCCATTGGCTGCTCATGTCCAATAAACCTGACAACAAAGGTTTGCAATAAAGTACATGTCCTATCTCTGTAACCAGATAACAAATGCGCAGGTAACTATGTGAATTGGTTGGTTAATATAAGTAAGCCAATGCCTGCTTCTTTTGTGTTGGCAATTAGGCGGTTCAAGTAACCGTGCCTGAATCCTCCCCTGGGCCTTCGATTACAGAGTTCTGAGCTACTTGCATGTGTATCTAGCATAATCCATGTTCTCATTGCCTATGCGCTGTTCATGCTTGCGCACATGTTATGTCCATGTAAAATGGAGAGCGGATAGATCAATAGAAGAGTTAATGCGCAAAACCATGTAAACGCCAATCCAAAAAATGGAGATAAACATTGGAATCAAACCTACAACAAGCTTAAAAAAAGAAGAAGATATTCCTGGTTTGTTGTTCATTGCTCCATACCCATATGTTTATATGAAAACTGGAATTAGTGAGAATACAAATTATTTTCATGTAGAAATCTGTTATTTAACTATATTTTTGAATTGGCGTTTACGTGGTTTTGCGCCTGATCTCTATAACCATTAACTTCGCTAGCCCAGCTTCGTAGTTTTAGCTAATACAGCCAGAAACATTACTACCTGGTAGGAAATTAATAAGGCTGGTACATGGTGGCTAGATGGTGGGTGAAAGTTAGGTAATGCTGAGTGGTTGGGTGAATGGTGAGTGAATGAATGGTGGGTGAAGGATGTGTGAATTATGGGTGATTGGTGTAAATGGTGAATGAATCATAGATGACTGAATAATAGTTGAAAGGTTGGCTGGGTGATGGGTGATTGGTGGGTGAATGATCAATGGACAGTGTGAAACGTGAGTAAATGGTGAATGAATAATCCGTAAATGTTTGGGTGGATGGCGGTTGGTGAGTGTAGATGGATGGACCACTTAATGAATAAATGCTGACTGAATGTTGAGTAAACTGCGAGTAAATGGTGAGTATGTGGTGGGTAAATGTGTGGATGGTGAATGAATGATGAGTGAATTATGTTTGAATTGTGATTGATTGGTGAGTGAATGGTGAATGAATGGTTAGTGAATGGTGAGTGAATGGTGTATCAATGAAAAGTGAATGAAGATTGAATGCTACCGATACAAATGGTGATTAAATGGTAAGTGAATGGTGAATGAATAGTGAGTTAAGGCTGAGTGAATGGTGAGTGAATGGTGAGTTAAGACTGAGTTAATGGTGAGGTAAGGCTGAGTGAATGGTGAGTGAATGGTCGATGAATGGTGAGTTAATACTGAGTGAATGGCGAGTGAATTGTGGATGAATGGTGGCTTAAGGCTGAGTGAATGGTGAGTTAATGATGAATGAATGGTGAGTTAAGGCTGAGTGAATGGTGAGTGAATGGTGGATGAATGGTGAGTTAAGGCTGAGTGAATGGTATATGAATGGTGAGTTAAGGCTGAGTGAATGGTGAGTGAATGGTATATGAATGGTGAGTTAAGGCTGAGTGAATGGTGAGTGAATGGTGTATGAATGGTGAGTTAAGGCTGAGTGAATGGTGAGTGAATGGTGGATGAATGGTGAGTTAAGGCTGAGTGAATGGTGAGTGTATGGTGGATGGACGGTAGGTGAATGGTGAGTTAATGGTCATTTAATGGTGAGTGAATTGTGAGTAAATGGAGATGGTGGATGAATGGGGAATGTATGCTGAGTAAATGGTTAATTGATGGTGAGCTCATGTTGAGATAATGGTGAGTGAATGATAATTACATTGTGGGTGAATATTAGATGAATGGTGGATAAATGTTGGATAAAGGATCGATGGAAATTGAATCAATAGACGGTGCGTGAACTGAAATGTCAACCCGACTAGATTCTAAATGAATAGCACAGGTAATCATTACTTTCTAATTACGATTCCCCTATTCAACTGATCGTATAGTTCCTAACCGAGCATTCTCCTAGTCGTTGATAAAATCTTAACTTACTTTTAACATAATCCTAAAATCTAACTCGTCGTAATATCACTTTGTTGTCCTAATGTTTCCCTCACATTTTTAGTCGGCATAACAATATCGATTAGTATAATGGACAGGACCTTAACCACAATGTGTGGTTTACAGTGAAATTTATAGGTTGAGAACTGTGTCTCTCCAAATAATACCCAATCATTTGAAATAATAATAAAACTAGATAAACCCAGCATCATCAATATTAATTCATGGTTACGTTTAGAATATATTATCGTTTAGGTGCATGGGTGACAAATTTAAACTGAGAAGATTATTAGGGGTTAATATTTCGTCGCCTGAGAATTAACCAGACCTATATTCTACTTTCAGAAAAAGATGATATAGATACATCAAACCCATCTCAGAGTTTGATGTCCCCAACCCACAGATCAATACATAATGTTTTTCTTGACTATTTATACTGCCTACCATGGATAAGTCTGAATAGACTTGTTTTCACCATTAGACAGTTGGTTGATAGAAAGCCCAAGCCTACACTTTTTTCTTCTTTTTTTTTTTTCTTGAAGATTTATACTGTCTATCATGGATAAGTCTGAATAGACTTGTTTTCACCATTAGACAGTTTGTCCATAGAAAGCCTGAGTCTACACATTTACCAACCCAAGGGATTTTTAACCTCCCACACCACATAGAGATGGTATGAGAGCAACTGGCCTTTGATGTGGCTGTAAGTTATACACAGCGGTGGAAATCCAAATTGGCAGAGGTGGGGGCACAGGGAATCGTACCACTGACCTTCAGATTAGGAGTCCGACCTAGAAAAAAGTCAGACACTCTAAACACTCCGCCTCAGAGAACACCACATCAGAAGTAGGTCACCTGACACAAGGGATTTTTAACCTCCCACATCACATAGACATGGTATGAGAGCAACTGGCCTTTGATGACACAGTACGTTATACTCCCAATTGGCAGAGGTGATGGCATGGGGAATCGAACCTAGGTCCTTCAGATTAGCAGTCAGACACCTTAACCACTCTGCCACAGAGAACACCACAAAAATGCCCAATACACACCCTTACTCTATATATTGAGTTCTGGGTTGGGGAAATAAAGGTTATCAACTCTGATATGGGTTTTATGTACAAATCTAATTTGTTTCTGAAAGCGGACATAGCCCTGGGCCTAGATGCAGGAGTCGGTGATACCGGGTTTTGGTGGTACAGCCTATTACCGGGTAGCTATCGCCGACGTCGAGAACTGTGTCAAGTCGTAGGCAGAAGCGTGCAACACTTTGATTATGGCTACCCATGAATTTATTTATAGATTTGGGAAATCCCTCTGTATCTGTACCCATATATTCTGTGTGTGTATCTGTGTGTGTATATGTGTCTGTGTGTGTCTGTGTGTGTGTCTGTGTGTGTATATGTGTCTGTGTGTGTCTCTTTGTCAGAGACACAGACACACAGACACACATATAGACACACACAGACACACACAGAGACACACACAGAGACTGTGTGTGTGTCTCTGTGTGTGTGTCTCTGTGTTGTGTCTCTGTGTCTCTGTGTGTGTATCTGTGTGTGTATATGTGTCTGTGTGTGTCTGTGTGTGTCTGTGTGTGTCTGTGTGTGTCTCTTTGTCAGAGACACAGACACAGACACACATATAGACACACACAGACACACACAGACACACACAGACACACACAGACACACATACACAGAAACACACACAGAGACACACATACAGAGACACACACACAGACACATATACACACACAGAGACACAGGTGGATCTCTCCGCAATTATGGACACAGAGACACACACACAGACACACACATAGAGACACACACAGAGACACACACAGAGACACACACATAGACACACACAGAGACACACACAGACATACACACAGACACAGAGACACACACACAGACACAGAAACACACACAGAGACACACACACAGACACACACAGACACAGAGACACACACACAGACACACACACAGAAACACACACACACAGACACAGAAACACACACAGAGACTCACACACAGACACACACAGACACAACGACACAGAGACACACACAGAGACACACACACAGAAACACACACACAGAAACACACACACAGATACACACACAGACACACACACAGAAACACACACACAGATACACACACAGACACACACACAGACACACACACAGAGACACACACACATACACAGATACACACACAGAGACAGACACAGAGACACGACACAGAGACACACACACAGACACACACACACAGACATTCACACAGAGACACAGAAACACACACAGAGACACAGACACAGAGACACACACACAGACACAGAGACACACACACACAGACACACACACAGAAACACAGAGACACACACACACAGACACACACACACACACACACACAGATACACACATGGCTCGCCCTGCGTCACCCATCACCGGGACGCCGCCCGCCCAGCGGGGGGCGCTCACTTACAAGCTGCCCCCCCCTCCTTAACCCCCTAATAAACTCGCTATACGTCCTATCTATCAGAGGTAAGGTACCACTGGGTAAGCCTTTGGTGTTAGGCCTATCACCGACTCGCGCATCCAACTTATCGCCGCTACCCGGGAAATTCCCGGCTACCACCGTTTCGGCTCGCTACCACCGAATACTGCCAACTCCTGCATATAGGCCCTGGTTAATCTCAGCCGACGATTTTTCTAGTTTACTTCATGTTTGTGTCTTTAGTGCTGAATAATTGCATGGCGGTGTGTAGTGGTGTGTATATATTCTGTTAGATATCGATCACGAAGTGCATGTAACCTTGACAATATGTCTGTCAACCATTATGTCGTTGTTAGTTATGCATGCTTGTTACACTCTTATTTTTGTGCGAGCTAATCAATTACCACAGTGTACGTGACTCATGGCTATCTGTATTGTTGCTTTGAATGTCTATCTGTTAGTACTTGATATCGATATCACTTTTTTCATTGGCGCCACCTGGTTATTCTTTCCTGAACTATTCCATCTCTCAGTCACATCCAACACGCATATGTTCTTGTGTTTGCTTATATATATATATATATATATATATATATAGTTTGTGTTTGCGATGACTGTTTTGGTTCCAATATGAATTTAGTTCCAATTGGATTAAACCTGTCTTATATATAATATGGTTTAATCTAGACTATGTGCCTGTGTCAATATGAATTTAGTTCCAATTTGATTAAGCCTGCTTATATATATATATATATATATATGTACATGGCTTAATCTAGACAATGCGCCTGTTCCAATATGAATTTAGTTCAAATTGGATTAATCCTTTGCTATATGTGTGGCTTTAATTAGATTATGCGCATGTTAAAAAATACATCGAAAGTAAAATATTTGAATACATAATACAAAAACGTGACAAGTACTACTCAGGTCACCAATACACAGCTGTAACCAACACTTTCTGTAATGGGTCTCTTTGGTTTCTGTACTCCCGAGCACTTCTAAAAACCTGTTTCCAGTTTCTCTATTTATAGATATAAGTTAGTAAAATAACATTATACGTGTAGTTTTATAACTCATCTCACAAGTGTCTATCGGATTTGCTAGTCTCTGTTTGTAACTTGACTTACATCTGTCTACTCTGGTTCTACCTGTCGGTCCACAGGAAGTGCTCATCAAATACTTCACAAGCACAGCCGAGGAGATCTTCTTCATCTTCGTCAGGCAGCGTCTACAGGTGGCTGTGACAGCGCTGAAGGAAAAGTAGGTCAACCAATATCCTGACACAGAGCAAACTGTTCGCTTTGTCCTATCAGGCACCAGGTAAATTAGGTCATCGCAATTTGTATTTCAGAAGTAGATCACCTACCTCACTGATATACCAGAAGTAGGGCACTTACCTCACCAATATATCAGCAGTTGGACAGCTAAAATTAGGGCACCCACCTGACTGATATATCAGAAATAGGTCACCCACCTCACTTATATATCAGAAGTAGGTCATCCACCTCACTGATATATCATAAGTAGGTCACCAACCTCACTGATACATCAGAAGTAGGTCACCTACCTCACTTATATATCAGACGTAGGTCACCTACCTCACTAATATATCAGAAGTAGGTCATCCACCTCACTTATATATCAGACATAGGTCACCAACCTCACTGATACATCAGAAGTAGGTAACCTACCTCACTTATATATCAGACATAGGTCACCTACCTCACTGATATATCAGAAGTAGGTCATCCACCTCACTTATATATCAGACATAGGTCACCAACCTCACTGATACATCAGAAGTAGGTAACCTACCTCACTTATATATCAGACATAGGTCACCAACCTCACTGATATATCAGAAGTAGATCACCTACCTCACTTATATAACAGAAGTAGGTCACCAACCTCACTGATACATCAGAAGTAGGTCACCTATCTCACTTATATATCAGGCGTAGGTCACCTACCTCACTGATATATCATAATTAGGTCACCTATCTCACTTATATATCAGAAGTAGGTCAACAACCTCACTGATACATCAGAAGTAGGGCACCTACCTCAATTATATATCAGAACTAGGTCGCCTACCTCACTGATATATCAGAAATAGGTCACCGACCTCACTACCTCACTGACCAGACAGTTGGGTGGATGAGTTGAGAGTCCGCCTCCCGTTTTGATAGATCGTGGGATTCGAACCTACCAGTTCGAACCCTGGTCGAGTGAAACTAATTTATGCTTGTTGCTTCCTTGCACGACGCTCGGCATTATTAGGATAGTGCAAGGACTGGCTGGCTCAGTGTCAGGATAATGGACTGAGTGGGATATCAGTGCATGGTGCCGGTAGTCTGGTCTCCCAGTGGGGCAGCACTATAAAGTTTCCATGAGTGCGCACTGTCATAAGTCGGTATCCGTTCCTGATATGACCTAAGATGCTGCCAGGACAAAAAACTCCAATAACCAACCAGCTACGTGAATATTAGCGCAATTGATTCAATGTCTTACTCAGTTGCATTATCCTGACACAGAGCGAACCAGTCCTTTTTTTTTTTTGGTTCAAGTATTTATTCATCGAATAATATCTTTTGTCAGTGTCCTATCAGGCACCAGAAAAATTAGGTCATCACAGTCGATATATAAAAAGTAAGTACATAACTATTGAACATCACATCATCATCATGCTGTCGGTCGCTCTGCGACAAAGACTGCATTTATTACTTGACTGCCGCTCTCAATGGTGTTTTGTGCGGTTGTACATTTCATGAAAGCTGCCTGCAAAAGTGTTGAAGTGCTGCTGGCTTTTGCAAGTTACCAGCGGCACTCTCTCAAATTTTCACAAAAACTAAACACTTAGCCAGAACTGAACCTATGTATCCAACTTAGATGTTGGTGCACTTATTAAGTATCCATTGTTATAAAGTTTCAATGAGTGTGCACTGTCACAATTAAGTTGGTACCCATCATGATATGACCTTAGATGTTGCCAGGAGGTACAACTCCAAACAAACAAACAACCAACTTTTTCAGGCGGTCCATCAAAGCCCAGGCCGATGCCCGGAAGAGGGAGCTGAAAAAGAAAAATGACCCGGATTGCGCTGCCAAGGAAGAAAGCAAGGTGAGCTAGGTTTACAGCAAAACATATTACATTGCTCCCGGGCACATACAACGAGAAGGCTGATGTTGGGACAAAGATGACGCTTTATTCGGGCGGCCCCGCCTGTGCCAAGTACCACTTCGATCTCGTGATTGCATGTACAGGCCTCCTCGCCAGTCCCGACTGACATAAGGTCATGTGATATGGTGACGGATGGGTATGTGATGGGGATGCAACAGGTGAAGATTATGCAATACATGATGATATAATGGACATAGGATATTACATAGACATTGTTATACATAAAGCAGGGTAATAGCAGAATATGAATTTACTTACTGACTGTAGTGTGGTAGTCGTGGGGGTTTGCAGCTGACATTGCGATGTTGGAGCCCTGGTCCTGGTTTGTTGTGGCTGATTGTCGCAGCGTCGTGTGTGTTTTGTGATGGTTGATGTGCGGGGGGGGGGGGGGGATCGCCCTCCCCGCGAGTGCGGCCCTCCCCCACCCCTGTCGGTGGGCGGGAGGGGGTGGGTGTGGAGCCTCTCGGCCTCTGCACCCAGCAATGACCACGAATGAGCGTCCCCTCATTCCACACTTTGTGTGGTGGTAAATATGCTTATTCTGCTTAATAGGTTGTGTTTTTGTCAGCGTATAAGCACTCGTCTTGTAGACATTTTTTTTGCGTTCCAATTCAGGAGTATCTATACCAAGGACACATCGCATGCATGAGTCACTTATTAACGTTGGACCAGACGGGATGGCCGAATGAGTTAGAGCGTCCGTCTCCCATGCTGGTAGATTGTGGGGTCGTGGGTTCGAACCCTGGTCGAGTCAAACCAATGACTTAAAAATTGATACTTGTCGCTTCCTAGCCTGGCGCTCGGCATTATTAGGATAGGACAAGGACTGGTTGGCTCAGTATCAGGATAATGTGACTGAGTGGGATATCAGGTCATGGTGATGGTGGCCTGGTCTTCCAGTGGGGAAGCACTATAAAGTCACCATGAGTGCGCACTGTCACAAGTTGGTACCCATCCTGATATGACCTTAGATGTTGCCAGGATGTAAAACAACAAAAAACAAACAAAACAAACTTATTAAAGTTATTATAATACGGTAGGCACTCATGTGTGACTACCTAGAACATGTCAAGTTTATACAGAGAGATAGTGATGTATAACTAAGTATTCAAGTATGAACATACGAAGGGAATTGTTTCCTTTATATATTATATTATTATTATAGTTATTACCATTGTTATTCTCTGTAAGACGCTGGACTTGACTGGTGGCGCCACCTGTGGCTCACCTCCCCTCTAACAGGTGTTGACAAGTGTCAGTGCACCGGAGTATTTTTCTTTTTTTATGGGCAAAGGCCTATGATCGTTGCCAGAGATTGAAAATTACTCGACCACTACCTTTTGTCTTCTGACATACATACTGACATATGTCCAGTGCACGAGTGACAGTATTCGCTGCACTGGGGAGGGGGGGGGGTGGTGGCGCCACCTGTCCCAGCATGCAGAGGGGTCACCCATAAAGTAGTACACATCAGGGTGGCCAGTAGGAGATATTCCCTTATGCGCCCTTATACTCGCATAAGTTTTATACATCACATATATATATATATATATATTTATATATATATATATATATATATATATATATATACTATCATCGAGTGTCACATATCAATTGGAGCAAGGCAAGATTAAGCTAGTGAGGGGCATTTGTGATGGGGCCTTAAATTAAACAAACATGCAATACTTATACCCGTCCGTGCCAAACAAATGACTTACAAAATTGTTACTTGCCCCTACCTAGCTTGGTTCGTGGCATTATTAGATTATGGCCAGGACTGGTTAAGTCAGTATCAGGATAATGTGACTGGATGGAATATCAGGTCATGGTGCCAGATATCCCAGTGGGGCAGATGCTTTCCATGCCCGATGTAACAGAATATGAAGTTTATTAAATAGGTAAAATAATAGAATATTAGGACCATTAGAGTAAGGAATAAAGCTGACTGGGTGATTGATGGCGAAGTTCCTTCTTTCAAGATGCTTTGCAAGAGAGTATTGCTATATACGGTGACATATCTTAGTTTCTTTCCAATCTGAAGCCAGGTATGAGTGGCATAACATTTAATCAATTGTCTACATGGATCAATTTTGGCCATCCCATTACAGCAAAAGAAGGTGAAGATCTCAAAGCGCGCTCAGCGTAAGAAGAGTCTGAAGCCCTTCTTCCGCAGATTGACCACAAACCGACTGCTAGTCTATGAGGATCAAAAGGAAGAGGATGAACATGTGAGTACATATATGGGCTCTGTAATGCCTTATGTGAATCAGTATTTTATATCAGTTCCACCAGGTGGCAGCACTGGATCTTCGCACTGTGTCTGATACAGTGGCGCCACCTTATGTTTTATTGTAGGGGTGCCACCTAATGTTTTGTACATGCAGAATCTAGAATGCTTCACTAGCAGGGAAATATTATAGGGCTTCTCGCCAATGGCTTCATACATTAAGATGAATATTCAAATGGTGAAGCTGTTAGACAGACTATTATGTATAGGAGACTGACTGTTATTATTAGTCAATTGTTACAAGGTTGTAAATTAGATCTATATGCTGGCTTATGGATGTAACAGGCATCGGTTATCCAAAGAAGGCATCAGTTAGACAAAAACTAAGTCAGTAGTTTATTTCCAGGAAGTTTCATAGGGAAAGAAATTACCCACTTTGTATATATTGCTGCATAGAAGGCCGTCAAGGTGAAAACTGATTTTGATCTCATTGTTAGTCTCCCAATAACAGGACAGCTGCTATGTTAGGACAATATTGGTATGGGTATAAATTTGGTAGTACTCACTGTAGTCATATTGATTTACCTTCTCCTTTTGGTTTTGGTGGGTTTTTTTAATGTTCAAGAGATCGAATAACATATGTTTTGATTCAAACCAAAACAATAACTCACTGGCTCTGAATGACTTTAATAAAATCGGGATGGGGGGGAGGGGGAGGGGGCTATTTGGCAGCTCTGCAGTGTTGGTCATATTTTGCTATATCACAGTTGATTTGATATTGATATTGATATTGATATTTGTTGTCGACATGTAGACCGAGAGGCCACATTGGCTGAAGGAGGTGAGTGTGTTCTGATATTACCCTATTGCCCTATTGCCCTATTGACCACCTGATCCCTATGTCCTACTAGTCTAGTTTCAAACAGCCAAAGTGGATTCCCGAAATCAATGACTGGCTGTGACCATCAGCTCCCTAACCACCGCATCGGTATGACCTTAGATGTTGCCAGGACGTAAAACTCCAACAACCAACAAACCCTAACCACTATGGATTGGGGGTTGAATGGGGGATCAGGGAGGAGGGGGGGGGGCGAAGGGTTTCGACAGCGATCACTTGAAATTAAAGCTGCATAGTCTGATAACAGCATCCCATTTTCAAAACCAAAACACTTACCTATATTTGAACCTACATAGCCACCTAATATATATACTGGCACCCTAAATAAAGTTGCATACATTAGATTGATCGTTATAATGTACCTTACTTTATCTTGAAGTAACTTTTAGTTTAAGTGTCTAACCTTTGAGATATTTGAAGTGCAACCATGCACAATTAATTTTGGCAAGCTTGCGAACAATCTGACACCATAGCATTCTGCAGTAACATGATCTATTCAATTGCCTCAATATTCCCTTCTGTGTGGCGACAAATGCTTAATAAGTACATCAGTATCTAAGCTAGATATGTTGAATCAAATTTTGATCATTGTTTTGGTTTTGAAAATTTCATGATTTCATCGGACTATGTAGCTTTAAGAGTATGTTGCTGCATACTCAAGGATACTAAGCCAATTTAATAGCACCTATTTCTACTGAAGCCTATTATAACAGAATGTTGACGTTGTTGCCAAAATTAAGTTGGCATGTTTTCGCTTAAAATATCTCCAACGTTAATAATTTAAAATAAACGTTACTTCAAAGTAAATTATTATAAATCAGAACAATCATTCTAATCTATTTATCTCGGAAAATAACATACACACAAAACCATCGGGCTATGCAACTTTAAGTTCATGCTGAGCCAAAATATGGATGTTTGAGGCTAGACTAGTTTCCCCATCTGTTTTGTTGCAGTTTCTGTCTTACTTTACATCCACCAGTCTTTATCTGCTCATTGAACGCGAGTTCATAGCTATTAGAAAACCATACCTAATTCCAGTCTAGACCCTTAAGTTGTGCTATCAGGCAAATGGAATTACAGGTTTAAGGACCTTATATGAGTATTGGTGCAATGATTTACTGGTGCTAAGTCTTCACTAGTGCATATGAATCCATATACGTTTATTGGTGTTGTGTTTTGATACGATTATTCCCAGTTTCTCCAGTCCCACAGGAAGGACTGAAGGTGCGACGCAGCATGCAGGGTCGCACCTTCAGCTTAAACACCGGAAATTGGCTGAGGTGCTGCTCCCAATTCTTCACAATCGGCCCAACATCTTAGACTCACTTTCCACGAAAAACCAGATGCGTCCTGATCACCAAACTTGGTAGTGTTATTGTTATATATTTGTTTCTTTTGTTGAGGGATGAAAGGTTTCCACGATTTCGCGGATTTCCGCGATTGTTACTGTACTGCAATCCCGCAGCACTATCATGGCTAATACATTGTTCAAACACCACAGCACTATCAATGTACACCAATATGTATGAAACCTGACTTCCGAGAATTTTCCCGCGATTCCTCAAAAGTGCTAAGCCCATGCGAGAATATCCGCATTTTCGCGGAAATTCGCTGTTGGTTTACGGATAACCTCACCAGGTCACCGTAGGTATATATTTCCGCTTTCTTTGCCAGGGACCACTTTCCTCTCTGAATGTTAATTGCAATGAAATTGTCCTAGCAAATATTTTACATTAGAAGACCAGCTGATGACATGGCACTTGGTGTATTCATCACCCCCCCCCCCCCCCACTCCCCCCCCCCCCCCCCACACCTTCTGCCTGTAAGTTGAAGCTGTGACCCGGTGTGCTGGGTCCAAACTTCAGTCCTTCTTCAGGGACCAGTGAAGAGCCCAGAATACCCATTTTGGTGTGATGCATCAATGGAGTTTTTCATATGTCGTTTGTTGGGTTACGCGTTTGATATATTATTGCTGTAATTTAAATTGTCTTTGTTTTAGCGGAGGCACATACGCTTTAATATGAAGATAAGTTGCTAAGTTGAATTGGTCATAATGCGAAGCATTACGTTTGATGCGAGGAGAGGAAGAGACCCTCCCCCGCCCCGGGCTGTCACGCTGCCTCTCACCTCACCCGACGCCGCCGCGCGCCGCTCCCTCCCCCGCCCCCCGTGTCGCGCAGCATTCACGCCTCACCCGACGCCCGCTCCTCACCACCTCTCGCCCTCCCCCGGGCCGGCAGCATTCACACCTCACCTGCTGTCGCCCGTCCCCCTTCCCTTATAAGGCCGCCCGCCGGCCTCCCTCAGGCACTCGCCCTCCTGCCGCCTTCCAGCTCTCTCCCCGCCTTGCCTTCTTCCTTTTCGCGCATCAATGTTTATTATGAGCGTTGTTTTGACGTTGATCAACATTGCTTTAACTTCGATTATAAATGTTGTTTCCATGTTGATTAACATTATTCTGTCTGTGAAAATAAACGTTGTTTCCAAGTTGATCAATATTGTTCTATCTGTGATTATAAACGTTGTTTCCATTTTGAGCAATATTGTTCTACCTGCAACTATAAATGTTGTTTCCAAGTTGATCACCATTGTATTACCTGCAAATATAGGCACTACGTTAATGGAAGGAGGAACTGCTGAGTAGTTCCAATTGTAATTTCCATGTAGGGCCACAATTTGTTAAATTAAAAGATTAACAATTCCAGTGCTTGCAACACGCGCTATTTTCCATTGATGCTGTACTGTTGTTGTTACTGATTCGGTCAGCTGGAGCCAGACGCAGTATTGATTTGGGGAAGGTAAATGTTTTATTATTTTATTTATTTTAGCATGTATAGAAATCGAAGTCAATGTATGTCTTCTAAGTCCAGGGAAGCCACACTGCCTCTTGAGGGACCAAGGAGTCTGCCGAGGAGGACCCCCGAGCCGAGCGTTAGATATTCATAATAACGGGTGGGTAGGTGTGGTAAACCTTTTCGGCTACTAGTCCTGAGCCGCTCCGCCAAGCGTCTTTCTATGGGCAGTGTGATATGAGCAGTACCGGACACCTCCACCAGGTGGCATGTCGGATCCCTCCGCCGAATCAACTACAATTTGAAATTATGCGCCAATTCTCTTCCCTCATGACTGTTGTTTCAGATTGACCTCGGCTTGCTGAATGCGGAACAGGAAGAGGAAGAAGAGGAAGAGGAAGAAGAGATCATCAACGTCGGCAACTACCAGGATGGTTCTGACGTTGTGCTGGTGTTCCGTATCCTGGCCCGCCTCTGTGACGGGCAGTACGGCCCACTCCAGGTCAGTCGAGGCAGTCATGCTTTAATAGGCCTTTTTTCCATGATGAAAGCGCTGTGAACTGCTTGCTATCCACAATGTTAGTTCTTCCCACTACCAGCAGAAATGGAGCTGGTGGTGGAAGTCCTCTAGAGGACCTTCACCACAGAGTATGATGCACTGTCAGCTGCTACCCATAATATTAGTCTTTGTCACTGCCATCAGAGGGCGGGTTGGTGATGGAAATCTGTACTAGACCTTGCTCCACAGAACTTGAAACCCAATTAGCTGCAGCCCGAAATATTAGTCTTTGCCACTGCCACCAGAGGGCACATTGGTTGAGGAAATCTGTACTAGACCTATTCCACGGGGTATATTGCACTAAGCGCTGCTACCCTCACCATGAGTTAGTTGGGAGGGTTAATTGGGGAAATAGTCGATTGTGGGATAATTCATGGACAGGTCTTGATTGTGCTTTGTAAATTTGTATTCAAAAGTTGTTCACACTGCAAATTAAGGTCGAGGAACTGTTCATCGGTACATCATTGTATGCAGCACGGTTAAACCTCCTGAGCAATGCACAATGTTACAAGCCGGTACCTATTCTCATCTATTGCTAGGATGTAAACCCCCAATCATTCAGGTAATCCAGCAATCAGTAATTCACTGATTCAATTATTCAATTATTCAATTATCCAATTATTAAATTATTCCATTATTCCATTATTCAATCAATCAATCATTCCATCATTCGACCAAACACTCAAACACATTTTACTAAGTTGCGTTGATTTTGATTTGTTGGCCCTGCACCAACAGTTCTACACTGCAGACAGTATGCATGACCTTTTTACTAAGGTAAAGCAGGAAAACCTTTTAGCCTTTTTGAGGGCATCTGGACTGTACCACCTCATATAGTTTACTAAATAGATTCTATCAATTATTAATCAAACTTTTCCTTTTCTATGGGAATTTGTTTCCCTTGACCACAAATATATGATTGTGAGCTTTCTAATTTAATGAGTGTCTATTGGCACATAATTGATTGTCTGCTTTTACATGTAAAAGCGATGGTTTGAACACAGAACAAACATTTCTCGCCGTGAATATGGCCTATGCTGCTGACACGGCGTAAAGCAACCACCAATCAATCAATCAATCGTTCGACCATTCGATAATTTAATCAGTTAATCATGTATTCACTCAATCACCTACCCAATCATTCAATCATTCAATAAGTCAATCAGTCAATCAATCCTTCAATCAGTCCAATCCACTATTCAACCATTTAATCAGTCAACCAGTCATTCAATTAATCAGTCAATCATTTATTCACTCACTTACCTAACCAATCATTCAATAATTCAACTGGTCAATCAGCCGATTAATCCTTCCACCAGTCTATTGTCCCATCATTCCACCATTCAACTATTTAATCATTCGATCAGTCAAATCAATTAATCAGTCAACCAGTCAATCATTTAGTCACTCAATCACCTAACCAATTATTTCATCAGTTTTTAAATATTTCAATTAATCAATCAATAAATCAATCCACCAATGGACTCCCCTCCCCCTCTGTAAATGCCTGACTATCCTGTAACTCTGCCCCCGACCGCCAGGACTACCTGCGAACCCAGCCCGATAACCTTCGGAAAGTGAACCTAGTGGCGGAGATGACCAACTTCTTTGGCAGCATGTACACTCACATCGATGGCAGTAACATTGACCTTGCCACTCAGGTCATCTCAGCCATCATGGAAATATGCATGGTAAGTAAGCGCCTGGGGAATATGTTGTTTGTTTGTTTGTTTTGGGCACAATTGTTGATTAAACTTGCATAGTCCGATAAAAGCATCACATTTTTAAAACTAATTCTATTATATCTAGATCTTATCCCACATATCTAACTTAGATACTAATGCACTTAGTAAGCACTTGTTGCCACATGGAAAGGAATACTGAGTCAATTTATTAGAACCTGTTACTAATGAAGCCTGTGGCATGAGAGTTTGGGCATGCTTTACACAATTAATCGTGCATTTTTGCACCTCAAATATCTCCAAAGGTAGAAGAAAAAATGTAAATGCTTAAAACTAAATGCTTAAAACTAAAGTACTGTACATTATATCGATCAACGTAAGATATTTATCTCAGAAAAATACCCGTGTAGACTCTTACTGGAATGAGAACTCCAGAACAGACAGATGTAGCTTCCTTTTGTGTGTCCTTTTGCAGGGTAATCAGGAAAACAGAGCAGTGGTGCTCAACAATAAGATCATCGACTACTCAAACTTCCTACTCAGGGTATCCCACTTTGAAGACTGCGAAGTCGGCCAGGTGAGTTTTCTACTACATTTTCTTTCACAATTACTTTTTTTTTTAAAGAAAAAGTAACCTGAGTTGCACAAATCTACGAAATCAAATTGACCAGCACAAATGAATTCAAGCGATTGGCCATGTCCCATGAGTATGGCCGAAGCACTTTGAGCTCCTTATGTCTTTGGTTCAATATTTGTATTCCAGACAAATAACATTTGTTTTCAGCACCAGTGTGTTCATCTTCAAGCCTTAGCACTCTTTGTCCATTTGAATTATTTGTAGATAAGATGTTGATATGGTACGGACAATATAAACGATAGCAGGTAACTATTAGGATTTACATATATTAAAGTTGCACGGTCCGATGAAACACATTGTTTTCAAAACCAAAACACTTACCTACATTTGATTCTTTCTAGGCCCTATCCATCTTATGTACTGGTGCAGTAACTAAGGCTTTGGGGCAGCATATACAGAATAACGAGTGAATTTATTACTCTATCCCTTTGGGCACCTACTTTGGGACAGCCATTAGTCAGGGAGACCACTAACAATTAGGTATATCTCATGACCTTATTAGTCCTGCCCTCATTCCCAGTACCATATATGTCATTAATCAGGTTCCAGACTACCTGCATATTAATAGGTCATTCCTCATCACGTGACCATCACAAGATGTGAATCTGGGCCACAACAACAAGACTTTTGACAAGCTTGCTTAAATGATTTTGGGTTCTTTCAGCTCAAATTGCTTCAAAACTATCCACTTTCCATTAAAATGACTCCAGAATAATAAATAGTAGGTTATAATGGTCAAGCTGATATCTTTATGAAGCAAAAATGATACGATGTGGCGTTCTCTGTGGTGGAGTGGTTAGAGTGTCTGACTTTTTTCTAGGTCAGACTCCTAATCTGAGGGTCGGTGGTTCGATTCCCCATGCCCCCAGCTCTGCCAATTTGGATTTCCACCGCTGTGTATAACTTACAGCGTCATCAAAGGCCGGTTGTCCTCATACCATGTCTATGTGGTGTGGGAGGTTAAAAATCCCTGGGTCGGTAAAAGTGTAGGCTCGGGCTTGCTATCGACCAGCAGTGGAATGAGGAATACCAGTCCTCTATGACTGAAATTTCCCCTGCTTAAACAACTATGGACCAAAAGAAAAAGAAGAAAAGTTGAAAGCCATCAAACTAGGCAAATTTAAAAGGTATCTCATTTTGTTTAGACTGGACTGGACTGGAGAATAGCCGTTTGAAATTACAATATCTCATTGAATTTCCCGGAGGGAAGTAGGGGGAGTAGGGAGCTGCTTGGAAGCAGACCTGCAGACCTCCAGGCCGCACACCAACCCCCAATACCCAACTGACAAACAAGTACACAATAGAAGGTTACAGGAGGTTACAAAGCAGAGCAGGATAATTACAGTCATCATAATAGAGTAAAACCTCTCTAAATCGACCGACTCACCCTGGGACCGATTCTAAGTGGTCCATTTAGGGAGGTGGTCGGTTTAGGGGGTTAGAATATGGTTAGAATGGCATTGCTGAGACCCAAATAAAGCGATCAATATCCCAGCCAACATGCCGTAGTGGGCCTTACATGGGTTGTCAATGGGCGAGCTGGGCACAGCTGGGCAGGGGCTCAAGGTGGGCTCTGAAGTGGGCATGAGATGGGCGCCCACATGGGCTAGATTCCCAGCTTTAAAAAAACCCACCATATTTTGTCTAAGATATAGTGAACATATTTGATAACTGAGATAGACCCACCTGGGCTAGGCAAGGTGGGGCCCACTTGGAGCCTGTGGCCAAATTTAGCTGGGCCCCAGATGGGCTGCCCATGTGGGGCCCACCCGGGGCCCAGCTGGTAATGCTGGCTGGGATAGGCGAGTGGTCGATCTGTGGAGGTGATCGGTTAGAGAGGTCTTACTGTATACGCATAAGTGCTTATAGAAAACATAATTGTGTCCATGGACTAAATGATTGTGTCGGGTTATCGCCACCATATGAATGCCCTGTTAATTGGCCTTGATTGGTTTCTTGCAGGTGATAGATCTGAAGATGGAGGTTGTGATCCTATTGCTGGCTCTCATTGAGGAGAACGGCCCAGGCTGCTCCCAAATATCACGGGTAGGGAATTCTTTACGTTGCATATGTACATGTATATACTTATTATGTGTAGGGAGCGGGACATAGTTCGGGCGGTAACATGTCCACCTGTCACAGTGCCGGTCATCCGATTAAATCTACTCAGTGGACCCATTTGCAGTTTGGGCTATTTTCCGTCCCAACCAGTGATCCACAACTGGTTCATCAAATGTTGTGGTATGTGTTGTCCTGTCTGTGGGAAAGTGCATTTAAAAGATACCTTGCTGCTTATCGCAAAGTGTAGCCTATGTGGTGGTATCAGATTTCCTCCAAACAAAATATATCAGAATGACCATATTATGAAGAGTTCAGGTGCAAAACCATGTAAACGCCAACCAAAAAATGTAGTTTAAATCAAAGATCTTTACCTGAAAATAATTTCAATTCTCACTAATTCCACTTTTCATATGATCATATGGTGATGGAGCAATGAACAAACCTGTAGGAATATTGCGCCCGAACTCTTCATTATGTTTGACATCCAATAGCCGATGATACAAAAATCATTGTGCTCTAAATGTGCCATCACATAAAACAAGCTTTACTTTTTGTATATATGTGTAGTGTATTTTAATATGCGAATATTATAACCAACGGCTTCCATGAGTCCGCACTAGCAGGAAGGTGTGCCCCCTTGCTGCTCTGCCCACTTTGGTCTTGATAGCGGGTGCCACTAACCACTGACTGTGAAGGCTCCTCTCACCTGTCTTCTTTTTTCAGATGGTCCGCGACACTCTGGACATTGGAGCTCTCCGGCGACACGTGCAACTGGCCCACAGAATCGTCGTCCTCAGTGTGAGTATGGGCCAAACTCTACCATCACTGATGCAAGGTAGGGGGAGGGTGGGGTGGCCCTAGTAACTGGCAGTGCCCCCTTTCCACAGCTATTAATTCACGAACAGACGGGATGGCCGAATGAGTTGAGCGTCCATTTCCCGTTTTGGTAGATCGTGGGATTTGAACCCATGGGTTCGAACCCCGATCGAGTCAAACCAATGGCATAACAATGTATTCTTGTTGCTTCCTAGTCTGGTGCTCGGCATTATTAGAATAGGACAAGGACTGGTTGGCTTAGTGTCAGGATAATGTGACTGAGTGGGATATCTGGTCCTGGTGCTAGCGGCCTGGTCTCCCAGTGGGGCAGCACTATAAAGTTGCCATGAGTGTGCACTGTTACAAGTCGGTACCCATCCTGATATGACCATAGATGTTGCCAGGATGTAAAACTCCAACAACCAACCAACCAACAATTAATTCACAACGCTAAGTATATAATGTTTTTTTTACAATTTGATTGCCTATGTCTCAGTGGTGCTTATGATTATTGTAGTGGATAGGTATAGTTTGTAATTGTCTGTTTGTGTCTGCCTGGAAAGATACCCTCCCACTCCGAGCCTACCACGGACCTGCCCCAGGATCAATTCCCCATGAGGTGCTGGACACGAACCCTCAACCCTATTGCTTCTTCCGCTAGTCTAGTGATGTGTGTGGGTGGGTTGGTGGGTCGAAGCTGGTGAGTTGATCGATGTGTGGTGGCCGCGGACGTTGCGATGGCGACTTCCGGCTGGGACGCATGGTCACGTGACTGTTACGAGTGGGAGGGGTGGGATGAACTCCGGCTGCAGGCCGGGTGGTTATCGCGGGAACCGCTAGGTGGCGCCACCGGACCGGAGCGTCTGCTGAGTTTGCAACATTGGTCGTAATGCTTGCATTGCGTGTGATTCGCGGCGGAGGAGGAGCGCCTCGCCATGTGTGCTGACTTTTTGATCTCTTGTTCTTCATATGCATTGTCTTATTTACCTTGTGCTTCATTCATTGATTACTATGTTCAGTATTATCCTGTACTTGTCTCGCATCGCACTATTGAATAAAGTGCTGTTTTTTTCACCCCGACTCCTCTTCCTTCTTCATCGTGTATCAATACTGGAGGAAGCGGATAGGTGGTGGCACAGTGGGCAATGCTTTGTCTATGGTGGAAACTTGTCGGTCCACCTCTCCGTGAAATAGTCATGTTACTGGCAGCATGCATGTTTACCTTGTGCTTTTGCAAATGAAGAGAAGTGTCAAGCCTAGAGTGGGTCTCAAACCCACATTTCTGCCATTCAAGGGCTAGCTAGCATCGTAACCATTAGATGACCTAAGCTATCTTAGCAAATATAGACTATCTAGAATCCCTGATGTAATGATTCTACGTACACCTACCTGTGTATGTAGCATTTCACTTTGGTACTTGAGTGCACACTGTTTGTGTCTTATGCCCACTAACATTCTTTGTAAAAGCGATAGCTGAATAAAATATGACAGTGCACACCCATGGTGACTTTATAGTGCTGCCCCATTGGGAAATCAGTCTGCCGGCCACATGACCCACTATCCCACTCACACATTATCCTGACACTGAGCTAAACAGTCCTTGCCCTATGCTATTAATGCTGAGCGCTAGGCTGGGAAGTGACAAGAATCATTTTTATAAGTCATTGGTTTGAACTCGACCTGGAACCAAACTCCCAAACTCCTGATCTCCCGCATGCGAGACCCGGGTTCTACCGATTGGCCCACCATCCACTCTACCCACCCGTCAAGCACCGACTTCTTCAATTGGGTCATACATACCTCGTGCGTCTGTCTATCTTTCCATTTCCATTGATTCCATTTCAATTAATTACACACTTTACATTTTTTTTCTCCGATTTCAGGAAGGAAAAGCAGATCTTGAGAAGCTGATCTGTGGAAGCTCGACTGACAAAATAGAAAAAAAGAAAAAGGTAAATGTAGTCACTTGATGTGATGGGTAATATACATGCAGGCACATTGGAAATAAAGCACTGTCCAGATTGTAGCAAAGAGATTATATGTTTACCTTACTTCCTGCAGAACGGACGTATAAACGCTAATCCAAAAATGGTGATAAACATTGGAATCAAGCCCACAAAAAGATAATTTTATTATATTCCTACTTGTTTGCTCATTGCTCCATAACCATGTGACCATCTGAAAAGTGGAATTAGTGAGAATTGAAATTATTAAACATCTTTTATTTAAACTACATTTTTGGATTCAATCAATCAATAGTTCCGTCCTCTAGTCGAAGGTTGGATGCAATGATTCTCCACTTGTCCCGATGGTGTGCTGTTCTGATAGACTGTGAATAATTCAATCCTGTCCACTGTGAAATATTTGTAAACCATGATGTTCTTGGTCTCCCTCTCCCTCTGCTGCCATTCACCTTCCCTTCCAACAATGTACGGTATATTGAACTCTAACGAATGATGTGGCCAAAATAAATAAGTTTCTTTGTCTGTATAGTGGCAAACAAGCGTTTCTTATTTTTAATTTTTCTGAGAACTTCTTTGTTGGTGATCTTTTTGTCCATGATATTTTCATCATCCTTCGATAAGTCCACATCTCAAATGCTGCTAAACGTTTGTACATTTTCTTAGAGATTGTCCATGTCTCAGCCCCATACATTAGAGTAGACCACACATAACACTGAAGAATACGCTTCCTTGTTGTATTAATATCTTACGTGATGTTAACACTCTATACATTTTGGAGAATGTTGTTCGGGCTATTGTTATCCTTCTCTTACTTTCTTCATCACATCTCCCATCATTTGTAATCTTTTGTCCGAGATATATGAATTCGGATTGGCGTTTACATAGTTTTTTGCCTGAACTCTTCATATATCTTTTGTCGGTGCCATAGCACCGGTCTTTGGCCATGAGTGTTACAGGTGTACACATCTTTTTACATGGTTTATATAGTAAATTGAAGTGTGAAGTAAATTCTGAAATTAATGTGTAGCTACACGATGAAATAAGTATTAAGGATAGGGTTTTAGTTGTCGGTTTAGGATTTGGGTATATAGCAAAATGTTGATGTTGGATGGGGGAGGCCTGAAAAAGTAGTACTCTTTATACTACCTTGAAAATGTTGAAAACTTTGGATGACCCCTACAAAGTTATTCTACTAACAACATACAACTGGTAAAATCTCCCGGAGGGGAGGCATAGGCTACACTTTACCAATAGACAATTTCGTCCGTTCTGCAGGAAGTAAGGTAAACGTGCATATTACTTCGGTAATATGGGTAATTTGGGACTGAGTCGGAGCTGCCCCTCACTCCCCCCGCTCCTCTCCGTCCCGTCCCCTCTCCTCTACCTGACCCTCCTCCCTACAGGCGGTGACACCGCTCCCCCTTCCCTACTTCCCCACTACCCTGCAGATGGCGCCACTACCGACTCACAACCGGGAACCAGCATCTCTGACCTCACTCCTCCCCCCGCCCCTACACTGCCCTGCACCTCCCACTCAGCCCACTTCTCACCAGACACCGCACCGACAACACCCCTCCAACTTCACCGCCCACCCACCCAACACCGACAAGGGTTGAGGCCCGGATCGCGACCGAGAAAACACTACCTCACCCTACCATACTGACCTCCTTCCTACTTCCCTATCGCCCCTCCTACGCCTCCCACACACTCCCCTTCCCTACCTCCTACACCACCCTCCCCCTACATCCCCCTAACCACTTACCTCTTACCTCTCCGCATACCTGATGTACCCCTTATTCTCTCATTGTTCATCTTCACTCCACCGATAACCCATTATATGTACCTGATTACCGATTACCGACATCTCACTATTGATCACCTAATGATCTGATCGACCTCTTTAAGGTGAACGATTATTACCTACTGATCATGCCTTAATAATGTCCTGATCTATTGTTCTATAACTCCTGATTACCGATTACCGACATGACACTATTGATTATCGATTAACTGATTCACATTGTTCTCAACTACTCTGATTGTTTATTGATTGACCATTGCCTGCCTTGTACTACTATGCTCTATTCAAACTCCAATAAAGTTCTATCTTATAGCTCCGTCTCGTGTCGTGAATTATATAATCTCTTTGCTACAATCTGGACACTGCTTTATGGCACCGACAAAAGATATATGAAGAGTTTAGGTGCAAAACCATGTAAACGCCAATCCAAAAATGTAGTTTAAATCAACGATTTGTACCTGAATGTATTTTAAAATAATCTTAGTTCTCAGTAATTCCGCCTTTCATATGATCACATGCTTATGCCGTATACTTATGCAGCAATGAACAAAAAAGAAGGAATATAACAAAATATAATTGTTGAAGGTTTGATTCCAATGTTTATCTCCATTTTTGTATTTGTGTTTACATGGTTTTGCACCTGAAGTCTTCATATATATATTTGTTGGTACATTAGTTGTTAAAGCAGGGGAAATTTCAATCGTGGACGATTGGTCTTCCTCATTCCACTGCTCCTTGCCCTATCCTAATAGTGCCGAGCACCTGGCTAGGAAGCGACAAGTGTCAATTTTTAAGTCATTGGTTTGACTCTACTGGGGTTCGAACCCACCACAGGGTTCGAACCCACCACCCCACAATCTACCAAACATTGGATATGGAGGTTCTAACTCATTCGGCCATCTGGTCTGGTTATATGAATAACAATAATTCATTTACAAACAAAAAAGGACAAAATCAACTTCAGTACCACAACAAAAAGTCTTGAAAAACAAAACAACAACAACTAATGGAATGATTTTCCATCACCACACTATATGACGAGTATAATATAACATCTGTTCTCCTTCTTGCAGATAACCAAAGAGATGAAGGAGCACATCAACATTCTTGGCTTCAACTTCTACTTCATCCTAGCACGGTTCTTCGACGTCGATTCCAAACTTGAGAAGACATGTAAGCCAGGGTTGTGTTTTAGTTTGTATTACAGAAATTAATAAAGTCGCAGAGTCCTGTGAAGTATAAACATTTCAAAAGCAAAACACTTATCTAAATTTGATCCTGCAAATCGAACTTTGATACCCATTCATGCACGTGTTGGGCATTTGTTGTGGTATAGAAGGGAATGCTAAGTTAATTTGATAGCGTCTGTTCCTACTGAATGAAACTTATGGTGACAGAATTGTGGTGTCCAAGCCAAAGCTTTTAATTTGTTTGGGTAAATATGTTTATTCTGCTGAATGAGTCTTTTGTCAGTGCCATTTTAAATTTTTATTTTTTGTTGGTCCATTAGTTGTTTAAGCAGGGGAAATTTCAGTCACAGACGACTGGTCTTCCTCATTCCACTGCTGGTCGATAGAAAGCCCGAGCCTACACTTTTACTGACCCAAGGGATTTTTAACCTCCCACACCACATAGACATGGTATGAGAGCAACCGGCCTTTGATGACCCTGTAAGTTATACACAGCGGTGGAAATTCAATTTGGCAGAGCTGGGGGCACGGGGAATCGAACCGCCGACCCTCAGATTAGGAGTCTGACCTAGAAAAAAGTCAGACACTCTAACCACTCCGCCACAGAGAACGCCATAGCACTGGTCTTCCATCCATTTTTCAATTCAGGCTTATTTACACAAAGGTATAATAAGGTATAAAATAACTGTTGAAAACACAATTAGCAGCAAGTAACACAATGACATTTTGTAACCCAAAAGTTCCATAGCACTATGGTAACAGGACTGTCATATAACTAGATCAATATTAGTCAGAACAATATGAGTATTTACATGGTATTTAGAATGTAAGGAGAAATATTCTTCTATATTCATTTAGTAAAGTTGTAGTAAGTTTTTAATGTAGGGTATGTTCAGTTGGAGTTAGACAAGCGGTATATAAATGTTAGTTTGTTAGAAATATTCTAGTGTTACTCTAGTGTAGTTATTTGAGTCTATGAATTATTCTGTTAATGTGGGGTTGTTAGTAATACACTAGACCACTTAATCAAGTTAATGTTCTACATTCAGATAGCTCCAGGTGAAATGCCACATACACAGGTGGGCGTGGGTAGGGTGGGTTGAATCTGAGAGATTTGAGGCTACTGGTTAGAGCAGCAGCCCAGGAATGACACAAGTGTGGGTTCTAGTCAGGATGTTGCCATTTGTTGCAACACCTCCAATGAGACATGTATCTATATATAATGTATATATATATACACATGTCTCGTATATATATATATATATAACTGTATATATCTATATGAAGAGTTCAGGCGCAAAACCCCATAAACACCAATCCAAAAATGCAGTTAAACATTGGAATCAAAACTTCAAAAACTTTATTTATTTACATTTATGCACTTTTGTTCAATGCTCCATTATCCATATATTTGATTTAAATAAAAAAAATTTGGATCGGCGTTTACGTGGTTTTACGCCTGAACAACTAATATAATATATGTGTATATACACATATATATATATATTAATATATCATTAGATATGTCCTAAGCGGCTTAAAGCTGCATAATCCGAGGAAGGCATCTAATTTTCTAGACTGGACTTGGTGGCCGAATCGGTAGACCGCTGGCCTCCCGTGCAAGAGATCAAGTGTTCGATTCCCGGATGAGTTAAACCAATGACTTACAAAATTGATACTTGTCACTTCCTAGCTTGGTGCTATGACAGTATGCACTCTTGGCGGGCATGGTGCTGATGGCCTAGGTCTCCCAGTGGGGCAGCACTATAAATCGCCATGAGTGCGTACTGTCACAAGCAGTTAGTACCCATCTTGATATGACCTTTGGTGTTGTTAGGGTGTAAAACCCCAAGAGAAATAATGTCAATGGCACACTGCAGTGTCTCTCATAACGGCTAACCCTCCCCACCTTTTGGTACAGCCCCCCCCCCCCCCCCTCACCCTGCGTCCTGCAGCCCGCGCATGTGCACAAATCACAACTTTATGTCTCATCTGTCACTTCCGCTTGTGACTGAAGGTTTCACTGACCGAGCGGAGAGAGCAGACTACTGCCACTAAGCTTCAAGTCTAATCTGCCACTTCCACTTGAAATTGAAGGTTTCACTGACCGAGCAGTGAGAGCGGCCTACCGCCACTAAGCTTTATATCTAATCTGTCACTTCCGCTTGTGACTGAAGGTTTCACTGACCAAGCGGAGAGAGCAGCCTACCACCACTAAGCTTAGCTAACTGGACTGAGCACTGACTGAGGCCTACCACCACTAAGCTTATCTATTCAGCTGACAGCTACGCACTAAGCTTCGTGTCTAATCTGTCACTTCCGATTGTGACTGAAGGTTTCACTAACCAAGCGGAGAGAGCAGCCTACCGCCACTAAGCTTTATGTCTAATCTGTCACTTCCGCTTGTGACTGAAGGTTTCACTGACCGAGCAGTGAGAGCAGCCTACCGCCACTAAGCTTTATGTCTAATCTGTCACTTCCGATTGTGACTGAAGGTTTCACGGACCGAGCGGAGAGAGCAGCCTACCGCCACTAAGCTTTATGTCTAATCTGTCACTTCCGCTTGTGACTGAAGGTTTCACTGACCGAGCGGAGAGAGCAGACTACTACCACTAAGCTTTATTTCTCATCTGTCACTTCTGCTTGCGACTGAAGGTTTCCCTGACCGAGCGGAGAGAGCAGCCTACCGCCACTACCGCAGCCAATGTAGGTCAGTCGAGGTCATCAAGGACGGTCACATCCAGAAGGTTCACTTCCGGGTCGTCAATCCAGTAAGCATGCACCCTTATAAGGGGCCCGGTCATTCAAGGTTTTAAACATTTTCACAGTCAAACAAAAACATACAACAAAGAAAGGGATGGGGGTGTCAGGCAAGTACAAGTTTTATCGTTTAATAAAATATTGATATTTTTCGGGGTATTTTATGTTTTGTATTCAAATGTTGATGTGCACTACTTCTTTTTTGTTGTGGGGTCTGGAAAAGTAGTACACCTTGTCCGACTGGGCAAATCTTGAAAACATTGGATGACCCATATAGTTGAAACAATGCTTTAAAGTTGCATACCTTGATGTGTTGACTTTCTGTAATGATTTGTTTTTAGATATATATAACTTACATGGATCACTATGACTTTCTTTGCTTCATTTTTTTTGCAAAAGTTCAATTAAACATGGTTAAATTTGAAAGTGAAAATATTCCAAATATCGTTGGTGTGCACAACTATATGCTGGATATCGTAGGATTGTATGACTGCTAATAGTGAAAATACCTTAATATAAGTACACAAGTATCTAAGCTAGTGGATATCAGATTAACAAGGATTAAATGTAGTATCAAATGTCATCAACTGCATTAGTTCATTAAATTGTGTGGCTTTATGTAATCCTAACATGGTGTAGGGCTCCATTAGACTCAGCTCCAAATTAGCAAAGTAGGTCAGCTCAAAGTATGTCAGTTCAAAGTAGATAAGTTCAAAGTAGGTCAGCTGGGAGCCACCTGCCAGAATGTCAGTCACTATTAGTATTATATATCAGTTGCTGGAGGGACTAAGGCGCGAGGGGTAGGTGGAAGTGTGAATCTAGACATTCTGGTGATTTCAAATCCCAGCCAAAGCAAAGCAAATGACTTACAAAATGTATACCTGTCGCTATCTGGACTGGCACTTGGCATAAATAGGAATTTGCAACGACTGGTTTACTCAGAATCAGGATAAGGTGAGTGACTGGGATATTGGGGCATGGTTCCGGCAGCCTGGTCTCCCAGTGGGGCAGCAATATAAAGTCACCATGAGTGTGCACTGTCTCCCGTAAGTAAGTACCCATCCTGATATGACCTTAGATGTTGCTAGAATATAGGAGCTCAACAAACAAACATATTCCAATGTCCGACTTTGCTATGAATATTTGACAAATGTTGGCATTTCCCTGAGCAGGATTCTTCATGAGGGTACACCTACTGACACACATATTTTGTTCTGTGTTTTAGAATCTGGTTCGGGAAGAGGTGAAGGAAGAGTTGAAGTGGAACATCAATCGCACATCTCCATCCAACAAGCTGCGGGACTTGCTCCATTGGACGAAGGACATCCTCAAGGATGTCGACTACCAGCGGAAGATCCAAAAGAACATGCTCATCAAGGAACTCACCAAGAGATGGTGAGCTGCTATTTTTGACAAATTTAGTCAATGACAATGACAATGATTTGACAATGATTGACAATGACAAGGATTTAATTTTTTACTTGGTCGACCCCTCACAGAAGTATGAGAGCTACAACGTGGCGATCTCTGTGGCGGAGTGGTTAGAGTGTCTGACTTTTTTCTAGGTCAGACTCCTAATCTGAGGGTCGGCGGTTCGATTCCCCATGCCCCCAGCTCTGCCAAATTGGATTTCCACTGCTGTGTATAACTTCCAGCGTCATCAAAGGCGGGTTGCTCTCATACCATGTGTATGTGGTGTGGGAGGTTAAAAATCCCTTGGGTCGGTAAAAGTGTAGGCTCTGGCTTTCTATCGACCAGCAGTGGAATGAGGAAGACCAGTCGTCTATGACTGAAATTCTGCTTGCTTAAACAACTAATGGACCAAAAAAAAATTATATATATATATAAAAACATAGAATGTAAATTAAATAGCAACTCAAAATGATAGATGTATATACAAATAACGAATGATATATCAAATGTGATGTATAGAAGCATATAATATTGAAATGTTCTGCGCTGATCTCTAGAGGCAAGGAGCCATATAGACAGGTGGGCGTGAATAGGGTGATGGCATAAAGGAGCCTAACTGGTGTAATGAATAGCACACTAGTCTTGAGTGCAATATGTGTGGGTTCGAATCCTGTTGTACAGTTGGTATCCGGATCTGTGTGTAAAGTGCGACGGCCGGCAGCTGTGGTTGTGTAGGCAGGTTAAATAGGAAATCACTACAGGCAAGTATAGAGAAGGAAGGCAAGCGATAGAGTGTGCAGAAGGAACCAGAAGGAGCTTGCTTAGTTTATTATATATATAGCTTTTAGAATCCAAGATGGTGGTGGTCACATGGGTTGATCTACCAATCAGAGTTCAATATGTTGTATCCAAGGCCTGGTCATGCTGGCTACAGTGCCTTGTGGTGGCCAGTGGTCCATAAATAACACCATGGGGGGAGGGGGTATGTGAGGTGACTCCTCCAAAGACTATCTAAGAAGTGACACTCCTCCTCTCTACTATTTTACTATACAATTTCTATACCTAATGAGTAATAGTTTACCAACTTCACATATCCCTCATATGCCTTTGGATTTTATATCACCATTTACCATTATATAGACAAGTTGCAATTTACTATAGTAGTTTCACATATATCCTCATGCCATTAGATCGGAACATTTTAAATGTGGCTGTGCAAGTAGGCTGTAGGGAAATAAGATACAGACAAGAAGAAAGAGAAAGTAAGAGTAAAGAGAGTAAGGGAAGGACAAACCTGCTATCTTTATTTTTTATAGTACATAGGTGCCCTGGTAGCCTATCACACCACCCCTGCCCCCCAATAGTAGAGCAGCATTCCTAGTCCCCATGGCAACCAGTAGTCTGCCCACCACCAGTGACTGCCTGGCCACCACCAACACTGCCCTGGCTGCACCTCACAACCTGATTGAATTGACCCCTATTGGATTGGGTTGACCCCTGCACAGGCAGAAGGGCCAGGTCCTGAGTGCAACTGCCCTCAACCTGCTAGCACTCCACATGAACTCAGTATATAACCCAACCTATACATATATATATATATTTTACCTCGGTAAACAGCCTCAGGCTAGCCTCAGGCTAGGGAGAGGTAAGCACGTCCGGTACCAGCAATTAGCATATACAACTCACGACTGGATAACGTGTCGTTGGGTTGCTCCGGCAAAATTAGTCTACATACAAGCAAATACGCAGTAAGTATAATAAAAACTGTGGTTAGCTTAATTATGATGCATTAGAGCATCAATATGGAAAGTTTAGACTTTCGTTGGTCCAATTTGGACGAGTTATTTGGTTATAAACAACCAAGGATAGAACACTCGAGTGGGTTTCGCGAAGGAACCAAACCGGTCATTAGCGGTTATGTCAACACCCGGGTCACCGTGTGACTATGGGTAGAGATGTGGGTTTCGCCCTATCTCATGTGGAAATTCTCTCGTACTCTAATAGAGAGTAATGTTGGAGATGCTCCTGGGTTTCTTTTATAGACTCCCCTAGACAAAACTTTTTCAGGCGTTTCTCCGAGTTTCGTAGCATTTTCTCCAACTTGTTGACGTAGTAGTCACAGGTGGGAGAAGTGTGCGGAACAGAGGGATGGGCGGGCCGATACACTGGTCCCGACCCCCGCGTAAGGTTTGGGCTTGACCCACAACCCACGCACAAATTTAGCTTATTACGCCTGTGTTATAACGGTATAAACACGTTCTTTAACACCAATAGATGTCCAAATGAGTTTGAAACAACCATATTGTGACATATATATATACCGGGACTGATCAAAAATGTTTGTTTCAGTTCCCGATGGCCACGAAGCGGAGTAAGCGCGGTGCAGCAGCAGCCGAGGGGCGTGTTCCGAGTGGAGTGGACGAGGAGTACGACTCCTCACCCGTGTTGTCGGCAGGGCCGTCGACACAGCCCCGGGCGCATATCCTCTCCGACCCGGACGAGGACGCAGTGCCTGATGTGCCTGCGCCTCCAGATTGGGAGGCTCGCTTTGCAAGATTGGAAAGCCACATCTTGACTGCCAAATCGCCTGTGTCTCGGAAGCGGCGTAGGCCGAGTGTCCAAGAGGATTCATTTGAGGATTTCTTGGACACAGACTCGGCGGTGGAGCTTAAGGCTCCTCCTCCTCCTTCTCCTAAACGGAGGAAGAAGAAGAAACAGGTGATTTCTTCGGGTGATGAATTCACCAAGGAGCGGGCAGAGTCTGGTTTGCGCAAAAAGCGGAAGACTAAGTCCAAAAAGAAGAAGAGGAAGAGGAAATATTCTTCTTCTGAGTCGTCCACTGAGTCTACTTCTACGGAATCAGACTCAGACACCGTATATGAAGGGGTCTATGCGGACATTGGCACTAAAGTGGCTAAGAAGGTGGAGAAGCCAAAGGCTAAGCGGGTTAAAACCACTACGCTTATGCGCGAGACCGTGAATGGTCATTTTCGCACGTTCAAACCGGCGGAGGTTATCTCCAAGTTAGGAGATGAGTTAACAGGCATAAAGGGTGTTCCCAACTCCATCATTAAAGAGATGGATCGGGATGTCAATATGACGGATGACCGTAAGAAGTTTGAGGATGTGTTGCACACAGTGCATAAGGCAGTGTTGGCTACCCTAACAGCTATTGTTCCTGTGGCTAATAGGATGCAGAGTGAAAATAAGTTCTCGTCTTTGGCTAAGACAATGGACAAAGGCATTGCAGTACTAGCGGCGGCAGGTAATTACCTGTCGTTTCGAAGATATGAAAATGTCTTCAAGTCAGTTTGCACAGATGCTGGCAAAGAAGTGGCTCGCTCTAAGAAGGTTACCGATAATGAGGGGAAGGAGTTTACGCTCTATCTTGCTCCAGAGCCGATTAAAGGGAAACCTTTAGATAATACCAAGATGTTTGGCGGTCAACTACAATACCTCTATAAAGAGGTAGAGACTGCAGCCAAGAGTGGCAAAAACATGGATGGCAAGAAGAAACAGGAAGTTCCTCGTTTCAAAAAGTCACGAGGGGATTTTCGTCCACGACGGTTCACCAGAGGAACCAGACCGAGTTCAAACTTCGGTCAAGGGTTTCGGGGCCGGGGCGCTCGCCCAGGCTGGACCGACAACACCGCACGGCCAATAGGTCGAGGGTTCAACTCGTCGAGACCTTTCCCCAGGGGCGGGTCCAAGTAGAGGTCCAAACACAAACTTTACAAGTCCCTGCAGCCTCTAAAAACACACAAACTGTAAGCAACTTTGTGGCTGGTAATATTAGTAATCATATTTCTGAGTGGCACAAAATTACTAGTGACCAAGAAATTATAGAAATAGTTAGGGGTGTTCAAATTCCTTTTACACAAATTCCTGTACAAAGTATAATACCTTTTCCATATAACATTCAACCAGTTGAACGAGACGCACTAACTAAACAGGTACATAAATTCTTTGAGAAAGGAATTATACAAAAAGTGACACACTGTTCAGGACAGTTTATTTCAAACATTTTCTCGAGACCGAAGCCTAATGGTGATGTTCGAATGATCCTGGATTTAACAATCCTTAATAAAAGGGTGGAATATCGACATTTTAAAATGTTCTCTCTAGATACGGCACGGGATCTGATTACACCAGATGCGTGGATGGCTAGTGTTGATTTACAGGATGCATATTATACGCTTCCCATAATGGAACAATACCGACAATTTCTTCGATTTATTTGGGATAACCAACTCTATGAGTTTACCTGTATGCCGAATGGCTTAGCTTGTGCGCCACGTTTATTTACTAAATTGCTTAAACCTGTTTTCTCGGTAATGGCGAGGAAGGGTCATATAATGTTTCCATACATAGATGATTCTTTTATTATAGCATCAACACAAATTGGTTGTGTGAATGCAGTTTTGGATTTATGTGCATTACTCACTAAATTGGGGTTTTATGTACATCAACAAAAGTCAGTGTTTAAACCAACAAAACAACTTAAATGTTTAGGGTTTATTCTGGATACACAGTCCCTTACAGTGTCGATAACAGAACAAAAACTAATTAAGTTTATGACTACAGCGACTCAGCTTATTAAGTTATCAAAGCCAAAAATTAGACAGGTTGCTGTTCTTATTGGCATAATGACCTCATATGCACCTGCTGTGTTATATGGGAAGGCCCATATTAAGTCGCTAGAAATAGATAAAAATTTAGCGTTAACACGAACTAAAGGCAATTTTGAGCGAAAGATGTTTATTTCGCAAGAAGGGTTACAGGATATTGGATGGTGGATGCAACATATAGCAAGTTCACCAAATCCAATCCGCATGGCGGAACCTAATACAGTAATTACTACTGATGCTTCGTTAGAAGGTTGGGGAGCTCATCGAGATGGGGTCACAACAGGAGGTAGATGGCTTGATGATGAAAAATCAGACTATATTAATGCACTAGAATTGCGTGCTATTTATCTGGGCTTACGTAGTTTAGTAAAGATAAATAAATCACAGGTTAGAATACTAACTGATAATACTACTGCCATGGCATATATTCGTAACATGGGTGGAACCAAATCAAAGTCTTGCAATCAGTTATCTAAACTGATTTGGAACTGGGCACAGGCTCAACAAGTCTGGCTGACTGTAGCGCATATTCCAGGGTCACAAAATACACTTGCAGATTATAAAAGTAGAAATTTCCATGACCATTTAGAGTGGTCTCTCTCTACACATTTGTTTAACTTCGTTTGTGAAAAATGGGGTACACCTGAAGTTGACCTATTTGCATCACGAAATAATAACAAGTTACCCTGTTATGTTTCTTGGCATCCTGAACCGGATGCTTGGAAAGTAGATGCGTTTGCTATTACCTGGGAAAATAAGTATTTTTATATTTTCCCACCATTTAGCATTATCAGCCGAGTAGTGAGAAAAATCGGCTTGGAAGGGACACATGCGATACTGGTGGTGCCCGATTGGGACACGCAACCTTGGCTGCCAGCAGTTTCACAACTGGCAAAAGATCGTATACGATTCCCAAGAAAACTCGGGAATCTGACGCACCACGGACCGCTAGTGGTTCACGGCGACGTGTCAACGACGCCCCTATTGGCATTCCTTTTCTAAGGAAGCAGCTACAGCAATTTGGATTGGACAGAATTACTGAGGATAGGATAGTATCGGATGCCTGGAGGCCAGGAACTGTCAAAATGTATACAACCTATTTAAAGAAATGGGGTGTACATTGTTTGTTAATGAAAGTTAAGCCAACAAATCCAAAGATTTCACAAGTAGCTCGGTTTCTTCGTTCTCTAGAGGATGAAGGACTTTCCTTTGGATCGATTAATGCGGCGAGGTGTGCGTTATCAATTATATTACCTAGAATTGATGGCGAAACAGTTGGAAAACATCATGTTATTGGTTATTTACTTCGTTCAATTTATCAAAGGAATCCTCCAAAACCAAAGTATAGTCGGTTTTGGGATGTTTCTATAGTATTTAAGTTGTTTCAGGCTTGGCCTCACAACTCGTGGTTAGATATAAAACAGTTAGGTTTTAAGGTCGCGGTCCTGTTATTGTTAGTAACCGGACACAGAGGACAGACGATTGTTGCTTTATCCTTAACTGGATTAGAAATAGACAAGCAACAAGCTACGTTTGATTTAGAAAAATTGCATAAATCGAACACGTTAGGTGACCCTTTATCAACGGTTCACTTAGACTGTTTTCCGAATGATCGGAAATTATGTGTTGTGTCGGCCATACGGGCTTATATATACAAGACAAAGGATTTACGTGCATCACAACAACTATTAGTGAGCTTTATAAAGCCACATAAGGCGATTTCACGAGACACACTTGCCAGATGGACAATTACGGTGTTGAAATTGGCTGGAGTGGATACAAGTAAATACTCTTCCCACTCAACTAGAGGAGCCATGGTCTCCAAGGCACGGGTGCTTGGTATTTCTGTGAAAAGAATACTAGCGCATGCAGGCTGGAAGACGGCTAAGTCGTTCGCAAAACATTATAATAAACGACTAGAAAAGCCTACCGGCGTTGCAAAGCGTCTTCTCGCCAACTAACAAGAATAGGTGAGAACAAAAATTTAGAATGTTATAATAATAAGAAAGAATGATATTAAGGATAAAAATGAATTATCTAAAGGTCTCCCTAGCCTGAGGCTAGCCTGAGGCTGTTTACCGAGGTAAAATAGTATAGTTATACGAGTCTTACCTTGGTACAGATGATGGATAACTGTTGTTTTACCGAGGTATAAGCCTCGGATAGATGTGGGCTAGGGCCCTCCCGCCACACCCTGCCACATCTATTCCGTTGGTGTACCTTTTCGGTAAAGTTATAGTATCCATTGTTTGAAAGTCATTTTTATCCTCAATAAGTAGGTTAAGATTGCTGGTACCGGACGTGCTTACCTCTCCCTAGCCCACATCTATCCGAGGCTTATACCTCGGTAAAACAACAGTTATCCATCATCTGTACCAAGGTAAGACTCGTATAACTATACTATATATATATATATATATACACACATATATATATATATATATATATATATATATACACCTATCTGACTTCGAATCCACTGGCTAGGCATAGGCATAACACATTATATAGTAGCACCCTCCCACCTGCCGTATATCGGAATATTTTACACAGCTCTAGGTGCAATATTTCCAATTTTCATCATCCCACAACAATATGTTGTGTGGGTGTAAATATTCCATTTCATCAAAATTATTTTATGATATTACATTATATCAACATTATTTTATGACCAAGCAATGGTAAGCCAAGATTCTAGAAAGCTACATTATATTTGTAGTAGTCTGTATTGTGCCCCACCACCACACAGTTGGGGTCTTGCCAGTCGGAAGGATCAGCAGGTGGCAGTGCAGTAGCAGAGGACCATTTTGGACCATTCCACCAATGGCTAGAGGGCATGTTCCCCACATAAGAGAGGTTATGTGTGATGGCACCCTTAGACTATGTATGTGGGTGTGGATTAGTCGTTGACTATGTAGCCTTGTGTCGCCCCCTACAGGCCAATTCACCATGGATTAGTCTTTGACTACATAGACTTGTGTCGCCCCCTAAAGGCGAATTCACCTGGGGAGGCGAGTTCCCCTCACTATACTTGGATTAGTCTTTGACTACGTTGCCTTGTGTCACCCCCTACAGGCCAATTCACCATGGATTAGTATTTGACTATGTACCCAGCCTTGTGTCGCCCCCCTACAGGCCAATTCACCGTGGATTGGTCTTTGACTATGTAGCCTTGTGTCACCCCCTACAGGCCAATTTACCATGGATTAGTCTTTGACTATGTAACCTTTTGTAGCCCCCCTACAGGCCAATTCACTGTGGATTAGTCTTTGACTATGTAATCTGGTGTCGCCCCCTACATGCCAATTCACCGTGGATTAGTCTTTGACTATGTAACCTTGTGTCGCCCCCCTACAGGCCAATTCAGCGTGGATTCGTCTTTGACTATGTAGCCTTGTGTCGCCCCCTACCGGCCAATTCACCGTGGATTAGTCTTTGACTATGTAGCCTTTTGTAGCCCCCTACAGGCCAATTCACCGTGGATTAGTCTTTGACTAAGTAACCTTTTGTAGCCCCCTACAGGCCAATTCACCGTCGATTAGTCTTTGACTATGTAGACTTGTGTCACCCCTTACATGCGAATTCACCTGGGGAGGCGAGTTCCCCTCACTATACTTGGATTAGTCTTTGACTACGTTGCCTTGTGTCACCCCCTACAGGCCCATCTGGAACTACGCCTCGATCCTGCTGTCGTTAGCCATCCAGGTGATGATGCTGGCCACTTGGGAGTCGGCACACAGCATAGACCAGATCCCAGCGAACGCCACCAGTCTGCCAGCGGAAATCACAGAGTCAGTAATGTTTCTAACAGCGCACAACCTTAAATAAGAGTGTCTAAAAGCGTGTAAAGTTAGACAATAGGGTTATAGAGGATGCTTTAACAGCCTCTATTGTTACCGCACGGTTACAGGCAGGATATATGCGTGTGTCCTCATGTGCATGATCTAACTGTGTGTCTTAATTTCTCTTATTTTTCAGAAGTGTGTACCAGTGTGTAGTATTCCAATGTATTGTCTATCATTGTTTCAATTCATCGTCTAACAGCATATCTCGTTGTGCAGCAGTGTGTACCAGTGTTTAGGGTTGCAATGCACTGTCTATCATTGTGTGTTATTGGACGAGAGTGTGTATCAGTGTGTAAGGTTGAAATGAATTGTTGATCATTGTGTGTGATTGTACGTGAGTGTGCATCAGTGTGTAGGATTGCACTGAACTGTCTATCATTGTGTGTGATTGTACGAGAGTGTGCATCAGTGTATAGGGTTACAGCGCACTGTCTATCATTGTGTGTTATTGTACGAGAGTGTGTATTAGTGTGTAGGGTTGCAGAGAACAGTCTATCATTGTGTGTGATTTTACGAGAGTGTGTATCAGTGTGTAGGGTTGCAATGCATGGTCTATCATTGTGTGTTATTGTACTAGAGTGTGCATCAGTGTGTAAGGTTACACTGAACTGTCTATCATTGTGTGTTATTGTACGAGAGTGTGTATCAGTGTGTAGGGTTGCAGTGCATTGTTGATCATTGTGTGTTATTGTACGAGAGTGTGTACCAATGTGTAGGGTTGCAATCCATGGTCTATCATTGTGTGTTATTGTACGAGAGGGTCTACCAGTGTGTAGGGTTACAGTGCACTGTCTATCATTGTGTGTTATTGTACGAGAGTGTGCATCAGTGTGTAGGGTTGAAATGCATTGTCGATCATTGTGTGTGATTCTACGAGAGTGTGCATCAGTGTGTAGGATTGCACTGAACTGTCTATCATTGTGTGTTATTGTATGAGAGTGTGTCTCAGTGTGTAGGGTTGAAGTGCATTGTTGATCATTGTGTGTTATTGTATGAGAGTGTGTACAAGTGTGTAGGGTTACAGTGAACGGTCTATCATTGTGTGTTATTGTACAAGAGTGTGTACCAGTGTGTAGGGTTACAGTGAACGGTCTGTCATTGTGTGTTATTGTACAAGAGTGTGTATTAATGTGTAGGGTTACAGTGAACGGTCTATCATTGTGTGTTCTTGTACAAGAGTGTGTATTAGTGTGTAGGGTTACAGTGAACGGTCTATCATTGTGTGTTATTGTACAAGAGTGTGTATTAGTGTGTAGGGTTGCAATGCATGATCTATCATTGTGTGATATTGTATGAGAGTGTGTATCAGTGTGTAGAGTTGCAATGCATGTAGGGTTGCAATGCATTGTCAGTCATTGTGTGTTATTGTACGATAGTGTGTATCAGTGTGTAAGGTTGCTGTGCATTGTCTATCATTGTGTGTTATTGTACGACAGTGTGTCCCAGTGTGTAGGGCCACAATGCATTGTCTATAATTGTGTTTTGTGCAGCAGTGTGTAGGGTTAGAATGCATTGTCTATCATTATGTCTTATTGTACAGTAGTGTGTACCAGGAGTGTAGTCTAACAGTATATTGTCTATCAGTGTTTCATTCTTTTCAGTAATGTGTGCATTATATATCACTGTGTCTTATTGTACAGTAGTGCATACTAGTGCATGGGGCCACAGTGCATTATCTATCATTGTGTATTTTTGTACAGCAGTCTATAGGGTTACAATCCATTGTCTAACAGTGTGCCTTATCCTACACCAGTGTATATGGTTACAATGCATTGTATATCACTGTGTCTTAGTGTACACCAGTGTACAGTATAACCCCATTAAACCATCATCATCATCATGCTGTCGGTCGCGATGCGACAAAGACTGCTTTCATTACTTGACTGCCGCTTTCCATTTAGCTCTCTGCTGTGAGAGTTGCGTCCATGAGTCATTCTTAATGTACATTTCATGAAAGCTGCCTGCAAAAGTGTTGAAGTGCTGCTGGCTTTTGCAAGTTACCGGCGGCACTCTCTCGGGGAGCAAATAAAGGTTTCCACCAGCAAGAACATGTCAAGACAGGCGCAAAACTATTTGTCCCTGCAGGGGCTGGTCAGGAGATGTTGGATTCCATACATCAACTGCCCTTAATGCTGTCACAGTGACATGGTTTTCTGTTCAGGGTTTGCTCCCTTAGGCTTCTGTTCTGTCAAGAACCTGTACCACAAGGCAGTGGTTTACAACTCTGCAGGACAGGGGCATCAAACTCCCTGAGTTATTGCTATACCTGCAATACCTGCATACACCCACACACCACACATACATACATATACACATATACACACATACACCCACACAACACACATACATACATATACCATATACACACACAGTCACCCACACAAATATCTAGATAGATCTACATATATATACACATATACACACTTAGAGACACCCACACAACACACACATATATAGACAAAACACACCCACACACCTCACATACATACATATACGCATATACACCCACACAAACACCCACACAAATATATAGATATATCTACACATACACAGACATATATATATATATATATATATATATATATACGCATGTACACACTTAGAGACACCCACACAACACAACACACATACATAGACAAAACATCCCCACACACAACACATACATAGATATACGCATATACACCCACACACCACACAACATACATATACACACATACACCCAGACACCGCACACACATACATATACGCATATACACACATACACCCACACAACACACATACATATACTATATACCCACACACATACACCCACAAACATATATATATATAGATCTACATATATATGTATGCATATTACACACTTAGAGACACCCACACAACACACACACATATATAGACAGAACACACCCACACACCACCCATACATAGATATATGCATATACATACACACACACCCACACAACACACCTACATACATATACACATATACACACCCATACACCCACACAACACACAAACATACATACACAACACCCACCCATACACCACACATACGCATATACACACACAAACACCCACACACCACAAATACATACATATACGCATATACACACACACACCCACACATACATACATATACGCATATACACACCCATAAACCCATACACCCACACAACACACATACATACACAACACCCACCCACACGCCACACATACATACATATACGCATATACACCCACATGCACCCACACACCCCAAATACATACATATACGCATATACACACATACACCCACACAACACACCTACATACATATACGCAAATACACACCAATACACCCACACAACACACATAGATACATACACAACACCCACCCACACACCACACTTACATACATATACACATATACACACACAGACACCCACACAAATATATAGATAGATCTACACATACTTATAATTATACAAAACACCCACACATATATACACACCCGAACCAACACACAGATATATATATATATATATAAACACATATACACTTACAAACGCACACAAAACATACTTACATCACGATACATACACACATATATATGACACATACCCATACACCGAACAAACGTACATACATATGAATATGGGTCGTTCTCAGAAACTGTTTACCACTTGAGGTAGTCTACTTAAAATTCTATTAATTATTAATGAAACTTTTCTTTTTCTATGGGAATTTGTTTCCCTTGACCACAGATATATGATTGTGAGCTTTCTAATTTAATTAGTGTCTATTGGCACATAATTGATTGTCTGCTTTTACATGTAAAAGCAATGGTTTGAACAAAAAACAAACATTTCTCGCCGTGAATATGGCCTATGCTGCCGACCCGGCGTAAAGCAGCCACCAATCAATCAATCAATCAATCAACTTAAAATGCATATTTCAAAGAAACCAATTATTGGAGTGTCATATCAGGATAGGCATCGATTTATGACAGTGCAAACTCAAGGATGTCACAGTATTGGTACACAACTTCTGAGAACGACTCACATATATACACACTTATATACAACAAACACTAACTCACAGAATACATACTTAGAAAACACATATAGACACATCACATTAAACCAAGCTTGGTTAACCAAACGATCAGTTAATCCTAACGTTTTTCGGCGGCCCGGCAAAATACTACCATTTATCATATTATGTATATTCTTGCGGACAGACAACGACACTCCTATAATTGAAAACAGAACGAGACAGTAGTATAAAGTGGCAATTTTAATTCTTTCTATCTTAGCTTGTTACATTACTCTTTCATGATGAGATGACCTTAGATATTTCAAGGATTACAGGCACTTAACCCTATCGATACATCATATTAGTTGGGTGGGTGGGACTGCAAATCTGGATGGAAGAAGTACGTCCTCTCGGTTTGAAAAGTCTGGTCGAAGTGAATATCTCCAGTGCCACGTCATCGGCTTTGACTGGAAATCACTATAGGTGACGCCTCAATCGGCGGCCATTTTAATTCTAAAAGTGAATATAGGGGTCACCAACAGTCTGATTTTAATCTAACTGCGTAGTTCAAGAAGTATCATGTAGATGGCGCGTCGATCAGCGGCCAAAGGTATTAGTTCTAATAATAGAATATAGTCGGCGCCATGGTGCCCTAATCTACTGAGATTCACAGTCTCGTTCATTCAATTACCCATGTTGTGCACATCATGGACAATGTACATCAGTGCATTGCCTATCACTGTCTTATCATACAGTAGTGTATAGGATTACAATGCGTTGTCTATCACTGGATCTTATCATACAGTAGTGTATAGGATTACAATGCGTTGTTTATCACTGTGTCTTATCATACAGTAGTGTATAGGATTACAGTGCATTGTCTATAGCTGTGTCTTATAATACAGTAGTGTATAGGATTACAATGCATTGTCTATCACTGTGTTGTATCATACAGTAGTGTATAGGATTACAGTGCATTGCCTATAACTGTGTCTTATCATACAGTAGTGTATAGGATTACAATGCGTTATCTATCACTGTGTCTTATCATACAGTAGTGTATAGGATTACAATGCATTGTTTATCACTGTGTCTTATCATACAGTAGTGTATAGGATTACAGTGCATTGTCTATAGCTGTGTCTTATAATACAGTAGTGTATAGGATTACAATGCATTGTCTATCACTGTGTTGTATCATACAGTAGTGTATAGGATTACAGTGCATTGCCTATAACTGTGTCTTATCATACAGTAGTGTATATGATTACAATGCATTGCCTATCACTGTCTTATCACACAGTAGCGTATAGGATTACAATGCATTGTTTATCACTGTGTCTTATCATACAGTAGTGTATAGGATTACAATGCATTGTCTATCACTGTGTCTTATCATACAGTAGTGTATAGGATGACAGTGCATTGCCTATAACTGTGTCTTATCATACAGTAGTGTATAGGATTACAATGCATTGCCTATCACTGTCTTATCATACAGTAGCGTATAGGATTACAATGCATTGTTTATCACTGTGTCTTATAATACAGTAGCGTATAGGATTACATTGCATTGTCTATCACTGTGTCTTATCATACAGTAGTGTATAGGAGTACAATGCATTGTCTATCACTGTGTCTTATCATACAGTAGTGCATAGGAGTACAGTGCATTGTCTATCACTGTGTATTATCATACAGTAGTGCATAGGATTACAATGCGTTGTCTATCACTGTGTCTTATCATACAGTAGTGTATAGGATTACAGTGCATTGTCTATAACTGTGTCTTATAATACAGTAGTGTATATGATTACAATGCATTGTCTATCACTGTGTCTTATCATACAGTAGTGTATAGGATTACAGTGCATTGCCTATAACTGTGTCTTATCATACAGTAGTGTATAGGATTACAGTGCATTGCCTATAACTGTGTCTTATCATACAGTAGGGTATAGGATTACAATGCATTGTCTATCACTGTGTCTTATAATACAGTAGTGTATAGGATTACAGTGCATTGTCTATCACTGTGTCTTATCATACAGTAGTGTATAGGAGTACAGTGCATTGCCTATCACTGTGTCTTATCATACAGTAGTGTATAGTAGTACAGTGCATTGTCTATAACTGTGTCTTATCATACAGTAGTGTATATTATTACAATGCATTGTTTATCACTGTGTCTTATCATACAGTAGTGTATAAGATTACAGTGCATTGTCTATCACTGTGTCTTATCATACAGTAGTGTATAGGATTACAATGCATTGTTTATCACTGTGTCTTATTATACAGTAGTGTATAGGATTACAATGCATTGTCTATCAATGTGTCTTATCATACAGTAGTGTACAGGATTACAATGCATTGCCTATCACTGTGTCTTATCATACAGTAGTGTATAGGATTACAATGCATTGTCTATCACTGTGTCTGATCATACAGTAGTGCATAGGATTACAGTGCACTGTCTATCACTGTCTTATCATACAGTAGTGCATAGGATTACAATGCATTGTTTATCACTGTGTCTTATCATACAGTAGTGCATAGGATTACAATGCATTGCCTATCACTGTGTCTTATCATACTGTCATGTATATGATTACAATGCATTGTCTATCAATGTGTCTTATCATACAGTAGTGTATAGGATTACAATACATTGTTTATCACTGTGTCTTATCATACAGTAGTGCATAGGATTACAGTGCATTGTCTATCACTGTGTCTTATCATACCGTAGTGTATATGATTACAGTGCATTGTTTATCACTGTGTCTTATCATACAGTAGCGTATAGGATTACAATGCGTTGTCTATCACTGTGTCTTATCATACAGTAGTGCATAGGATTACAATGCATTGTCTATCACTGTGTCTTATCATACAGTAGTGTATATGATTACAGTGCATTGTCTATCACTGTATCTTATCATACAGTAGTGTATAGGATTACAATGCATTGTCTACCACTGTGTCTTATCATACAGTAGTGTATAGGATTACAGTGCATTGTCTATCACTGTGTCTTATCATACAGTAGTGTATAGGATTACAATGCATTGTCTATCACTGTGTCTTATCATACAGTAGTGTATAGGATTACAGTGCATTGCCTATAACTGTGTCTTATCATACAGTAGTGTATAGGATTACAATGCATTGCCTATCACTGTCTTATCATACAGTAGCGTATAGGATTACAATGCATTGTTTATCACTGTGTCTTATAATACAGTAGCGTATAGGATTACATTGCATTGTCTATCACTGTGTCTTATCATACAGTAGTGTATAGGAGTACAATGCATTGTCTATCACTGTGTCTTATCATACAGTAGTGCATATGAGTACAGTGCATTGTCTATCACTGTGTATTATCATACAGTAGTGCATAGGATTACAATGCGTTGTCTATCACTGTGTCTTATCATACAGTAGTGCATAGGATTACAGTGCATTGTCTATAACTGTGTCTTATAATAGAGTAGTGTATAGGATTACAATGCATTGTCTATCACTGTGTCTTATCATACAGTAGTGTATAGGATTACAGTGCATTGCCTATAACTGTGTCTTATCATACAGTAGTGTATAGGAGTACAGTGCATTGCCTATAACTGTGTCTTATCATACAGTAGGGTATAGGATTACAATGCATTGTCTATCACTGTGTCTTATAATACAGTAGTGTATAGGAGTACAGTGCATTGTCTATCACTGTGTCTTATCATACAGTAGTGTATAGGAGTACAGTGCATTGCCTATCACTGTGTCTTATCATACAGTAGTGCATAGTAGTACAGTGCATTGTCTATAACTGTGTCTTATCATACAGTAGTGTATATTATTACAATGCATTGTTTATCACTGTGTCTTATCATACAGTAGTGTATAAGATTACAGTGCATTGTCTATCACTGTGTCTTATCATACGGTGGTGTATAGGATTACAATGCATTGTTTATCACTGTGTCTTATTATACAGTAGTGTATAGGATTACAATGCATTGTCTATCAATGTGTCTTATCATACATTAGTGTATAGGATTACAATGCATTGCCTATCACTGTGTCTTATCATACAGTAGTGTATAGGATTACAATGCATTGTCTATCACTGTGTCTCATCATACAGTAGTGCATAGGATTACAGTGCACTGTCTATCACTGTCTTATCATACAGTAGTGCATAGGATTACAATGCATTGTTTATCACTGTGTCTTATCATACAGTAGTGCATAGGATTACAATGCATTGCCTATCACTGTGTCTTATCATACTGTCATGTATATGATTACAATGCATTGTCTATCAATGTGTCTTATCATACAGTAGTGTATAGGATTACAATACATTGTTTATCACTGTGTCTTATCATACAGTAGTGCATAGGATTACAGTGCATTGTCTATCACTGTGTCTTATCATACAGTAGTGTATATGATTACAGTGCATTGTTTATCACTGTGTCTTATCATACAGTAGCGTATAGGATTACAATGCGTTGTCTATCACTGTGTCTTAGCATACAGTAGTGTATATGATTACAATGCATTGTCTATCACTGTGTCTTATCATACAGTAGTGTATATGATTACAGTGCATTGTATATCACTGTATCTTATCATACAGTAGTGTATAGGATTACAATGCATTGTCTACCACTGTGTCTTATCATACAGTAGTGTATATGATTACAGTGCATTGTCTATCACTGTGTCTTATCATACAGTAGTGTATAGGATTACAGTGCATTGTATATAACTGTGTCTTATCATACAGTAGTGTATAGGATTACAATGCATTGTTTATCACTGTGTCTTATCATACAATAGTGCATAGGATTACAATGCATTGTCTATCACTGTGTCTTATCATACAGTAGTGTATAGGATTACAATGCAGTGTCTATCACTGTGTCTTATCATACAGTAGTGCATAGGATTACAGTGCATTGTCTATAACTGTGTCTTATCATACACTAGTGTATAGGATTACAATGCATTTTTTATCACTGTGTCTTATCATACAGTAGTGTATAGGATTACAATGCATTGTCTATCACTGTGTCTTATCATACAGTAGTGTATAGGATTACAATGCATTGCCTATCACTGTGTCTTATCATACAGTAGTGTATAGGATTACAGTGCATTGTCTATCGCTGTGTCTTATCATACAGTATTGTATAGGATTACAGTGCATTGTCTATAACTGTGTCTTATAATATAGTAGTGTATAGGATTACAATGCATTGTCTATCACTGTGTCTTATCATACAGTAGTGTATAGCGTAAGCGTATTCTTCAGTGTTATGTGTGGTCTACTCTAATGTATGGGGCAGAGACATGGACAATCTCTAAGAAAATGTACAAACGTTTAGCAGCATTTGAGATGTGGACTTATCGAAGGATGATGAAAATATCATGGACAAAGAAGATCACCAACAAAGAAGTTCTCAGAAAAATTAAAAATAAGAAAAGCTTGTTTGCCACTATACAGACAAAGAAACTTATTTATTTTGGCCACATCATTCGTCAGAGTTCAATATACCGTACATTGTTGGAAGGGAAGGTGAATGGCAGCAGAGGGAGAGGGAGACCAAGAACATCATGGTTTACAAATATTTCACAGTGGACAGGCTTGAATTATTCACAGTCTATCAGAACAGCACAACATCGGGACAAGTGGAGAACCATTGCATCCAACCCTCGACTAGAGGATGGAACTATTGATTGATTGAGTGTATAGGATTACAATGCATTGTTTATCACTGTGTCTTATCATACAGTAGTGTATAGGATTACAATGCACTGTCTATCACTGTCTTATCATACAGTAGTGTATAGGATTACAATGCATTGTTTATCACAGTGTCTTATCATACAGTAGTGTATAGGATTACAGTGCATTGTCTATCACTGTGTCTTATCATACATTAGTGTATAGGATTACAGTGCATTGTTTATCACTGTGTCTTATCATACAGTAGCGTATAGGATTACAATGCGTTATCTATCGCTGTGTCTTATCATACAGTAGTGTATAGGATTACAATGCATTGTCTATCACTGTGTCTTATCATACAGTAGTGTATAGGATCACAGCACATTGCCTATCACTGTCTTATCATACAGTAGTGTATAGTATCACAGTGCATTGTCTATCAATGTGTCTTATCATACAGTAGTGAATAGGATTATAGTGCATTGTCTATAACTGTGTCTTATCATACAGTAGTGTATAGGATTACAATGCATTGTTTATCACTGTGTCTTATCATACAGTAGTGTATAAGATTACAATGCATTGTCTATCACTGTGTCTTATCATACAGTAGTGTATATGATTACAATGCATTGTCTATCACTGTGTCTTATCATACTGTAGTGTATATGATTACAGTGCATTGTCTATCCCTGTGTCTTATCATACAGTAGTGTATAGGGTTACAGTGCATTGTCTATCACTGTGTCTTATCATACAGTAGTGTATAGGATTACAATGCATTGTCTATCACTGTGTCTTATCATACAGTAGTGTATAGGGTTACAATGCACTGTCTATCACTGTGTCTTATCATACAGTAGTGTATAGGATTACAGTGCATTGTTTATCACTGTGTCTTATCATACAGTAGTGTATAGGATTACAGTGCATTGTCTATTACTGTATCTTATCATAGAGTAGTGCATAGGATTACAATGCATTGTCTATCACTGTGTCTTATCATACAGTAGTGTATAGGGTTACAGTGCATTGTCTATCACTGTGTCTTATTATACAGTAGTGTATAGGGTTACAGTGCAGTGTCTATTACTGTATCTTATCATACAGTAGTGTATATGATTACAATGCATTGTCTATCACTGTGTCTTATCATACAGTAGTGTATAGGGTTACAGTGCATTGTCTATCAATGTGTCTTATCATACAGTAGTGTATAGGGTTACAGTGCATTGTCTATCACTGTGTCTTATCATACAGTAGTGCATATGATTACAGTGCATTGTTTATCACTGTGTCTTATGAGACAGTAGTGTATAGGGTTACAGTGCATTGTCTATCACTGTACCTTATCATACAGTAGTGTATAGAGTTACAATGCATTGTCTATCACTGTGCCTTATCAAACACCAGTGAATAGGATTACAATGCATTGTCTATCACTGTAATTCATCATACAATAGTGTATAGGATTACAATGCAGTGTCTACCACTGTGCCTTATCATACAATAGTGTCTAACCATGCTCACTCTTGCAGCCCCCGCCCGCTCATCGCGTGGTCGACCTTTAACCTCATGCTCTACATCCTGGGTGGCCTACACAACGTCAGTTCCGTCATGCTCTTCGTGACCTACATGATGCTAAAACACCCGCGAATGCCAAACTTCGGCTCCTTCTTGGACTGTTTCAAGAACTGCTTCAAGTAGGTTTCTGCGGGTTAGAAATATAATTATGTACATACAGCTTATTTAATACAAATAGGCAGCGCGATGTGTTTTTGTAATCACACTGACTATTCACAGAGCTGCTCTGCGAATAATAACCGCCAATACTGTAATTTGCAGAGCTGAAACCAACCAATCAGCATGCATAATTTTACTGAGCATGCACATGTTTGATTCGCCGCGGACGGAGGGCGTCCTCTGGCACTGACACTTCTGCCGCGTGTGACTCAGGTTTTCATGAGTGCTTTATTTATTAATAGGCGACTGTTTAATGCTACTGATGCATGCTGGTTATTGTGGTTCAACACAAGCAAATGTTTAACACTTCTGATGCATGCCAGGTATTGTGGTTCTACAGGGGCTACTGTTTAATGCTCCTGATGCATGCTGGTTATTGTGGTGCCACACTGGCTACTGTTTAACACTACAGATGCTTGCCGGTGTCGCGATTTCAGTTCTCAAGCAGTTGCAGTTCTCAACATTGCTTCTGCGCATGCGTCAAAGCATCTGCGCATGCGTCAAAGCATCATCTGCGCATGTGTCAACATTAGCCCGACTCAAACCGTCGCCGATCGCCGCAAATCGCTGCCTCATACTGTCACTATAGTGTCAGTGTGACTAACCTTATACATTTAATATAGTCTTTTCGGAACACATGTTTTATATATGTGTACCAAGCGATTTCTTTCTAGGTGGTGTGGTTTTAGAGATATTTCACTTTTTCTGTATGAAGATTGCTCACAACCATTGACAATGCCTTGAGTTTGGCGAGACGTGCAGTGCAAAACATTATTCAACATTATTAGAAATCCAGAACCCTAACCATATCAATTTAATAAAATCTTGTTGGTAAAGATGTTTTCTATATGTGTACCAAGCGATTTGTTTCTAGATGGTTTGGTTTTAGAGATATTTCACTTTTTCTGTATGAAGATTGCTCACGACCATTGACAATGCGCAGACAATGCCGTTAGATGTTGACGCATGCCCAGAAGCGATGTTGAGAACTGCAACTGCTTGAGAACTGAAACCGCGACACCGGGTATTGTGGTTCTACACAGGGTACTGTTTAATGCTAATGATGGATGCTGGGTAGTGTGGTTCTACATAGGTCAATCTTTAATGGTACTGATGATTGCCGGGTAAGGTAGTTCTACACAGGCGACTGTTTAATGCTACTGATGCATGCCGGGTATTGTGGTTTTACACGGGCTACTGTTTAATGCCACTGATGGATGCTGGGTAGTGTGGTTCTACACAGGCTATTGTTTAACGCTAATGATGCATGCTGGGTATTGTGTTTCTACACCAGCTACTGTTTAATGCTAATGATGCAATCCGGATACTATGGTTCTACACAGGCTACTGTTTAAAGCTAATGATGCACGCTCGGTATTGTGGTTCTACACAGGCTATCGTTTAACGCTAACTGATGCAAGCTCGCTATTGTGGTTCTACAGAAGCTACGGTTTAGCACTACTGATGCATGCTGGGTATTGTGGTTCTACACAAGCTACTATTTAGCACTACTGAGGCATGCTGGTTATTGTGGTTCTACACAAGCTACTGTTTAGCACTACTGATGCATTCTGGTTATTGTGGTTCTACACAAGCTACTGTTTAGCACTACTGATGCATGCTGGGTATTGTGGTTCTACACAAGCTACTGTTTAGCACTACTGATGCATGCTGGTTATTGTGGTTCTACACAAGCTACTGTTTAGCACTACTGATGCATGATGGGTATTGTGGTTCTACACAAGCTACTGTTTAGCACTACTGATGCATGCTGGGCATTGTGGTTCTACACAAGCTACTGTTTAGCACTACTGATGCATGCTGGTTATCGTGGTTCTACACAAGCTACTGTTTAGCACTACTGATGCATGCTGGTTATCATGGTTCTACACAAGCTACTGTTTAGCACTACTGATGCATGCTGGTTATCGTGGTTCTACACAAGCTACTGTTTAGCACTACTGATGCATGCTGGGTATTGTGGTTCCATGCCGCCTACTGTTTAGCACTAATTATGCATGCTGGGTATTGTGGTTACACAAAGGCTATTGTTTAAAGCTACTGATGCATGCTGGGTATTGTGTTTCTACACCGGCTACTGTTTAATGCTAATGATGCATGCCGGGTATTATGGTTCCACACACGCTATTGTTTAATGCTACTGATGCCTGGTGGGTGTCCTGGTTCCACACAAGCTACTCTTTAACACTACAGATACCACGTGGGTACTGTGTTTCCAAACAGGCAGTGTAAGAAGCAGGAGGAGGACGAAGAGGATGACCCAACCGCGTCGTCCAACGCGCAGAAGAAACCGGGGAAGGACGACGACGATGACGACCAGCAGCCCTCGCGCCTGCAGCCCAGTCTCTTCTCAGCGATGACCATCTACATCCTGGTATGACAGCTAAGGCATTATTCTGGGTCATTCTCTGAAACTGGGAACTAAAGGGGCTGTCACATTATGACACATCGCGCCAATGTAGGCCGACATATGTGATTTTTGGTTGCTATGTTGAGAAACATCGTTTTGCGTTCTGCGTGCGTTAGGAGCTCATTGATATATGTCAATGTACATCGACGTTCGTCGAGATATGCCATGGCACATCAGGGGATTGGCAAAGTTTTGTGCATGAACAAACTTTCGATGTATGACAACGTTTGACAACCTGAGGATTTTACATCGGCCGTACGTTATGTATATGTTAGGCATAGGGTGATGTACGTTAGACGTACATTAAACAAACGTTGTTCATGACGTTGCACTACGGCAACCTACATTAAAAGCAGTCAGAATGTACCGTCCGTGTACTGACACCATATGGATAACATATGCCTCACGTAGTCTAACGTACATTTAGCGTTTCTCCAGTGTAACTTGATGTATGTGACATAGGAGGCGTAGTTCTGCGGATCGAATAACATATAGAATGTTCACCGGCATTCTGTGAACGATGAGCGTAATTCAACTGTTTTTCGCCGGGAGTCATGTTAGCCATACATTGGTCATATGTTGACCATGCGGTATGTAAACAGTATGTATATGGTATGTATACGTCCAACTTTGACCCCCGCACCGAAATGTTTGACGCTTCTCAACGAGTAAAGTGATTTTACACGTTGGCCACTTACTTGCGAAATGCATCGTAATGTGACTGGGCCTTAAAGTGTGATCTGGAAGACAAAAGCATTTGTATATCGAGATATCTGGATCATTCTATGAAGCTGGACACTAACGTGTGACGTGGAAACCAAAAGTGAAATCTTTCCAAATAATAGCAAGAAGACATTCCAAATAAGAGCAGAATCGGTGGTCCTATGAAGGTTTACATGTTGTGCACACAAAGGAGTTCAGTCGCAAAACCCTGTAAATGTCAATACAACAAACTTAGATAAGCATTGGCGTTAAATATTCTAAAGGTTAATTTTTTTCTATCAATATTTCGTTGTCCTTTGCTCCATTACCATTTGATAACAAAAACAAGTAAGAATTGAAATTTCCATCATGTCAAATTGGTTCTTTTTAAATTCAATTTGTGCATTGGCAGTTAAGGTGTTTTGCTCCTGTATTCTTCATATGTTAGAGTTTAAAAAAATTCTATTTCACTCTTTGATTTTTATCTAATGCAAATTGAGAAATATGTTAATGTCACTCATGTAACATGGAAAGCAAGCATACATCCAGAATATCCGTGTTAGCATATCCGTCCTGAGATGACCTTAGATGTTGCTAGGACGTAAAACACCAACAAACAAACAAGCAAACGTTAGCATATACAACAAATTAAAGCAAGATTTGATTGAATACAGTTAAGCAAATGTGATTATGTCTTACAACAAAACAGTTGAATATATGTTGTAAAAAAGGTTTGTGTAAATGCATGGTGTCGATGTGTAAATTTGTCACATTTTCACTTTGGCACAAAATCATACAAGAATACTGTTGATGCATTTTGTGGAAATGGTTAAAGCTGCATAGTCCGATGAAATATCAAATTTTCAAAACCAAACCAATTATCTAGATTTGATTTGACATGTTTAACTTAGATACTGATGCACTTATTAAGCATTTGTTTCTCCGTAGAAGGCAATATTGAGTCAATTTAACAGAACCTCTTACTGCAGAAGTCTATGGTGTGAGAGTTTTGGCAAGCTTGTCAAAACTAATTTTCCATGTTTGCACTCAAAATATCTAAAAAAGTTTACAATTTAAAATAAAAGTAACTTTGCACTAATATAAAGTAGATACTAGTGATCGATCTGATATATTTATCTCAGAAAAAATACAGAAATTCAAAACCATCGGACTATGCAACTTTAAATATATGTAGTACTTCTAACATGCTTAATACACAGAGACAATAATTCAAGACACGAGGCGGAACTACATAGTATGGGAGTTTATTAGAGTTCAAGGTGTAATGCAAGTGATAAGATCTTGCTGGTCTGGCGTCGGGTGGAGAAGTGAGGATGGAGGTGGGCAGGGCGGAAATGATGTCATAGGACTGACGGGTACAAGTGGCAGCTCCAGTGCGGGCGCGCTGGTGTCGCCGCCTGGAGTTACGATGGGTAAGGGAAGGGAGGGCGGGTGGGTGGGGGGGGGGCAGAGTGGGTAGGGAGGGTGTGTTCGCCTCGGTCCCAAATTACCCATATTGCCACAGCAATATGGACAATTGTTGTTTGACAAGCTTCTACACAAGAAAGAAGAACTAATTATCACCATCGTAACATGGAAACAAATATGTGGTGCCCAATTTCAGAGAATGACCTACATATGCATCCAGTTAAAATCAGTAACATACCAGATGGACTGGTCAAAGGAGTTGACCCTCCGCCTGCCATGTTTCTGTTTTATCTGTAAGTTCTAATTGGGATTTTGCACCATGTTTACAATGAGGAGGATGGGGTCTCCCTTAAAGTTGCATAGTCCGATGGTTTTGAATTTCTGTATTTTTTCTGAGATAAATATATTAGTTTGATCACTAGTATCTACTTTACATTAGTTCAAAGTTATTTTTATTTTAAATGGTAAACTTTTGAGATATTTTGAATGCAAACATGGAAAATTAGTTTTGGGAAGCTTGCCAAAAACTCTGACACCATAGACTTCTGCAGTACCAGGTTCTGTTAAATTGACTCGGTGTTGCCTTCTACGCAGAAACAAATGCTTAATAAGTGCTTAATAAGTGCATCAGTATCTAAGTTAGATATGTAAAATCAAATCTAGATAATTAGTTTGGTTTTGAAAATTTGATATTTCATCGGACTATGCAGCTTTAACTCCGCTAACATTTGTGAACTCTCCAACTATCTATTTTGGTTACGATAAGAGGAAAGAGGTGCAAATTTGTCATGGAGACTATTTGCATATCTAGTAAACTCAGAAGGGCTGTTATATTCAGCTGGGGCAGTATCATCCTGGCATGTCAGTGTTCCTGTGTTCACCTTTATTCCGGTATCTTTTTTTTTGCTAGGAGAGGGGGCGGTTAATTCCAGTCGAGTCATGACTTCCCAGGATTATTACTGGGTGCATCACATGGTGGCCGAATCTTTAGAGTGCAGGTCTCCCATGCGTGAGATCGGGAGTTGGATTCCTGGTTGAGTCAAACCAATGACTTACAAGATTTATTCTTGTGGCTTCCTAGCCTGGCAGGATAGGACAAGGGACTGGTTAGCTCAATGTCAGGATAATGTGACTGAGTGGGATATATGGTCATGGTGCTGGCAGCCTGATTTCTCAGTGGGGCAACACTATAAAGTTGTCATGAGTGCACAATGTCACAAGTATGTAGGTACCCATCGTGATATTATCTTAGAATTTGCTAGGACGTAAAACTTCAACCACCTACTTTGTAGTTGCTGATGGCCCTCTCGTTCGCTGGCACCTTCTTCTACGGTTACTTCTTCGCCTTCCATCTCATCAACATTGTCTCCAATAATGAACTCCTTAAGGGAGTCGTCAAGGCTGTTACCCAGAATGGTAGGTAGCTCCATCTCATTGGCCTGCAGCAGAAGTGGAATACTGAGCAAATTTATAGAACATGTTCCTGCAGAACCTTATGGTGTGAGAATGTTGGGGTGCTTTCCGAAATTAATTTAGTAAAATTGCATTTCAAATATCTCAAAAGTTAGCCATCTAAATTAAAAGTTACTTCAAAATATAAAGTAAGGTAGATTATAACAATCAATATAATATATTTATCTCAGAAAATGACAGAAACTCAAAATCACTGGACTGCAAATTTAATAATACTGGCAATGTTGTGTGATAGCCAGACGACTTCGCCCCTGATACAAACAGACAGGAATACTGAAAGAGTGGAGCGTTCGTCTCCCGTTTTGGACCCTGGTCGACTCAAACCGATGGCTTAAACTGTATATGTGTCGCTTCCTAGCGAGGCACTTGGCATTACAAGAATAGGGTGAGGAGCAGTGGAATGAGGAATCGTCCGCAATTTAAATTTCCCTGGTTGATCAAATAATTAGACAATGACACAGCAGTTAGTTTAAAGTTGGGTTTAATTTTTTAAGCACAAGTACAAGTTTTGATCATCAGAAAGTTCAATTCAAATAACAGCATGTCCAATCACAGTGAGGTCAAGAAGCTTTTAACCCCAGCCCTTCACAATGTCACGTAGGGGTGGGCGGGTGGCCATTTTAAGGCTAGTCCGTGTCCTCCTCGTGCCCGCGTCGATGTGAGCTCTCAGCCGCCAATCCTGGCCTTATATAGGCACAGAAGGCTAGTTAGTTCAGAAATTCAAACACAGATGGCAGATCGATATCGTTAGTTGCATAATCAAGTTTCGTATTTTTAAAGTGAATATAGGCGGCGCTAGTGTACAAAGCATATCGCAGTGTGGCCGGTTCTCGATAGGTGGCAGCATAAGGCCTTCTTAGTACTAGAGGCTATGGCTGTGTCTGAATGTCAAATTACCCATGTTGCGAACATCACGGACAATGTACCCCAACAAAAGAAAAGTAAAATGACACTTTCAGCAGAATTAATTTATTTCCAATAACAATAACTTTGCAGTGTGTGTCTGTGATCCTTCCTCTCAGGCCAGTCACTGCTGTGGGTCGGCATCATGGGTGTGATTGTCATCTACCTGTATGCACTGATAGCATTCGCCTTCATGAGAGCATCCTTCGACGTGGAGAACGAGATGTACTGCAATACACTACTGCAATGTTTCATTACTGTGCTTCGCTACGGCGTCATTGGCGACATCACAGACGTAAGTTTGTTGGTTGGTTGGTTGGTTGTTGGAGTTTTACGTCCTAGCAGTATCTAATGTCATATCAGGATGGGTACCGACTTGTGACAGTGTGCACTCATGGCAACATTATAGTGCTGCCCCACTGGGAGACCAGGCCACCAACACCATGACCTGCTATCACACTCAGTCACATTATCCTGAGACTGGGCCAACCAGTCCTTGCCATATCCTAATAATGCCGAGCACCTGGCTAGGAACTTAAAGAAGTGACATGTATCAATTTTTAAGTCATTGGTTTGACTCGATCAGGATTCGAACCCATTGGTTCGAACCCCGCGATCTCCCAAAACGGTATGCGGACGTTCAACTCATTCACGGTTTGTAATCTACTTTACAATAGTTTGAAATAACGCTTTCTTTTTATTTTGTTCATAGTTGTTATTCCAGTTGAATAACAGATCTTTTCAGCACGAAGGCGCTGGTCTTCTGGCCTCAGCAATTACGGTGCACATGAACTATTTATGGATGATATGATGAGATGATATGAACAATGTACACAATAGCTGGTAGCAATCAGAGATTACAAATATTTTGCAGATTTTATTGTGTACATATAGACTGGAGGATAGTCATTTACCTTTAGACTATAGTCATTTACCTTTAGACTATAGTCATTTACCTTTAGACTATAATCATACCTGTGAGGAATGGGTATCACTTGGTATTACATCTAGTATTATTCTGTGTTAGTTGCTATGTTACTACAGATGATAAGGTTGATTGCTATGTTACTACAGATGATAAGACTGGTTGCTATGTTACTAAAGATGATGAAGTTGGTTATGTTACTACAAATGATAATGCAAGTTTCTATGTTAATACCGATGATAAGGTTGGTTGCTATGTTAGTACAGATGACAATTGCTATGTTAGTACATATGATAAGGCTGGTTGCTATGTTACTACATATGATAAGGCAAGTTGCTATGTTAATACATATGATAAGGATGGTTGCTATGTCACTACAGATGATAAGGATGGTTGCTCTATTACTTCAGATGCTAAGGCTGGTTGCTATGTTACTACATATAATAAGGCTGGTTACTATGTTACCACATATGATAAGGCTGGTTACTATGTTACTACATAAGATTAGGCTGGTTGCTATGGTAATACAGATGATAAGGATGGTTGCTATGTTACTACAGATGATAAAGCTGAACCCGCTGGGCAACAGCTTCATCAGCTTCACCTTCATCACCATCTACCATCTCTCCTTCTTCATCCTCTTCACCACCATTGGCCTCAACATCATCTTCGGTATCATCGTCGACACCTTCTCCGAGCTCAGGGACCTCAAGGTGATGTCCCCAATTGACTTAACTAGTTATTTTATTACAACTTAAGCTAAGACTCCATATACGTGGTATGTGTTATGCGGTATACGAAAGGGAATGTGACAGAAAGTGGAAAAGCTTGTAAATGCACGGTGGTGCTTCCATATGTCGGGATGCAAATGGTAATGCGACAAAGTGGATCGCTCACTGGACTGATGAGGGTGAGTGTGAATGCGAATGAGATGCTGCATACCATGCATATGGAATCTGAGCTTTAGTCAGGTGTTATTTACTACATCTCTAACCAAGGGTGCAATATTAGCTATATAATATATACATATCATTATATGTGTATTATTAAGTATGCCATTATCCTGCTTTGTTTGCTTGCTAGTATTCATCTATATGTTTACTTATTATTAATACCTATTATGTGGACATAACAACAATTATAAAATGATCGAATATGAGCCCAACAGTAACACTATGGTGTATTTCCCAGTTCCCACAAAACACTTAATAGTGGTACAGTTGGACATCCTGTTGCCCTTCTTGATAGCTGGCAGGCAGGAACTCGGAGGGTGTAGGGGAGGTAGCACCTGAGGGGTGACACTCATGGAGCGGGGGGGGGGTGCCAGTGAGGAGAGGGGGGCAGTGGTCTATCCACAAGCTACTGTGAATAGGGAATCTCACAAGTAATACGATAGAGCACGCTCTGATCAATCTGGGTCGTCAATGGAGGATTGCATAGTGAGTGCTTCCTTACCCACCACCATGCCTATTTGCATACTGAGTGTGTCGATTTATATCAACACAAATGAATGTCCCTAGGCAGCGATGTATTTGATTTGGTGGGGTGCCGACTTACCACACTGGTGAAGGTGTCCGGAACTGCTCACATCACACTGCTACAAACAGCCAATAGACAGTCACTGGGTCGGAACAGCGCACAACCAATAGCAGCAAAAGGTTACCACACCCACTCACCCTCGTAAAGACTATTTGGCTCGGCTTGGGGGTCCGCTTCGGCGAATGCCTAGGTCCCTTGAGAGTCAGCTTCCCTGGACGTGGACAAAATAGATAGACTAACTTTCATATACACTGAAATAAACAATAATAACAATAATTCCCTTTCAAATAACCAATGATGTGTCTGGTTCCCTCTGGCCGAATCATCCATTATGTGTGTGGGAAATGATCGAATGATGCCTGAACAAACCCTTTTTGATTTGTGAACCAACAGTGGACGGCAGAGAAGGACATGCGGGATACATGCTTCATTTGTAGCAGGGACAGCTACGACTTTGAACACCAGGGCCAGGTGAGACATCAATACATCAGAGTCCCCAATTAGATGGTTTACTAAGGCGCCATCCAAAGTGTTCAACGTGTTCACAGTCGTGCAATACATAGACCTACTACTTTTCCAGACCCATCCGCCTCTCGTACCTCCAAAGTAGGATGTGTTAACCATTTTACTACCGAACATAAAACCAAGAATAATCATTTTTATAAATCAACATTTTATCAAATGATAAAAGTCATATTTGACTGCGACCCCTTTCTCCCCGTTGTATGCTTTGTATTAGCGTAAGAATGTTTAATGGTCCTTAATTCATTCAAGTCGTGCATCAACAGCACATGCAAGATCCTCTGTTACTAGTAGTATAGTAGTGTTCGATTGAGCGTAAAATTACGTAATCCTGGCTCTGAGAGAGTCCATTGCACTTGATGACTGCTCAATCGAACCCTACTATACTACTGTTACTTGTGGCAACGTATTTCGATATTTGATCCTTAAGTAATTTTGTTGGGGTAATTTAAATTGTATTTGTTGAATGATACTGTCGTGACATATCCAGGAACTGGAGGTGGTGTCCGAATCAGTAAGACTGCAGACTTACCAGGCGGAAGGTAGAGTTTGAATCCTACCTGGGAGAGTAATTGTCCGTAAATGAAGTTTCTCCTGCTTCATCAAATAATGTACAATAACAACAACCAACAAAATCTAAGAATATATATATATATATATATATATACATGCATATATTAGACCAATTTTGGAATACTGTCCACAAATTTGGAGCCCAATTTTTCGGAAAGATATTCTGGAGATCGAAAAGGTTCAGAGACGTGCAACAAAATTAGTTGCAGTTATAAAGGACTTACCCTATGAACAATGGCTTAGAGAATTGAAACTTCCTACCCTTTCCTACAGAAGGAAAAGAAGTGACATAATTGAAGTATTTAAAATTATGAAAGGTTTTGATGAAATAGATATGAACCAATTTTTCACCTTGAATAAAAGAAAAGGCAGTCAGGGCCATACTCTCAAACTAGTAAAACCCAGAGCCATTTCAAAGTTAAGGCATCACAGTTTCTCAAACAGGATCATAAATATATGGAACAGTCTCCCACAAAATGTTATTGATGCCGAGTCAATAAATTCATTCAAGAACAGATTAGAAAAAGCATGGGCTGATGAGCCAGGGAAATTTGACCCTTATTCACCACATGCTACTAATTATTCCTTGTGTTGCATATTTACTTGCACTCAATCAAAAATGAGAGACAAATAAGTGTTCACACTTCCTGTCTACCATTCGCTATTTCACTATTTTGCTATATGTATATATAAATATATATTTATTTATCACTGTCTATATATAATACCAAATGGTGGTTATGTTTTATGGTCATTCTGATCACTACTCCTCTGTTAATCGGAACTTACAACATGGATCATCGTACTCGACTGATGCTTCGCCATGTATGGGTTGTTAATAACATGTTTTTTTGGACCTACCATGCATATTTCATATTATTTATTGATGTTTTTTTTTCTAATTTTGGTCACTTTGACCAGAGTGGCATCTTTTTTGAGTCATGTAACCACAAAGGTTGTAAACTCCGCCATTAGATAGTGCCAATGACATAGTTTACCCCAAAATTCAGACAGGCGGAGACAGTGTTCTATAATGGCTGTTTATTCAGGTAGAGGTCAGGTAATCATATACAGGTGTGGTTGTCATGGTAATTATTCCCTCGGGGATTCGGCTCTCCCCCCCCCCCAGTAGATGTTAGGCTGAAACCAAACCCTCAACCCTACCCATTAGTGTCTTATTAGCGGAGTGGGTGGGTGAAGATAAGCTTAAGGAGTTGTCCGGTTGACGTCTGGAGGTGAAGTGCAGGCCGTGGAGGTGGTTTAATTTCAAATCGGGATGTCACATGATCATTTTGGCGGGAAACTGATGGCGGCTTTGTTGTAACTGTGGGGAGTTTCGGTGTTTCACATAAGGGGCCGGCACAGTAGTGCTATAGCACTGGGGGTGGTTAGTTAGTTTGTGGGTATGAATATAGGCGGCATCTGTGTCGGTGGCTGGCGGTGTCCCGTCCCCGCCTACGAATCACCCATGTTACGAATAACATGCACAATTCAGACAGGCGGGGACAGTGTTCTATAATGGCTGTTTATTCAGGTAGAGGTCAGGTAGTCATATACAGGTGTGGTTGTCATGATAATTATTCCCCCGGGGATTCGCCCCTGCCCCCCAGTACATGTTAGGCTGAAACCGAACCCTCAACCAAGTACGCTGGAGGGTGCGGGGTCGAAGCCTTGATCTGCTCCTTGGTTATCTAGGTGTGGACTGCAGTGGAGGTCCATGCACCCAGTTCCATTATGTCCTTGAGGGAGCCGCTGGCATCGAAACATGCTTGGGCCCTGCCCCGCCTGAGGCTGTGGAGCGTGTAGGAGGCTGGCTGGGCAACGCCAACAGTGCGAGTCGGAGTGCTCCGAGGAGCGCTGCAGGCAGGAGGGGGCCGCCCCCCTCTCACCAGGAAGGCTGGGCAGAGGGTGTATCGGCGTTGGTAGGCATGGTAGGCCTGCTATGCCTTGACCGGGCAGTAGGGAGAGACTGAGGCGTGGCTGGGATCAGCACCTGGTAAGATTGGCTTGGCCTCCATCATGTTTTGGTCGACCTCACTGTGACGGTGATGCCCGTAGGGGTTACGTGGATGTATCTGGCCACCAAGGTGTGTCCTGGGTCATCTCGTGCTCCTGTCTGTAGGAGGTTGTCCTGGTGGAGTACGGTGTAGTTTCCTATTAGGAGTGCAGCTGGAAGCACTCATGATGTGGGGCCTGCCATTGGGGGCCACGCCTAGTTGATTTGCGTGCAGTCGGCATTTCGTTGCGTTATGTTGCATTACGTGGAGTGAAGATAGGCTTCAGGAGTTGTCCGGTTGATGTCTGGAGGCGAAGTGCGGGCCATGGAGGTGGCTTAATTTCAAATCGGGAGGTTACGTGATCATTTTGGCGGGAAACTGACGGCGGCTTTGTTGTAACTGTGGGGAGTTTGGGTGTTTCACACAAGATGGTGCCACCGTAGTGCTATGGCGCTGGGCGTGGTTAGTTAGTTTGTGGGTATGAATATAGGCGGCGTCTGTGTCGGTGGCTGGCAGTGTCCCATCCCTGGCTGTGAATTACCCATGTTACGAATAACATGCACAATGACATGTGTGACACACATGTTATACTGCCATAAGACATAGGTTAATCATGGACTACACCTTTATTTTGTATCTCATCAATTTATATTTTACATAGATGTAAAGGGGAGATTTCCAGCTTTCATTTGCAACCAACAAATGTAAAAGATTCAAATATTACATTTTAACTCTCCATGTGACCCTTCTGGCCAGTTTTAAGGAGAGTGACCCATATACACAGTCTCTGAATATAGTCAGAGACAGTGAATATATATATATATACTACGAATGTATCGGCCCCCACTGCCTGACTGCGGGATTTGACAGGGTTTTCTCTCCACACATAGGGCTTCACACACCACGTGCACAATGAACACAACATCTGGGCCTACGTCTTCTATTTCCTGCACCTGAAGGAAACTCCGGAGAACGACTGTGGTGCCATAGATCTCTATGTCCTCAAAATGGTGAGTTTTAACTTGTCAATTGAACCTGTCTGAATATCACATTGATAACCCCCATCCACCATATAAGCAAAAACCTTTCAGCCATGTGACCTCCCTAGTGCTGCCTTACACTGTCACCATTGTAACTCCCATCCACCTTTCAGCCATGTGACATATGTAGCGCTGCCTTACAACATCGCCATGGTAACACACATCCACCATGTAAACACACATCCACCATGTAAACACACATCATTCAGTCACATTAACTAGCGGTATTTTACACACTAGAATCTTTATAGGAAATAGAACCCTAACTTCTGGGTGTGGAGGCCGGAAAGCACTAATGTATGATATTACTCAAGCGATGATCCGCTTACTGTATCTGCTTACTATATCTGCTTACTATATCTGCTTACTATATCTGTTCCAAGAAATATCAAACCAACAGAAATTAAGTGTGGTAAAGTCTAGTAGAGAGGGGTGGCTGGCTCCTCCTGCTGTGCTGTCTCCAGGTCATCTGCCTGCCACCCCCCCATCCCAGCTCTTTTATTCAGATTGAAAACATTCAAAATACAGGTACACAGTTGCTGGGAGTCTCCTCAGTCAGAGAGTGTCACATGGCATTTCATTGGCTGAACCCCTCCAGTCAGTGGTGGTGGGGGGGGTGGGGGGGGGGGGGGCCAACCCACCCACCCCAAGTCAGATACATATTTTTCCATCAAGTTCACCAATTACACTTATATGGGAATATCAACCCTGTTTATATTTACATAACACCCGTGGTCACCAGTCCCTTAGATTGGGACAACTCCAAAATAGTAGGAGTTTCTACATGCCTTACTTTGAGAATTACATATTTTATCATCTTTAGTTCAGCAAACTGCCACCAGGTGGGGCAGGGAGGGCTCACCACACACACACACACTCCTCCTCCCACCTCCAGCCTGACACCTGGCTTTGGCAGGTCCTGCAAACACTCACACACACACACACAACCCCCATGCATTGACACCTGTGTGCTAACACTCCCTCAGATACTGGCATCTGTAAGTCATACCATAACAATAACAGGCACACAGAAATTCTTGACTTAATTATTATACCCATTCTGTGGCATTCTTCACAGACTATTTGTCTGGGTGAAGAAACCAGTCTGCATCAACTGTATATGCCGCCCTTGGTTTCAGCATTTACCTCCTTTCATACAGTATATAATACCAACAGACTTCAATTCAGTAATACATGTAAATATACCAATACAGTCATAATTTTCCAGAGTTCTTATCTCCAGTGGTTATATTTGATGTAGAAACTTAGAACAATCTGATATTAATTAACACTTCACTTAATATACATAATCTACCATGGTTTCACAACTTGGTTTGAATATTATGCATATGTATTTAGCAACATGATAGAATGAATTAGGTATCATTAGAAAGATTTTATAGCGGTACTTATATAATTGGAATATTATTATAATGACTTTATAGAAATAACTGGATGATTTAAATATGATTAAAACAGTTTTCTTAATGCTTCACATATGAGTTTTATGAAAAGGAGATATTTTAGAATTTATTTGAACTATTATTTATTTATGAACCAGACCTAAAAAGTCGGAATATTTTACAACGTGACCTACATAGCACTGCCTTACACCATCAACATGGTAACACCCACCCACAGTGCAAACACACACCGTTCAGCTATGTGACCTACATAGCACTCCCTTACGCCATCACCATGGTAACACCCATCCACCATGTAAACACACCATTCAGCCACATGACCTACATATCCCATCACCATGGTAACAACCACCTCGTCTCAGCTGAGTGCCACCCAGTTGCTCCACTCATGTGTCATATTTGCTGCTTCAGGTGCAGAAGGACGGCCTGGACTTCTTCCCGCTGAACCGGGCCCTGTGTCTGGCCGCTGAGGCTGAGGACGAGACGGATACGAAGCTGGACGACGTTGCCGCCACGCTGGACGCCATGACCAAGCGGCAGCGGCGCGAGGTAAGACCCGGGGCCGTAGCTAGTTGGGGGAGGAGGGGTGAAGCGGCGCGACGTCACACCCGGGGCCGTAGCTAGTTGGGGATGGGAGATTTGAGCAGTGCAAGGTAAGATCGGGGTCGTAGCTAGTTGGGGGAGGGAGGGTGGGGCAGCACGAGGTAAGACCCGGGGCCGTAGCTAGTTGGGGGAGGGAGGGTGGAGCAGCGCGAGGTAAGACCCAGGGCCATAGCTAGTTGGGGGAGGGAGGATGGAGCAGTGCGAGGTAAGACCCAGGGCCGTAGCTAGTTGGGGGAGGGAGGAGCAGCACGAGGTAAGACCCGGGCGGTAGCTAGTTGGGGGAGGAGGGGTGAAGCAGCGCGAGGTAAGACCCGGGGCCGTAGCTATTTGGGGATGGGAGTTTTGAGCAGGGCAAGGTAAGACCGGGGTCGTAGCTAGTTGGGGGAGGGAGGGTGGAGCAGCGTGAGGTAAGACCCAGGGGCGTAGCTAGTTGGGGGAGGGAGGGTGGAGCAGCGTGAGGTAAGACCCATGGCCGTAGCTATTTGGGATGGGAGTTTTGAGCAGGGCAAGGTAAGACCGGGGTCATAGCTAGTTGGGGGAGGGGGGTGGAGCAGCGTGAGGTAAGACCCAGGGGCATAGCTAGTTGGGGGAGGGAGGGTGGAGCAGCGTGAGGTAAGACCCAGGGCCGTAGCTATTTGGGGATGGGAGTTTTGTGCAGGGCAAGGTAAGACCGGGGTCGTAGCTAGTTGGGGGTGGGGATAAGAGCAGCGCGAGGTAAGACCCAGGGCAGTAGCTAGTTGGGGGAGGGATGGTGGAGCAGTGTGAGGTAAGACCCAGGGCCGTAGCTAGTTGGGAGAGGTCTAGCAGTGCGAGGTAAGACTCAGGGCCATAGCTAGTTGGGGATGGGGGTAGAGCAGGGCGAGGTAAGAACCAGGGGCAGTAGCTAGTTGGGGGAGGGGTTAGAGCAGCGCGAGGTAAGACCCAGGGGCGTAGCTAGTTGGGAGAGGTCTAGCAGTGCGAGGTAAGACTCAGGGCCGTAGCTAGTTGGGGGTGGGGGTAGATCAGCGCGAGGTAAGACCCGGGGCCGTAGCTAGTTGGGGGTGGGGGTAGAGCAGCGCGAGGTAAGACTCACAGGGCTGTAGCTAGTTGGGGATGGGGGTGGAGCAGTGCGAGGTAAGACCCAGGGCTGTAGCTAGTTGGGGGAGGAGGGGTGAAGCAGCGCGACGTCAGACCCGGGGCCGTAGCTAGTTGGGGGTGGGAGTTTTGAGCAGGACAAGGTAAGACCGGGTTCATAGTTAGTTGGGGGTGGGGGGGGGGGAAGAGCAGCGCGAGGTAAGAACCAGGGGCGTAGCTAGTTGGGGGAGGGAGGGTGGAGCAGCGTGAGGTAAGACCCAGGGCCGTAGCTAGTTGGGAGAGGTCTAGCAGTGCGAGGTAAGACTCAGGGCCGTAGCTAGTTGGGGGTTGGGGGTAGAGCAGCGTGAGGTAAGACCCGGGGCCGTAGCTAGTTGGGGGTGGGGGTAGAGCAGCGCGAGGTAAGACCCGGGGTCGTAGCTAGTTGGGGAGAAGCAGCACGAGGTAAGACCTGGGCCATAGCTAGTTGGGGGTGGGGGCGGATTCAAGGGGTGAAGTCGCCATCCCCGCTAAAAAAAGTCCTCCAATATGTACCCTCCCTGAAATGGCTGAAACGGCATTTCAGAACCTCTATATTTAAAAATTGCCAGTGCATGTGGGGGACAGGCGACCACCCAGAAGCCTTTAGTGCCATGCACCTTTGGCACTTCTTCATTCCAATAATTTATCTTTCCCAATCGCCATGCCCCCTAGGCCCTTTCAGTCCTACCAACCACTATTGAATACATCCCCAATTATCGCCTTTCCTTGACCCTCCCTCAGTGCTACCAACCACAAGTTAATACCATCCCCAATCATCGTACCCCCTGACCATCTCTCAGTCTTAGCGCTAACTCACCACATCGCGCCCTTTCCGTTGGTTGCAGGAGGAATTGAAGCGACGCGAGGCCGAGCGGCGGCGCCAGACGGCGTGGCAGCACCAGTTCCGGCGGGCGCACGACGGGCGCCACTCGGACAGCCCTAGCGGCAGCCACCCGGACAACATGGACAGCATGAGCTATGCCGGCGAGTCGTTCGCCTAAGGGCCTGTCTGCTTCCTCCCCGCAACAGTCGGGTAGCTACCGCTACACCTCGGGGACTGACTGATTTTGATTCCCTCTGTAAAATATTCCTACAGTCTGATTGTAAGACAACAACAGTTGCGTAGCTACCACCGCGCCTAGGACTGACTGATTCATTTAGTAAAATAGTTGTACAGTGTATCTGCGTGACACTGACAGTGAAGTAGCTACTTCCGTGTCTAGGGGACTGACTGATTCACTTTGTAATATAGTCCTACAGTCTACCTGTGTGACAATGACAGTCAAGTAGCTTTTCTTTTTTTCTTTTTTTTTATTGAGGCTGTATTTATACTGTCCATAGCATGTAAGCCCAGGTATCCAGGCTTGTTTTCAATGCTGGCCAGCTGTAGTGTTGGTGTTGTCTTACCAAGCAGTAGCTGCTGATAAGTTATTTGATTGTCTGCATTTCAGTAGCAGATAGATCTGTTGGTGCGTTTAGTAGCCTATCTTAGTTTTTTTGGGCCCTCTTGGCATTGAATTTTTGTTCTATTCTTATTACTATGTTAGTTGTTTTCTTAGGGTTCTATGTTAGTGTTTTGGGGTTTTCTTGGGAAGAGTTTTTCCCTTTTTTCTACTTAATTCTATACTAGCCTATTTTATTTACATGTCCATAGGCCTGTACATAATAGGTGGTTGAGTTATGTTTGTTTGAATATGATTTGATTTATATTGTTGTTGGATATGATTTCTGGCTTTTATATTTCCGGTTATCCCGCCCTGGGCTGTCCAGTTGGTGGGCCGTAGCTACTTCCAGGTCTCGGGAACTGACTGATTCACTTTGTAATATAGTCCTACAGTATACCTGTGTGACAATGACAGTCTGGTAGCTACTTCCATGTCTAGGGGACTGATTGATTGACTTTGTAAAATAGGCATACAGTCTACCTGTGTGACAATGACAGTCAAGTAGATACTTCCATGTCTAGGGGACTGACCGATTGACTTTGTAAAATAGTTCTACAGACTACCTGTGTGACAATGACAGTCAGGTAGCCACCTTCATGCCTAGGGGACTGACTGATTCACTTAGTAAAATAGGCATACAGTCTACCTGTGTGACAATGACATTCTGGGAGCTACTTCCATGTTTAGGGGACTGACTGATTCACTTTGTAAAATAGTTCTACAGTCTACCTGTGTGACAATGACAGTCTGTTAGCTACCATCCCAACTATGTGACTGGCCTCCCACCTCTATGTCAACCGACTCCAGCCATCACGACAACAGTAGGGTAGCTACTGACCTGTATATATGTAGCATTGTTATTATACACAGACCAACATATGCAGACCACTTCGTTCACGATCATGCCTTTGTGGCAAGATGTTGATGGAATGGTAGACAGTGAGTGCTCAGGTTCTCGATCCAGCCGTTGGTGGCGCCACTCTTGACATGTGACATTCCTGATTTACTGGTCTTTAGAATGGGAGTCAGCATGACCCAATTCTGACAATCACCTACTGTTATGTAGTTTTCTAGACATAGATCCTGTTACCGCTAGCCTGTTAAATATATATATCGCATATTTCGCCTGCAGTATTTAAATATAAAACAGTTATTATAATGTAATGACTATGCGCTATGCAAACGGATTGAACAATCCTATGGCATTCGATCAATCAAACTGTTCTTGGAGCTACTAAATATTTTCATCGGAGCCATTCTATTGGTGCCATTTATGTAGGTTACGAAGACAGGTGATTTTTGTTTACTTCAGAATTGTTTTCCGGTTATCGGTTTGGTTTGTTTACTGCTTGACTACTAATATTAGAGACCAGAAGGGATGGCCGAATGAGTTAGAGCGTCCGTCTCCTGTGCTGGTAGATCGCGGGGTCGTGGGTTCGAGTCCCGGTCGAGTCAAACCAATGACTTTAAAATTGATACTTGTCGCTTCCTATCCAGGCGCTCGGCATTATTAGGATAGGGCAAGGACTGGTGTGCTCAGTGTCAGGATAATGTGACTGAGTGGGATACCAGGTCATGGTGCCGGCGGCCTGGTTTCCCAGTGGGACAGCACTATAAAGTCGCCATGAGTGCGCACTGTCACAAGTCGGTACCCGTCCTGATATGACCTTAGATGTTGCTAGGACGTAAAACTACAACAAACAACAAACTAATATTAGAACTAGACGTGGTACAGTCTTATCGATTTGCCCTGCCACCTGTCGGCTCTTGTGCTAATTAACGTTAAGTACCACAACTGCCAACTAGCATTCTCTGCGGCCTTCCTCCAGGGCCCCATGCCCACACAATTGGTGCCAGCTGTCAACAGAATCAGCCACGAGGGGAAAAGACAGAACTTACTGATGATAAACTATATGTAAAATATTGTGTTCGATGGACTGCTAATCCTCTTTATGACATGCTGTAAAATTCTGCTTCATATCAGGAGTCAGTCGTCCCTTGTTTATTAAAAACAGAACCTACAGCTGATAAAATATATGTAAAATATTACGATTGACTGCCAATTCTCATAATGTCCCTGGTTTATTGCCACCAGTAGAAGTGAATCACCACTGCGTATCCAGATACTGATCAGCGTGTGATGGTATACATTAAGTATACAAGGAGGTGGCTGTAGGCTGTTGCACAACAGATTTCCCAGTCAAAACTGCTGCCACCAGCTGATATAACAAGGGTCACGCTAGATAGGACATGTGGTGTGTGGTGGCAATTGGGATCATACATCTAGTATGTAGTAGGCTGTTTTCATCTCATTGTGGAGAGTATCTTTACATGCCAATTTGGATTTCCACTGCTGTGTATAACTTACAGCGTCATCAAAGGCCGGTTGCTCTCATACCATGTCTATGTGGTGTGGGAGGTTAAAAATCCCTTGCGTCGGTAAAAGTGTAGGCTTGGGCTTTCTATTGACCAGCAGTGGATTGGGAACGACCAGTCGTCTGTGACTGGGATTTCCCCTGCTTGGGACAACTAATGTACCAAAAAAAGAGAGACAAATAAGTATTCACAATTCCTGTCTACCATTCGCTATATCACTATATATTCATTGTATTTGATGATACAGCAGTCAGGGTGGGCTAGAATATCTGTCCCCTTGTTTCACTGATCCAGCAGTCAGGCTTGGCATGGGCACCTGTCAATCTACCTTGTTTGCTGTATTTAACGGGGAAGTGCTTAGGGGCATGTCTTGTTGTACATTGTCTTTGGTGATACAATACAAAGCAGTATAATGCATGAGCACCATATTGACACTGAACATTGTAGCTTTTGTTTGCCATTATTCAAAGCTAGGCAAACTAACCTGGCATGCACTGCTGCAATATTATTTTCACTAATTTGTAATTTTTATTTTAAATGGTTAGCTTTGGAAATATTTAAACTAAGCATCCATTAATTTGGATGTGCACGTCAAAACGCTAACACCGTAGCGCTTCAGCAAGTGTGGATAATAATATATATATATATATATTTTTTTTTATATTGAGGCTGTATTTATACTGTCCATAGCATATAAGCCCGGGTACCCAGGCTTGTTTTCAATGCTGGCCAGTGTTGGTGTTATCTTACCACACAGTAGCTGCTGATAAGGTATTTGATTGCCTGCATTTCAGTAGCAGATATAATTGGTTGGTATGGTTAGTAGCCTATGTTAGTTTTTTTTTATTTTCTTGCCATATATGTATTTTATTTTGTTCTACTCTTATTACTAGACTAGCCTACTCCTATTTACATATCATAGGCTTGTACGTAGCTGTGTGGTGTGTTATCTGGCTACTTTTGGCATGGTTACCTTCCATTGGGCGTCCCGCTGTCGTTTGTAGGCTACTCAAATTATATGCAGCAATACATTCTTAATAAATGCATTAATATCTAAGTGTGATATTTAGAATTAAATCTAGCTAAATGTTTTGGTTTCGAAAATGTTATGTCTTCAGCAGATTATACACCTTTAATTATTTAGGGGAATTTAATAATTATTGAAGAGTGTTTTAAATAGGTTGTACTAGTTTTGTGTTGAGAATAAGAGTACACTTTATTCCTTATGTTTACGGTGTTAGGTACATAGCTCATACATACATCTTTTATCGGTTTACTATACATTACTAAACATGTCTGTCACATCGGTATTCTTTGTAAGGCGATGGGATAATCCATGAAGCAAAGCCATTGTGGATATAACGTTATATTTATGTAATTCAGTTAGATAGCATCACTACATCAATCCTATCAGTGAGTATGGGTTGACATAGTCATTGACGGAATCAGGAATAAAGTTTTATTATATAATTAGCTATTGTTTGTTATTGAGTTAGTATAATCGCATGTATGCACACCCTTAGTAAACAATTCCAATGAATTTAGTTAATGTTCCTTTAAATGATTGACCCCTACCCATCAATCAATCAATAGTTCCATCCTCTAGTCGAGGGTTGGATGCAATGGTTCTCCACTTGTCCCGATGTTGTGCTGTTCTGATAGACTGTGAATAATTCAAGCCTGTCCACTGTGAAATATTTGTAAACCATGATGTTCTTGGTCTCCCTCTCCCTCTGCTGCCATTCACCTTCCCTTCCAACAATGTACGGTATATTGAACTCTGACGAATGATGTGGCCAAAATAAATAAGTTTCTTTGTCTGTATAGTGGCAAACAAGCTTTTCTTATTTTAAATTTTTCTGAGAACCCACCCACCCAGTATAATTCTGCCTCTCCCTGGCAATATTATACTGGTATAACACTACAGGGATGACAATGTTATACAGGTATAGCATTTCCCTTTTAAACTGGATGCTAATTGTTCATGTTAGCGCTAACATGGGTACTTTGCGATGGGGCGGGATATGGTACAGTCTTAACGATTCATTCATTGGACACTGCCCTGCCACCGGTCGGCTCTCGGGCTAACTAAGTTTAAGTACAACAGCTGCCACCTAGCATTCTCTCCAAATAAACTCTGTGGCCTTCCTCTAGGGACGCATGCCCATTCAATTGGTGACACATGTCAGCTAGCGCTTGTACTATTCTATAGTGTTCTTATTATCTTGTCACCACCTAGCGTGTTCGGTCCTCCAGGTGCTGACATCAGAGCATGTGATACTCCAATGGGTACTCACCACTTGGACATAAACCCGCAAGGTCAAGCTGAACACTGGATATTGCTGCCACCCACCCCTATACTGCCACCCACCCATCTACAAACCAGATACTTCAAATAGTTCCAAAGTTAACACTTTGAAATATAAATTCCTTCAAAGTAAAGGAAAGTAGATTACAACAAATGAATCTAATATATTTACCTGAAATATATATCAGAAACCCAAAGATAAACATCATCCGATTGTCCGACTTTACTTATGATGCGTATGACAATATTTGGAAAGCTAGCTACAACATTCCAGTATAGCCCGGTTCACACTGACCTTAATTCGCCTCAACTACTTCGCCTCATGTAAGGCACCTCAAAACGTGCAGCTGAGGTGAATTAGGGCTGATTCGACTCAACCAGTTTGCCTTAAGTAAACCGCTTAGTGAGCTGGATTAGATGAGGCGACTTAGCCTGAGTCGGCCTAAGGTGCGTGTGTGAAAGCAAGTGGTTTAGTTGAGGCGGCTTTAGCACATCACGGTTGATGTACGTATGTGTGTATGTGTGGATGTATGTGTTGATGTATATAGCGATATAGCGAATGGTGGACAGGAAGTGTGAACACTTATTTGTCTCTCTTTTTTTTTTTTGGTACATTAGTTGTCCTAAGCAGGGGAAATCCCAGTCACAGACGACTGGTCTTCCCCACTCCACTGCTGGTCGATAGAAAGCCTGAGCCTACACTTTTACCGACCCAAGGGATTTTTAACCTCCCACACCACATAGACATGGTATGAGAGCAACGGGCCTTTGATGACGCTGTAAGTTATACACAGCGGTGGAAATCCAAATTGGCAGAGCTGGGGGCAAGGGGAATCGAACCACCGACCCTCAGATTAGGAATCTGACCTAGAAAAAAGTCAGACACTCTAACCATTCCACCACAGAGAATGTATGTGTATGTATGTTTGTGTGGATGTATGTATGTTTTGATGTATATGTGTATGTATGTGTGGGTGTATGTATGCTCTATTCACATCCAATCGAGTCCTCACAGAGCATATACTTGTGATTGGAGTTGTGAAGAATGATATAAAATGATGTAATCAATATGATAATTCTGTATCAATTGTTTCAAATTCCTGCAATGCTGTAAAATATGACGATCATCCAATGGAATTTGAATACTCTGAACATTCTTATATCTTGTCAAATACTCCATCAAAGTATAATCAGTATCTCGTATAATGCATTGTGCGATATATTGTGATGTACTATCCATTTTAAGTTTAATACTTAATAAATAAATAAATAAACTAAGTGAGTTCAAATATCTAATCAGAGTGATGGTACGTAATTAGTTCCAAGTCACAGGGACATCAGGTGAGGGAAGGGTGGTGGTAATGGAATCGGTTTCCATGTATGACATCAACAACAGAACTATCACAACATAGCTCATAGGAGGACACTTAGGACAAACCACACCTGCTATAACAGACTCATGGTAGGCAAACTATCTCCCTGTCTCTTTTCGTTCAAATATCCACTCAGTCAATCATCTGTCAAACAGGGACAGCAGGAGCTACTGGTGATGGTGGGTGGTGGGGGTGGAGACAACCTCTATCTGTGATGTCATCGACAGGGACAACCCTCCCAATCTCAGGTGTCTCATCTCAGGTCAACGGTCTCTCTCAGTATCTAAGAAAGTGCCTTCAGTAGTAGAAGTAGTAGTAGTTTCAGAGGTAGTATCAAAGAATTTAATCAGTGCTGAAGATGTTAATGGTGATGATGACGGTGATATATGATGATGATGATGATGAATATGATGATAAGATATTGTTTTCAGGGGAAGTTGTTGTCAGTGGGGAAGGTGTCAACAATCAGAAATTGTGGATATCTTGCTCTCCCCAAATGGAATGGAGCTACTGTCAAAAGAAGTTATTTGAATTCTCAGTGGAAGGATTTGTAAAATTTTAATTTCTTAAATTGATGTTTGATCATGCTCATATCAATCTGAAAGAGGAATAAGTGGTCTATAAATAAGTTGATTAAGGATTAAGGATTTTTCATTAGCCATAACCGAAAGTTGGGCTTCATTAAACCTCAGACAGATTTTCATTGTTTCACTTTGGAATGTGCACCAACATTTGCCTGCACAACATTTGCCTGCACAACACTTCATGAGCACTATTCACCACCAACACTACCACCACAATATCCAAGATATATCTGAAAATCAAAAGTACAATAGTAACATTTCCTTCATGGGGATCAAATTTAATCCATCCCTCTCTCCTTCTGAATTTGCATTAGCATTACATCGTATTATAGGCATACAATATGTTTTTTCCGTTAGATTCTCAATTTCAATTGGATTTTATTTCATGTGGTCTCCCCACCCCTACCCTCTCTCTGTGTGTTGTGTGAACTTCCCTCCTTTCACATGCTTACACATTCACATCATATCACTCGCTCCCTTTTCTTCCTTCATTTAGTTGTTGTTAAAATGAAACTCATCTCATATAAAAGAGCCTTCGTGAATAAACCAACATTTTGCAGTACATTACAACAATTGTTAAGCTCAGTAGGATTTTGAAGGAAATCGACTCTTCAGTTGAAGTCTGGCTTTCAAAAACGGGTGGAGATTGTAACCAGTATTCATCAAATGTTTACCTATGAAAGCTTTCTTTCTTTCCATGATGCAGAGTTTGTTGGGATGACACATTAATTGAAGAGATGTTTTTTCATTGTAAACATCATTTAACAATACCAATCCAAAAATAACTTTGATAATAGACAATAATATTTTCTATTTTATCCAGTCACAAAAAGATACAAACATAATGGAATAAATAAAACCAAAATAAATATAAAAATATAATATGAACTTTATTGTAAGATGGAGACATTTCAGATAACAGATGGTTTGTTTTATGTCAGTTGCCGCATCAAGAGTAACAGGCATCATCACCCTGGTCAGGCGACCAACTTGGGTATGAGGTGGGGAAGGATTACTATATTATGCTTATTTTCACTTTTTTTCCCCCATGGTTTTATTTAGGGGAATATTAATATTGTTTTCTTAAATCACAAATAAAATTGATTGCCTGGGTGTGCAATCAATTGTGACAGTCAAATTACCTCCCTGTGATAGAACTTTCATTATTGGTTTTACTTGGTTCCAAATAGTCAAATCATCAATGAGAGAAAAAGTATAGGCCTATTCTCCTTCACAATTATCATAATTAAATGGATTGTCTTTTGTATATACTTACCGACCGGAATAGGCCATGTCATTCACCAACATCTCAGTGAATAAGGGTGTGATGTATTACTGAATTCCTCAAGATCTTCTTAGCAAGAGCAGGATTTGTGAATTTCCCAATTGTGGTTCAAGGATATGTGAATTTTGCAGAATTGGTCGTAATGCGAAGCATTACGTTTGATGCGATGAAAGGAAGAGTCCCTCCCCTCCCCCCACCTGCCCCCGCCCTGCGGCGCAGCATTCGCACCTCGCGCGACGCCCGCTGCTCACCCTCGCCCTCCCCCGGCCCTGAGCGTTCACGCCTTCCTTACCACTGCTCACTTTCCCCCTTATAAGGCTGCCCGCCGCCTCCCTCAGCCATTCGCCTCCAGTCTCCACCACGCAGCCCGCCACGCCAGGAGCCTCCTCGGGATCCCCGGGAGGCTCCGTCCCGTCTACGGCCCCGGCGTCGCCCGCAGCGCCTTCGGGCCAGCCCAGCAGCGAGACGGCCCTCCTCATCGAAGCCATCTCCCGCCTCACCAGCCGCATGGACACCCTCGAGATGGGGCAAGCCCAGGCGGCCCCGAGGAGCCCCCCGCCCATGCCGAGGCGGGAACTCGCCTACAGCCTGCCGCCCGTCCCGGCGCCTCGGGCGCACGCCGCAGCCGGGAGCCGGCCGCCGCCTCCACCTCAAGCGACTCAGCCCGGAGGCCTGCACCCCCAGTATGAGGGGTACACCCGCGCCCACGCCAGCTCAGCACCGCCGCCCACCTACCACCAGGATCCCGTGGAGCACACCCCAGCATCCGCGGCCGACGCGGTGCGCGAGATACTGGCCTCCGCCGAGGCGCAGCACACCGTACGCCGCAGAGGTATCCCATCTGATTATGTGTTTCCCTGCGACCTCGTGGAGAGGGGGGCGGGGCGCAAGGCGGTGAAGCTCAGAGAGGTGACCAAGGACGAGTACAACCTCGCCCTCCTCTCCATGGTCAGTCACCCCTCCTTCCCAGACCACTCCCTCCAGGGCCTACACCACCACCACCTGACCGTCATGAGGGACATCCTTATCCACCCCTGGCCAACCGTCCACCGGTACTCGGAGACCATTTTCTCCTGGATCGCGGACGGAAGGCTCCCCCAGGGGTGGCATGACCCTGTGGCCCTCAACATGCTCAGGGTCGACTCCCTCACCACCCCCGCCCAGCAGCCTGCCACAGCCGCCCACACTCGTCCAACAGACCCACCCAGAACCCGCCAACAGCCCCGCCCCCAGCCCGAGGCCCGGATCACCTTCAACAGAGACCTCCACGGGGCCCCATGCAACGCTTGGAACCGGGACCCCGCATCCTGCACCCAAGTCGGCCCTGGGGAGGCTCACGGCCAGGGGGGCGCCAAGCAGCGGCATATGTGCGCTTACTGCGCCAATGTGCGCAAAATGTTAACTGCGCACAGTGAGGACGTCTGTAATTCTAAGCGCAACCGTGAGCGCGCGATGCCCGCCGCCTCGGCGGATTTTTAGTCCGCCAGTGCCCCCCGGCCGGCCCGGAGGCCCCTAACCGGCCCACTACTGTTCAGTCCAGCCCCGCCGACATCCACTACCCAACCAGCCCCCACGTCACCACCCCCGGCCTCGGACCGCCGCTCCTCCTCGGACCGATCCCTCCGGCCAAACACAGCGCCGCCCCGGGCACCACCAGTGTCCCCGAGGCCCAGCCCGCCAACCTCACCGGAGCCGCTCCTGCCAGCACCGCCTCCACCACCCGGGATTCCCTTCCCACCCACGAGGCCCTCGCCGCCTCCCTACACCGGCTGTCTACCAGCATTGTCGACCCAGACCTCCCCCTCACCCTAGGCGACACCGCCTTCCTCAGCCCCCCCGACCCCGACCCCTCCCCCCCCCCCCCCCCCCCCCCCCCCCCCCCCCCCCCCCCCCCCCCCGATCCTACCCCCCCTCCCCCCACCCAGCAGGACTTCGCTAAGCCCCTCGCCCGCCCCCACCGCACCTCCTCGCCCGACCGCCACCCTGCCCCCGCCCCCGCCCCGACCCTCGACGAACCCACCGTCGACGTGATCAACCCTCACCTCCAGGACACCCTCCCAGCCGCCCCCTCCTGCGGCCCTACCCCCACCCAGTACCGCTCCACCCTCCTTTCCTCCTGGCCCCACACTTCCTAACTTTTTGGCCACCCGCATTCCCCTCCCCTCGGGCCTCCACTTCTCCGCCTGGCGCACCCACCTCCACCACTACCCCGACCCCGCCGTCCTCGACTTCCTCGAGTTCGGCTTTCCCGCCAACTACACCGCCTCTACCCTCCCCCGCCCCTCCTTCTCCAATCACCGCGAGTCCCCCGAGTACCTCTCTCACGTCCGAGACTTCGTCGACACGGAGCTGGCCCTCGGCGCCCTGATCGGCCCCTTCACCGTCCCCCCCTTCACCCCCTGGACCCAGGTCTCCCCCATGATGACCCGCCCCAAGGCCGACTCGGGCAAGAGGCGGGTCATCGTCGACCTCTCCTACCCCCCGGGGGCGAGCGTGAACTCGGGCATCCCCCGGCGCGAGTTCCTCGGGGAACCCCACACCTACACCCTCCCCTCTGTCGCCGACGTAGGCCGCCGCCTCATCAACCAGGGCCACGGGGCCTACGTCTGGACCGCCGACATCTCCCGGGCCTACCGCCAGCTCCGTGCCGACCCCCTCTCCTGCCCCTTGTTCGGCATCTGCCTCGACGGCAACACATACCTTGCCCTCCCCTTCGGGTGCCGCACCTCGGGCGCTGCCTGCGTCCGCGTCACCGCTGCAGTGGCCTGGATCATCCGGCGCGAGGGTTTCCATGCCCTCGTCTACGTCGACGACTTCATAGGGTGCGAGGGCTCCTACCTGAGGGCGTGCCAGGCCTTCGACGCCTTCCTCGCCCTCACCGCTGCCCTCGGCCTCGACGTAGCACCCGGAAAGTGCCATCCTCCCGCTGTCCGCCTCATCTGGCTAGGGTTCGCCCTCGACAGTGAGACGATGACCATCCGGGTCGCCCCGGCCAAGATCCAGGCCCTCATCGACGACTGCGACGCTCGCATCGCCCAGCCCACCCTCGGGAAACAACAGCTGCAAAGTCTCCTGGGCCGCCTCAACCACGTGAGCGGCTGCGTGCTCCCCGGCCGGAAGTTCATGGCCCGGCTCCTCGGGGCGCTCCGCAGCTGCTTCGGCGCCGCCTCCATCACCCTCGCCGACGACGCCCTCCGGGATCTGAGGTGGTTCGCCGCTTATGGACGAATCTCCAATGGTATCCACCTTCTCCGAGCCCCGGAGGGCCGCCGCTGGGTGATCGAGTGCGACTCCTGTCTCACCGGGGGCGGTGCCCACTCCCCCACGCATTACTACGCCCGAGGGTACTCCTCGGGGTTCCGGGCGCGCTTTCTCCATCCACGAGCTCGAGGCGGTCAACCTCGTCGTCGCCCTCCACTCTCTCCTCCCGGAGGACATCGCGGGGGCGACGGTGGTGGTCTACACCGACAACATGGCCTCGGCCACCGCCCTCGAGTCGGGACGCGCCCGAGACCCCACCCTCGGGACCTGCGCACGGGAGCTCTGGTTGCTGGCGGCCTCAGGTTCTTTTCACCTTCACATCGCCCACAAGCCCGGGGCGGTCCTCCTCCTTGCCGACGCCCTAAGCCGCGCCCACCTCGCCGGCCCTTGGGCCGAAATGGCCCGGTACGAGGTGGCCCGCCTCGGGCTCGCCCCCACCGCCGCATCACATGACGCTTTTCCTTTTCACCCTGGTTTATAGGATACCGCCGTCGCCAGGCCGAGGACTTCGTGAGCTTCACTGTTGCCCGAGGTGTGGATCCCCTCGCCCCGTCGGCCTTCGACGTCGCCGCCTTCACCGCCTCCCTCTTCGCCTGTGCCCTCGCCCCGGCCTCCGTCAAGAACGCCGTCTCGGGAGCCCCGACCTGGGTGGAGGGGGCGGGGAGCCTCACCTCGTGCTTCGACCCTCGCCTCCCCAAGGAGGTCTGCCGGGGGGGCGAGCGCGCCTCCGCCCACGTGCCGCATCAAGCCCCTCCCCTCACGCCGCCCCAGCTGACGCTCGTCATCACCCACCTCGCCCGCGCAGGGCCCGCCTCACTTGCTCCTCGGCCGCCCTCCTCCTCGGGTACTTCGGCATGCTACGCCAGTCTAACCTCCTGGCTCCGAGCCCCGAGGGGTGGGGCGGCCCTCACACCCTCACCCGAGCTGATGTCCGCCCCGCGCCCGGGGGCCTCCGGCTCCTAATAAAGAGCTCCAAGACTATCTCGGGGCCCTCGGGCGCGGTGGCCCTCTTCATCCCTGCCATCCCCGGATCGTCTCTATGCCCGGTCTCGGCCTGGCAGCTCGCCCTCGCCCAGTCTCCCGCGCCCGGGGATGCGCCGGCCTTCATGATGCCCTCCGGCCGGCCGCTCGACCCACGCACCCTCACCGGACTCCTGAGGGGCGCCCTCAAGGCCCAAGGCGTTCCGGGCCCCGAGGCCTTCACCCTCCACAGCCTCCGCCGGGGCGCCGCCCAGGCCTGCCAGCGCGCCGGGGTGCCCCTCCCCGACGGAGGAGGGGCACCCCGGCGCCCTCCTCCGTCGGGGGAGGTGCCCCCTCCTCCGTCGGGGGAGGTGCCCGACGGAGGAGGGGGCACCTCCCCCGACGGAGGGGGAGGTGCCCCCTCCCTCCATATCCATGTTTGTCTTTGCTTCCAGAGCGTAGCCCACCTTTATGGATATATCACACCAACCACCTATTAGGTACAAGCCTATAACATGTAAATAGAGTAGGCTAGTATAGAATTAAGTAGAACAAAAAAGTTGAAAACTCTTCCCAAGAAAACCCCCAAAACACTAACATAGATCACTAACTGACTAACCCAGGATATAACTTTAAGAAACACAAACCTATAACTGCCCAGCATTGAAAACAAACTTGATCATCCAAACTTACATGATATGAACAGCATAAACACCCCATCAACATAATTTTTTTTTAAATGCTGCCCACTGTTGCAGTTCTACTAAATGTTTTGCCCACTGCCAACTGGTGCCCAGGTGTCATGAAGTGTACATCTTTCAAAACTGAGTGGGACGCAGCTCAGGTGGTAGAGTGTCCACCTGTGAATGTCTGGGTCATCCGATCAATCCTACTCAGTGCACCCATTGGCAGTTTGGGCTATTTTCCATTCCAACCAGTGGTAAACAACTGGTTCATCAAAGGCTGTGGTATGTGTTGTCTTGTCTGTGGAAAATTGCATATTAAAGACCCCTTGCTGCTTATCCGAAATAGTAACCTATGTGGCAGCAGCAGGTTTCCTCCAAAGAAATATGTCAGAATGACCATATATTTTACGTCTATTAGCCGATAATTAAAATCAATGTGCTCTCGAGGCATCGTTAAATAAAACTAGCTTCCCTCCACATGTTCAGTTACATAAACTTAAAAGGTGTGCTATATCAGCATTTGTTGGAATATAGTTCCAGTACCCGACCCAGCGGTCTATACCGGATCCCCTTGTGTAACCGAATAAGGCCTAAATGATTTAGACTCGGAACAAATGAATAGGTTCGTTTGTTTGTTGATGTTTTCCGTCCTATAAGTGTGGCAGCTGGGAACTGGATATGGTATGTACATGTGTGTTTGATACACATGTAAGTACGAGCAGAGTAGCCTCCTCCTAGTCGGGCGAACGTTCAACCCTGAATGGCAGAAAAGTGGGGTTTGAGTTACGCTCCGAATATGGTGTCCTCAAAACCTCCCACCATTTCTCTGGGATGCTCTGATAAGTGTGATATATGCGTAATAGACACATAGGCATGTGGCTAAGATAGGATAATGAGATGCAAAGGTTTGAGACAAAGGATTATGTAAATGAGATGACGTCATGGAAAGTTTAGCCGGCGGGTTCAGCGAGCCCTGGGTGTGAATAACTCAGCTGGTAAGCGAATACAAAGATGTGTTTCAGGGTTTGGGGTTGATCAAGGCAAATGCTGTCATTCATTTTGATAAATCTGTACAACCTGTTGTTGATCCGCCTAGACGGATTCCGTTTGCTATTCAAAGTAAGGTGCATAGTGAGCTTGATCGCCTGGTGGAGTTAGGTGTCATAGTTGAACAGGATGAACCTACCAAGTGGGTTAACAAAGCATCTTTCACATTATTTGCCGATGATGCAGAACTAACAATACATAACAATGACCTTGCCATAGCCGCAACCGAGGCTGGAATGGCGCTGGATGGAGTGAACACATGGTGCCATGAGAATAAACTAACACTAAATGGCACTAAAACTGAGTATATAATCTATGGAACCAAAGCCAGGAAGGTGAGGGCCCGGCCAATATAACTGCAGATGGGTGGCTTAGTGCTCCGTGAAGTGAACTCCTATAAGTACCTAGGCACAACTCTCGATGCGACTCTAAGTGGTACCCAAGAGCTGGCAAGACTTAACCAAACACTGACACTAAAAATGAACACATTCAGAAAAATAAGGACATATGTAAGTGAGAATACTGCGCTGCAGCTGTACAAGTCAACAATATTACCAATTATAGACTACAATGATATCATCTATGGATTACTAACGAAGCAGCAAGAGACCAAATTACAAAGAACGCAAAACAGAGCCCTCAGAACACTATTCCAAGGCAAGATACTAAGTGTGGTTGAAATGCATAGCAGAGCAGGGCTGGACACTCTGGATGTACGTTGGAACCTACACCTAATGACGTTGATGTATAAACGTGCGAGTGATGACAAATACATAGATCGCACAACCAGGGTAACGAGAAGGGGGACATCGACTCTGCTCTGGGTGCCCAACCCTAATACAAATAAATTAATCAGAGCTCTGATTTACAAAGGAAGTGTCATGTGGAATGAGCTCCCAACCAAAACCAGAGAAGCGGGTTCGATCCTTGCCTTTAAAATGCATACAGAGCTCACCTGGTTATTCAGGCCCAAAACCTGGCAGTGCAAATATATAATACGACCTGGTGAACGACCCATTGACTTCGCCCTCTCTCATGCCTGGTCTCTCCCTGCGTGTCCGCCCCCCCCCCCCTGCCCATGGACCCCTCCCCCCCCATCCACATTTGACAAACCACTATTATAACTCAATGACTCGAGACCCACTACCCCTACTTTAGACCCATTACCACCACTGAATAACTACATCTTCAACCAGTAATGCACACAATATAAACCACTATACATGCACAACATGGCACTATTTAAAGACTAACCTTTATTAAAACCAAATCTAACTGATATACAAACACAGCATATGATTTAACCTTGAGTGTACATTACTGCACACTCTATCTTGATGCATATACCTTGCACTATGTTGAGTACCTATGCTGTACACTATGCAGCATAGGCTGCTCCCCCACTTTCTTTTATGTTCAGAATGGGTTGTGCTGCACACAATGCAACACATTCCACCCCCACTATGTACAGATGAAATGCGGCCACTCCAACAGCTGGAAGACCAGTGCCCCGGCGCTGACAAAATATGTATTCAGATGACTAAAAATATTTACCAAAAAAATTAAAAATAAATAAACCATTCAGTATCCAGAAGTCAAAGTGTTCAGACGTTGTACTTTCACAATAAGGAGTATCAACTCCATTCCAGTGGCGCAGTTTCCGCCGTCCACCAGTTTCCGCGGTATGCATCGCTTTTGCGCATACGTCAGAATCGAACAGCATCATCACTAACCTTATCAATTTAATATAATGTTTTTGGTAAAGATGTTTTATTTATGTGTACCAAGCGATTTGTTTCTACGTGGTGTGGTTTTAGAGATATTTCACTTTTTCTGTATTTTCTGTATGAAGATTGCTCACGACCATTGACAATGCCTTGAGTTTGATGGTATGCGCAGTGCAAAACATTAGTTTTATTCAAAATTAATATAAATCAAGAACCCTACCCTTATAAATTTAATATAATGTTTGTGGTAAAGATGTTTTCTATAGGAGTACCAAGCGATTTGTTTCTAGGTGGTGTGGTTTTAGAGATATTTCACTTTTTCTGTATGAAGATTACTCACGGCCATTCAATCAATCAATAGGATACAGCTATAATAGGCCTTGGACCTGTTAGCCGCTCTTAATTAATTGAAATGGAGACAGTTCCCCAGATGTGGTCAATCGCAGCAACTGTCACTGGCTCCAAGATATATGTAATGCTTGACCAGTATGCATCCAGTCGGGACTTGAAGCAGTTCACCGACTCCGCTGCTATGACACTCTCCGGCAGGTCATTCCACAGGTCAACCACCCTAAAGCCGAAAAAGTTGTGTCGCAGGTCCAGTCTGGAGTACCGCTTCCTCAGCTTCAGGGAGTGCCCTCTGGTCCTGGTGTTGGAGTCTCTGATAAGGGGGCCGCCTGTCTTGTAGATACCATGGAGATATTTGAATACTTCAATCATATCCCCCCGGGCCCGTCTGTAGTACATGCTTGGGATCTTCAAATGACGCATACGTTGTTCATAGGGTATTGCATCGAATCCATGTACAAGCTTTGTTGCCCTTCTTTGGATCCTCTCAATTGACTCAGCATCCTTCCTGTAGAGTGGTGACCACACAACATTTCCATATTCCAAAAGTGGACGTGCAAGGGATGTGTACAGTCTGCGTACAACATCCTCGTCTAGGTATGTGTACGATCTTCGAATGATAGCCAGTATTCCATTAGCCCTGTTGGCGGCTTCCTGGATGTGGTCGCTGAATGTCAGTTTGTTGTCCACCTTGACACCCAAGTCCTTTTCTATCATTGTTTCGGAGAGCGGAACATTATTTACACCATCGTTCATTACATAGATGTGCTTGCTGTGTTTGCCCCCTAAGTGCATCACTTTGCATTTTGAAGCATTAAACTTCAGCTGCCAATCACTTGACCACTTCTGACAATGCATTTGAGTGTTGGCGTTCCACGAAAAGTGGTGGATGGCGGAAACTGCGACACCGGTCAGGAACGGGGCCTGGGATAGATGTGTCCATGTGAGCATCACGTGACCAGTCAGCTGCAGTTACTGGGGTGTGACACAGGTGCTCACGTTGGTGTGTGTAAAGTGAGAAGTTTAGTCGGGTGTTTTGTCCATGGATATTAGCTCCCACATTGTATTGTTCACATTGAAGTTTCATATTCCGATGTGTTTCAGTTTATGCCATTTTCTAAGATAAATTCTGTAGATTGGTTGCTATAATCTACTTTTATTTATAATATTACAATTTTGACATATTTGAAGTGCAAATATGTCAAATTTGTTTGGGCAAGCATGTGAAAACTCCAACACCATAGACTTTTGCAGTAACAGGTTCTATTAAATTGACTTAGTATTGCCTTCTAGCAACACATACTTAAAATGTACGCTATTAGCTAAGTTAGATATGTTGAGTTAAATCTAAGCAAGTGCATTGGTTTTGAAAATATGGTGCTTTCATCACACAATGCAGCTTTAACATAAATACATAAATATATACATTAGGTACAAAAAGCACTGAATATGGCGGCCATTTTCAAGGTGCTTTTTGTCTCCTATCTGCAAAGGGAGACGTCTCGGAGATGCCTCGGAGACACACCCTGAACGGACATAAGCCAAAAAGCATTGTGGAGACGTCTCGGAGACAGACCCTGAATGCGGCCCTCGTTAGGGGCAGGTCAGTTTGTTCTCTGATGTCACGGTGGTTGGAAATAGTGAATAAAACGTGGAAGCATACGTTTCTTCTTGTCATCATCCTTTCCACAATGCATTAAAGAGACAGACCAGGGGAAACTGGCCATACACAGCCTTTCAAATTTTCATCAGAACATGCAGCTTTAAAGTCTCATAGAGATAAAACAATGACTGCGAAAGATCAATTGTCAGCAATTGATCTTTCCAATCCTCGTATCACAAACTTTTATAAATTTCACTAACCAAACCCTAAATCATAAGTATAATCAGGTACAACTAATACACACTATAATGTTCATGCCTTCCTCCATGCACCCAGCTAAAAGTAAAAGTGACGGAGGTATGCTTGACTATCTATCAAAAGGGGCCATGTGGGCTGTGCTGTATCCACCAGCGAATCCATCAATCACTAAGCTAAAATAAAATAAAATAAAAATAAAAAACTCCCGAAATCAAGCAACCACTATCCTACAAATATTAATTAAAGTAAGTAAAATAAATATGGTAGAAGAGATTGAATGCAAACTGGGAAGGGGCACACACTTTCCCCACCTAAACTGCCATAGACAAAATAGACATAATAAAAATGCATCTAAAAAAAGACAATCTAGATGTACTAACATTATCAGAGACATAGTTCACTGACACACACCAAAACAACACCCTCAATATAGACGGATGTAGGCTTGTACGTAATGACAGACAACATATTGTGGATGTTACTCTAACATCAGTAATTTATGGCAGAGATGGAACACTCTGAACTCAATGATACCTGAACTAGCACAAGACACAGGTTTGAATCCGCCTGCGGTTCAGCCTGCGGTGGTGGCGACCCCTGTAGAAAGATGACCATACTGCAGGCCCAATACAAGCTTACCCCGCTAAAACCCAGGGGGCGCCAGCAAACCAAATAATATCAAGGTCAGAAACCCCAGAAAGAGTACCAATCTGCTCGATCAAATCCATCCTGTTGCGTAGAGCACCTCTAGCAGATCCATCTAGTAAGGGTACAGATTTCCCATATGCTTTCAATGACCAACAACATATCTCCCTCTGTCTCTCCTCCACCTGTAATAATTCCTGTGCCTCTCTGCGCACTTCCCTCTGCTCTCTAGGCGATGTCCTGTCCCTAATCTGCTCTAACCTTACCTCCTGCTCTTCCTTAAGAGTACCTAATTTTAACACCATAAACTTAGCCAATGCTTCTCCCTCCTGCGTTTCACTCGAAACGTTGCCCAAGATAAACTCACCTTCAAACCAGTTGGTAAAGTCACCACGTAAGGAATCATCGAACGTGTGAATGGCATCTTCAATGTGCTATTGTATGTGGTGGTAGAAATAAAATCACAGAAATGAAATCAAGTATAGATTCGTCTGTAAGTAGAAAACAATTGGAGAAAAGGCTTTGTAGTGTATTATTACAGCCCCCCCCCTCAGTGATAAGGTTAAAGTAGCCGAAAGTAGTCCCCCTTAATACAAATATATTTTGCCGGTGATGCCAGGCTTCTATAATGGCAAATTACAGAAATGCCGTCAGAGAAAGCCTAGCATACCTTGCAAAATATCAAAACTGCCAGGAAAAGTCGTTGACAATTCAATTTGAAATAATTAATCCGAACCCTCTTAGAGTCAAAGAAACAAGACCCTATATCACAGACACCGTGACCCGATATCACAGTCAGTTACATTATCCTGACCCTGAGCTAAGCAGTCCTTGTCCTGTCCTATTAATGCTGATGGTTAGGCTAGGAAGCGAAACATATCAATTTTATAAGGCATTGGGTTGACTCAACCGGGAACCAAACTCCAGATCTCCCACACGCGAGGCTCATTCATTGCAACTTTATAGTGCTGCCCCACTGGGAGTGCAGGCCACCAGTACTATGACCTGATATCCCACTCAGTCAAATTATCCTGACACTGAGCCACAACCAGTTCTGGCCCTATCCTAGAAATGCAGAGCGCCTGGCTAGGAAGCGGCAAGTATCAATTTTTATATCATTGGGTTGACTCAACTGGGGTTCGTATCCCATGACCTGCCAAAACGGGAAATGGACACTCAACTCATGGTCACACTTTGGGAGTGGAGTGAAGGGGAGCAGGGATGGTGAGGCAAGGGGAGGGGGAGGAGCCCTTGGATTGTTTCATCTGAATCCTTTCGTAATGTTGATTGGGAGTTCTCCCATGACTCCTTCCCTGTTCATCACCCTCCCCCCCTCCCAGAGCACCGGGATCTGCTGAGTGGAATTATCAGAGGCACACTACAGATGGTTAAATGCTAATGTTGGCAATCCTGAAGGTGTGACCAGAAGATGCAAAACAACAGCAACCAACAAACCTATATATAGTATGTATATATATATGCACACTATATATATTATATATCTGTAGCTCCACTGTTGCCTCGCTCCACCCCAGGAGTCAAGTGGAAGCGACAGCGACCGCCTCAATAAGGACCTAGTCTGCCCTGAGCTAATTATATATACCGCATTCTATATATACTGTATACTATTTACTGTATGTACAACATGTACTATATATATTATATATAGTATGTAACTAGATATACTATGTTTATTTTATACTATATACTATATTTCTGTAGATATACTATATTTCTGTAGATCCACCATTCTGTAGATCTACCGCTTGCCTAACGCCAACTGAACAGACACTACATTAGAACTTACTATAACTTTACCAAATGAATACAGAAGATAACATCGGCTTACATTCTAAACACCATGTAAATACTCACATTGATCTGACTAATACTGATCTAGTTATGTGACACTACTGTTAACATATTGCTATGGAACTTTTGGGTTACAGAATTTCACTGTGTTACATTCTGCAAATGTTGTATTAAACAGTGTTATTGTATACCTTACTCTATATACCTTTTGTTTAAATAACCCTGAATTGAAACATGGTTGGAAGACCAGTGCTTCGGCACTGACAAAAGACTTATTCAGCAGAATAAATATATTTACCAAAAGAAAAATAACAAAAACTATCTATAGTATATATAGTATATGACTATATATATACTATATGTCTTATATACTATATAATATATACTATTTTTATGTAGGTCCCCCGTTGCCTTGCCCTACCCCAGGAGTCAACTGGAAGGGAGGGTGACCGCCTCGGTAAGGACCTAGTCTTCCCTGAACTAATATATACTAGATTCTATGCATACTATATACTATACATACAACATATACTATATATATATATAAAATATATATAGTATATAACTATATATACTATATGTATTATATACTATATACTATATTTCTGTAGCTCCACCATTGTCTCGCCTCACCCCGGGAGTTAAGGGAGTCGCGCTTAAAGGAGAGGCTGCGGTTACACCGACTGACAATGACATGCTGCTGGTAGTTGGGCACAGTAAGTATTACCGACCCGCCCGATGGCTTGGTTATAGCTCTGCTCAACTAATTGCATGTCATAGTCTGTTTGGTTTTATGTCCTAACAACATCTAAGGTCATACTCATAGTTTAGTACTTACAATCTTGTGACAGTGGGCAATTCTGGTAAATTAACAATTTGTCTATGATATTTTATTTATGGTGGTTCAAAAAGAATAGAGACCATGGAAATGCTCACAAGGTGGTGGTTCTGTATGGTTAAAAGCATATACATTTTTTAAGTGTTGTGAGGGTGAGTGACTTCGAGGATTTACGCCATGTTGACATGTATGGCCATATTCATGGCGATATGTTTTTATTTTTAATGTTGTTTAGAAAAGAACAAAAAGGGTGAATCTTTTTTTAATAAGTTCTTGTTGTCAATTTTGATATATCAGGTCTAAAATATGTACATTGTACTCAATATCCATTCTTTGCACATTCATTTCATTGTCAATCCCTATATCCCAGTGTGAATATTGGATATAAATTAGGGATAATACAGGATCAGACTTTATGACCATGCTTATATCTAACGGTTATTGGTGGATGATTGAGTGCGCCAATCGTTTTGTCATTGTTTACTAGATGTGTTGTCTCCCCTGACTCAACCTCACCACAAACCTAGATCGCCACCATCATCACTACCACCACCATCCCTATCTTTCTTTGCCCTCTTGTTCATTAGATGCGATATCTCAGCATCTTTGAAACCATCATAAACCCAATCTTCATAATCCCAGATGAGTAGTGAATGCCAGCTTTCCACTCCCTCCACTCCATGAGTCTGCATGGTGAATCATCACCCTCATTAGATAAGATATTGCAATGACACTACATCGTCTTTACATAGATTTAGGAAATCAATTATTTATTTATCATTGGTGTGTACTGTAACAAGTCAGGTCTTAGATGGTGTTGGAATGCAACACCCTAAATAAAATATCTTAAAACAAATGAATTCCTTAACTGACATAGATACCCTTCTCCTTACTAGCATTGTCTATTCACCATATAAAGGATTCGTTATTTATTTCACAGTGATGAAAAGACAAGCAATAGAAGAGGATGGTGGTCTGAGGATCAAATGGAATAAATACAGTGGAGGAAGTAGAAGATAGGGGTGAAACATCATATGTAATTCAGGGATGTCAGATCTCAGCAATTTTTTAGATTTCCATAATTGTTGGTATTTTACGATCAGTCTTATTTCTAAAATATTCTACAATATTCTGACTACATAAAATAGTCTGCATATGTTCTCGACCTATTACTTCAATAACACAACATTCCAAGATTTGAAACCATCAACCATGTCCCAAGGGCCTGATGACGAAGCATCGATCCCTCCAGAAAAGGTGTTGTATGGGTCGTTTGACTATCGCTATCATAATAGCGATGGTTCTAAACGTACCGTGCCCGTAGATGTGGACGACGTTCCTGTTGGTGGCAGTGTGGAGACTGCACGTCCGTCGAGATCGGTCGCTTCCTGTTCTCAACAAGAGCAGGGGGAGGTGGATCGGAGAACGGGTCGGATAGCTCACATGATTGCGTGTTGGGCTGCCAATAGAAGGTATGAGGTGGAGCTCGGCTATGCGATCCCTGAGGATCCTACTCCATCTTCTGAGTGGATTGTTAGGTCGCGAGGGGGCGGACCGGTTAAACTGGCGCGGTTTCTTTCGGGAAACGTGGCTGGGTTGACCGAGGCTACCCTGTCGCGGCTATGGAACGACCCTCACGAGCAGTCATGTAGTATTAGAGACTATATGGTCTGGGAGATGGATCGTCATCGTCTGATGCGGTCTCAGGGTCCGCGTGGAGATTACGGTGTCTCCGATGACGAGGGCTGGGCCGAGCCCGAGTGTCATCCCCGGGTTCCATTGGAATGGTACAACCTCCATTTATGTGACATATTTGGAGGGTTGAGAGATCCGATGAGAGGGGATGGCTACACGAAACAAGAGTTGGCGTGTCTGGGCTATGTCCGCCGTGTGTTTCGCCCGGGACAGACTTGTCTGTTCTGTGAGTTGAACCCGGTGGGGCGTAGGCAGACCCCGAAATTGTTTCTGCGGTGGGGGTCGTTGGCTAGGCATATTTGCGAGTGCCACCTTCACACCGCTCCTCTATGGAGGTGCACGCGACCGTTCAACGTGGCGAGTGGTGCAGAGGGTTGTCCAACGCTTAAGGCGACTGGGCAGTACTTCTCAACTCCTCGCCGCGGTGAGATGATCAAGCATCTCCTAGATGGCCACGGACGGATGATAATGGACGTCGTGAAGGGACTGAGTGGTATTCAATGGGATCCTCAGTCCGTGTCGAAGAGAGCGGTGTCCTTCACGATGAAGCAGCGCACAGACTTTCACTATAGCAGGGAAACCCTGACGCTGCCTAAGCAGCACAGGTTGATTGCCCTGTTTATATATGTTCCTGGGTCGGCGGAGGTACGTCGTGAGCGGTTTTACACCGGTCGCGGCGCATCTTCGGCGAAACGGGGCAGGGGTCGTGGTGCTGTTGCCGTGAGGAGGGACCAGCAGGGGCGAGCAGCTCCTGTGGCCTCTTCGAGCTCTGGGCGGGGTGTTAGGTCCGTCCAGGGGAAAGGCAAGGGGAGAGGTAAGAGGTCCTCGTCCCTGGTGCCATTGCGCGATGGCTCTGCCATTGAGCTGCAGCGGAATCAGGGGTCGGACAGGTCAGCTTCGCCTCCTCCACCGCCGCCTCCACCCCCTCCATCTGCTGCCCAGCAGGGGTTGAGAGACTGGCCTGAGTTGCCAGTCGTGACTATCGATCCGGAGGTAATGGGGTCGAGGGTGGTGCGCCGTCGTAAGCGTCGGAAGGTAGTGACCGAGCTGACACCTGACACTCTGAGTGCGGTGGTTCACGGGCTCCACCGACTGTAGTGACGGTGCCAGTGGCATCGGTGTCGCAACCGGTGTCACTGGGTCAGGTTCCGCGGCGACGTGTGTCGGCGGCTGCGGGATCTGCCTCTCAGTTGGCAGTGACGCCGTCTGCAAGCTCGGTTGTGAAACCAGCGGTGACTGCTCCTGTGGTGAGTTCATCTCCAGGGGTGATACCTGTGCGACCGGTGGTGGCTACGGCCCCGCTGGTTGATCACGGTGTTGCTCTGGCGCTGGACGGTATCACGGAGCGTCTCTGCGAGGCCAACCGTGTAGACGTTACGGCCAGGATTTCGGAGTCGGTCGGCGGCCTGGTCAAAGCCTTCATTGGAGGCTTTGATGCGGTCGTCGCGCAGACGCAAGAAGTTCTGACGCGTCAGGCTGAGGGAAGGCGTGGTGCTGACTTCGACAATGTTGTGGAAGACAAGAAGATTGTCGAACGAAAGTTGGCAGTATCACGCGAGCAGAGAGCGCGGCAGGCTTCAGTCATTGACGATATCGACATGACTTTTTCTGCCGCGTTCCACTCGGACTTCCGGAGTTGGGATGGTTCATTGCGCACTTTGGATCTTTCCGGCTTTAGCGTCGAGGACAGGCTGCACGGCCTGCCGGCCAGCTTGGTGGCTGATGCTGCTGCGGCACATCGGGCGCTGCTGGCGCGGGCGGCAAGGGCGCCTGCTGACGCTGACGGTGACGTTCAGATGACAGGTGACGGGAAGGTGGACGGCGATTAGTCGTCGTTCTGTCCTGTCTGGTTGATTTTGGACGTCACGTCGAAATTCAGATGACAGGTGACAGGGTGGTGGACGACGTGTAACTGTTGGTACAGTTGGGCGTCGCTCTCCTCTGTCCGAGGGATTCTGGATACCGTGGTTTCTCGGATGACAGGTGGCAGTTAGGTTAGCGGTGGTTGACTGCTCGCGCAGGTGATCGGCGCTAGCCCTGTCCGAGGGATTCCGGGTTCCACGTCGGGGGTAATTGAAAGACCAGCACCCCTGTGGCGGTTATTAATTATTTTTTTTATATAAAATATACACATTAATATATAACATTTTTTTTTTTCCTGATAGTTCATCTCCCTTCCGGAGGTGGATACCGCCTTGTATATATATATATGTATATTGTTACTAATATAATATTGTATATACCTTTTTAGTACTACGGTGCTATTTTTACATTGATAACCATGATGTATTTGGCATATCGTACTGCTCTATTCCAATATTATTTTTCTTTTGCAGTACGATTGTTCATGATATATGTTATGGTGAAGAGCTTAGCTTTCTCCCGATTGGAGGATCTAGCTTCTTGTGTTCTGCCTATTTTTCTGCAGTAGGGGTCGGAATAATTTTTTTTATATATATATACTAAATAAATTATTTCTAAAAATATTCCTCAACTTTCACCCCGTTTTGACTTCCTTGTTCCACACTATTAGGACATATGATATTCTAAATTAATTTAGTGGAACGAGGTGGTCAATGGTGTGGGAGTTGGTGGGTAGACACTGTCCATTTTACACTAAAAGATTTTCCTATGCAGTGTCGCCCTGGCTCTTATTTTATGCTGCATTCTTTATTTTAAAATTACTACTATGGTAAGCGCTTCCAGCAGAACATGATTGACAGCGTGTGCGTCGGCTCCTGTTATGACAGGGGAGGATGCACATGGGGTGTAATTTTCTTTGTAGGAGGCCGGGTTCTTGCTGGCGCCCATTGCTTCTTATAAAATGTATTGCATTCCTGAACGTTGTATCTGCGGAGACTTTCTCAATTGTTATAAGTAACACCGCCCTTCTACTTTCATGCACTCTGCACCGGAGCGGGTCACCGAGCATGACGGGTCCTGGGTGTGGCGGCGTGACGTGTCCGCGGTGTAATACCGTCTGTGATCTACTGGCCAGACGACGCGGGCACAAGGAGGACGGACTGAGGAAGCTCAAGGAGGAGCCGCTCCGCGTCGAAGGAGGAGCGCCCCGCTAACGGTTCTTCTGAGATGGGGGGCGGCGTGGGGCGGACTGAGTAGTTCCTTGCTTCCTTCTGTCGAGGGGGTTCCACTTGTGGGGTATGAATTCTCTCCCAGCAAAAAACATTCTATACACCAACTACATAGAGGCTGGGAGAGGTCGTCTTTGTGCGACTCATTTAAAGACTCTTTCTTCACCTAGACTGATGACATGTTTGCCTTGCAGCTAGCTAGATTCATATCGCTATTTTTGCTGCAGGCAGGTCTAGGAATTGCGCAAAAGGATACATAGCTTTGTAAGGCTTCTCTCCCTTTCAAGTTAGTTCTCATGTTGACTTCTATCATTTCTCGATTCTCATCGGTTTGCATTCTGCAACCGGTGAGACTCTAAGGGGGGCAGTGTAGTAGTCTGAACATGAGCTCTACTATCACGCGGTAGCATCGGAGACTACGACGCCATCAGCGCAGTTCCACTACACTGCGCTAGGTGGTGGCACGGGTCACCACCGGTCAGACCCCAACTGGGCTGACCTCTACTGCGTGTGGTTGACCCACCCCCCCACACACACCTATAGAGTCGATGTGGGATCTGGCGAGTCAGGGGGCGGGTCAGACAACTACTGACACCGCGGAGAGCAGAGGGTTCAATAAACCAGGTGAAGCGTACACTGAATTGAATCTTGGTGTTCTTTCGTGTGAGAAAGGGTGAGTCGGAGGGCCGTGGGCCATTACACATGTATCATCTTCTAGCAATGAGTAAGCATTTATACTAATATTAAAACAACACTCAAAATTTGGTATATCTTCTAATCTCACACCTTCTAACTGTCTTTTCTTACTCTTCTGAAAAGCATTCCATTGTGAATTGCAGAAGAAAATCCATTCATCACATAATTTCTGAGAAAGTTTCCGCATCTTTTGAAAGTTCTTCTCTGTATGGTCAGATAAACAGTGAAAAAAAACATAAATTATTATTGTTACTAATTTTCAAAAAGGATCTGATGGATCTCTTTGCATGAATGTAAACGGGAACGTCATTCGCTCTCCCAATAACAAAGGATTTTCTGAAAACATAATAATTAACATTGGTAATGTGAACTTTACACCATTTGGAATTCTCACCCACCGACTGAATAATTCGCTCTACATCTATCTTTCTAATGTAGTCAAATAATGCTAATAGATTTGCATTATTATTAACAGAGCGGGGAAAATAAAATATTGTTGAATTAAAATAAGCAGTGAAATAACGATATTCAGAGGTTTCAATCGATTTCAAAATTATTCCAAAAGCAAAGTTAATCTTAAATGAACATTTGTCTATCTCGTAAATAGAACAAAGATGCTCTTCTGTCAATGAGGTATCCCCAGTGAAATCAGGAATAGGGAAGTTATAGATTCCTCTAACTTTTCCCATGATGTGAGGAGCTAAAATAATATTACGATTTTCCATATAAAGCAGACGCAATGGAATGTCAATGTCCTCTCCCTCACGCCAAGGTAGGAGTATATTAGAATCTGTTACCCATGGTTCTTGATGTGGAGACGCTTCTCCTGAAGCGTGAATCCATCTATGGGAAATCAAATGTCGCCATCATGGAAAGCTTTTACCACAATCTATACAAGTAATATTGTTATTCTTTGAAACTTTCTGTCTTTTACTAGTATCATCATCATTAACATATTCAACATTTTCATCTTTCCTGAATTGTAGAGAGAAAAAAGCAGCAGCAGAAGATGAAGATGTTGATGCAATGGGAGTAGAAATATATTTCCCATTTTGTACTCGCATATGTCGTTTAAGAATTCTACTATTTTCCAAAATTTCTGAACATAGAGAACATCAAATTCTATGTATCTTCATATGTCTCAATAAATCTCTCATGTGAGAAAAACTGATTTCACATTCTCCACACTTGAAAGTATTGAAACTAGTAATAGTAGAAGTATCAGCAGGAATAGTAGTGGTAGTAGTGGTGGTAGTAGTAGTAGTAGTAGTATCAGCAACAGCAACTGATTGCACTTTCGAATGTGAACGTGATCGTGATCGTGATGGAGATCGTGAAGGTGAACGTGATCGGAATCCCTTTCTGAAAGTGCATCTATTCTCGTGTTTTCTTCGTCCCAACAAGGAGCGGAATACCTCCCAACATCTATTGCAAGTGAGCGATTGTAGTGATGCGCAACATGCGTAGACTCTGGAGTGATGCTTCCGCAAACCAGAAGCGGAAGTACAAATCTTTGAGCATGTGTCACATGAATGTCCCTGAAAATAAATAAATAACAATTTCATAGTAAATAGTAATTGATTTTCTTCTATTTTCAGCTTGAATGGGAGGGAAGAAAGAACAAGAGAGAGAGAGAGAGATAGAAAGGGAATATCATTCATTCATTCGATCATTCATTTTTTATAAATTATTATTATTATTTCTATTGTTCATATCAATCTACTAATATATATATATTTATATAAATACAAAACTGAGTACACATACCTGTTGCTTCTCCATTGTAATCTTTCATATATTATTATTCATTCATATTGAATACTTGCTTGAAGTGATGGTGGAATTCTTGACTGACTGAGTGATTAGGAAGGTGTGCTAGTCTTAAAATGAGGGGAAAAAAGGTCAAATGAGATCAACCAAAAAACAAACGTCCATCCTGCAAACGAAGGTCCAATGAGTTCAACCAAAAACAGATGGCCATCCTGCAAGCTAGAACAGTGACGTCATCAATCCAGTCAAAAGGTCAAATAAGTTCAACCTAGAACAGATGGCCATCCTGCAAACACGCAATGGGTCATTTAAGGTCACTGTCCTTTCACAGAGAGGTCAGTTAAGGTCATTGTCCCGTGTCGGACCTCTGACGTGGGACGATTACGTAATATGGACCCATATCGGTCCTCTCTATACTACTGTTAAATACCTAATTCGACCCCCGGTTCAATTAGAAAGCTCGAATTTTATATAGGATTAATGTGTACGTTCAAAAATATGGTTGTGGCACAATGAGTTTTGGGATGTTTTCATATAGGAATACATCACTAGAAAGCAAAAAAGTATATCTAATTTCCTGGATATTCCCAGGACATTTAGCTGGGACCGGATTGAGTAAATTAACAGTGAATATTAGGAAATAATTTAGTAGTTACAACACATGGCTACATGACAGAACTGCACATGATAGTACTGTGATGGTATCATTTCGTATATAAAATATCAGAGTATCTCAATATTCAATATTGCATATTATGAACAAAATTTCCCAAAATGTTCAAATTAATAATCATGCTTAATTATCTGAATATAACAATTTCACCGCTAAACATTTGTTTTCATAAGTATTGAGTCAATATTATTTGATAACATCTATGACATTTAAGACAACTTAAACAAAGCATCTATAAAAACAAACAAAATGCATACTCAGTTACCTTCATGTGTCGTTTGTTATGTTTCAATGCGTTGTGTCCATTCTTTGTTTAACCTTAACTATATGTCATGATTGTACAGCATTTCTAGCATGTTTCTTGCTTAGTTATCAATGTCTGGTTCAGAATTACAACATAGAGCAACATATATCATAGATAAAGAATTCACCCGGTACTCGCAGTACACAGATTCACCCGGTACTCACAGTACACGGGTGAATACCAGCCCTATATAAAAATGGTTGAAAAGTGGGGAAATGAAATGAGAGCCTAATTTCACAATCTAAGAAGCAACATTTATTCTTTGTATATGTCTTCATATTTTCCGCTACCTTTGAGTTGAAAAAATATAATAAAATATCTAGTTTAATATGATTTAAAAGTGAAATCGATGGCGTTCTATGGCCGCCATCTTGTCTTTTTGCATTCTCTCCAATTTCACCAACTCTGTGCCTATATAACTTATAAGTGTCCATTTGATACTGGAGGCAGGCATTCTACTTCCTGTTCTATACTAAAGCTATTTTCGCCCGTATTTACACTACATTGTTGTTCACCAGTGCACTACAAGTACCGGGTGAATCTTTTACTACAAGTACCGGGTGAATCTTTTATCTACATATATCATTCTTATTCATATCTGCAACAATTATTTAATATAAAATTTTGTCATTTAATGACCAGTTTGTAGTCGCACTATATAATAGACATTACCCATGTCTAGTTCATTGTGACAATTCCACCATATTTCAATAAATAGGAGGAAAGCTTAGCCAATTTGACTGATAAAGGAGCTCCGTTCATAGGTTTGATATCCACAGTTTCGGCTTATTCTATTAACAATTCACAATTGTATTGAGGTGTTAAGTTCACCACTTGCAAGGTACCGATCGGTATGAGTAACCTAGAAAAATATGTCAAATTGCCACATGCGGTGAAGTCCTTACTATATTTTATGACAAAACTAACATTAATTGGCAAATTTCTGAAAGTTGTACAATCAAATGCAACTATAACATTTTAACACTGTATTCAAAACACATATCAGTATAGTTGTGCATCCTTTACATACTCAGGTTACGTTGGTTTGTATATAAACACTTTTTAGACAAAATTATTGCAAATTTGCTGTCAAATATACCGAATACATTTTAGATAATTATTTACGTTTTGACAATTTGATGCTTCATGGAACTATACAGCTTTATCAACGGATGCTTCAACTTGTTACTTTGTTGCAATTACTGAAGTGGTCTAGTCTTCTGCTTAGACGTTAATGATGGAACATCAAGATTTTGGCAACATTTTTAAAGTTGCACAGTCTAATATTACCCTAACATTCCCAAATCCAAATGTCACAATCGACATACTATATGTTGGTGTGCATTCTTTGATTTTTGTTGTTGTTATATATTTTATACATATTATTTTATTAACACTAGCATTGTTTGATTAATTTTAGTGTGGTTATATTTGTGTGTGTATTTTGTTACCATATCCATTGGCTGTTTGGAAATGGTGTAATATCATTCAATAATATATTCACTTATAAATTGTTACTGCATACGGCAGTATATTCGACATTACAAACATCAGTATCAGTTAGAGATATATATATATATAATATATCCATCATTAACAACTAGTCAATAGCAATAATATGATGGAATTATATATCAATTATATAATGATTTTGGTGATATTCTCAATCATTAGCGCCTGCATTAAGCAATTTATAGTGATATGCATGCTATAGCAGTAACATCATATTGTATACTGTATCACAAATACGTTTAGGTAATTGTTTTCTTCAGATTACGCAGCTTTAACAAATCATACGTCTATTTATACTTTAACGTATTTACTGACCTGGGTCGAGTTCAGGGTGGGTGTCGGAGGCGCCGCAACCGTTTTTGCCCTATTTGCGTTCAGAGAGCATTATGTAAGATGTTGGTGCAACCAACCATATCTCTCCATAACGTAGGATATGGGTGCAACCAACCATAACCCTACTTATACGGGTGAGCTGTCACAATCTGCCACTACTTTATTATTGAGGATGGAACCTAACAAAATACACCATTAAAATGGCTATAAGTAGCTCTTCAAAGTTTCTATGAAGAAAATGCTCCTGTGTATAGTATGATCATAATATTCAATTAAAAATACATTAAATAAAGAGATAATCTTATTTTGCCTATAACATTGTGCTGTTTTTATTCTGGAATTAGTCATTT